>JADNRY010000408.1:0-53217 GCA_015501585.1 Rhodocollybia butyracea
AAACTGCTAATGGCCTCTCATTGTATCCGACATAGAGATCAAAAGTAGCTCCACAAGCTCGACTACAGAAGTCCCTAGAGACTTCAGCCGGGGCCGGCGGTACACCAGAATGTTGTATAGTAACTTCATTCAAGGGTTCCAGACTATGGACCAAACGTAAACTTTTTCCATCCTTTTTAACCACGCAAAACCACTTTGAGCGATAGGAGGCACTACTAGGTTCGTAAACTCCTGCATCAATCTTTTGTTTTATTATCTTACACACGTCCTCGAAGATCCCGGGTGGTATTGGAATGTTACGAATGACCCACGGAACATGCGGGAGTACTGGAATTTTAACCGCGGGGAAGAATTCTTCCTTGAAGGTACCAGCTTCCTCTGCATTCCAGGCAAACGCTTGTTCCTGAAGCATCATGAAGTGATGAATCAACTTCCTTTCTTCCGGCCATAGGAAATCCTCTGAGTGATTTTTCGTCGATAATCTCTTTTCTTTTCCTGTGTGTAGCGTCCGGTTGGAGTGAACTCAGGCGGATTGGGTGATAATTCAGGCATTCCCTCGAGAGGATTGCCGGTGATACACCGTCGAACTCTGTATTCCTCGGGTAGATCCGCTTTCACAGGATGTACTTTGACACCAACTGGTTTGTATTTCTTTGCGCCAAAAGCATCGACCAAATCATAAACCTTCCATTCTTGGGATCTTTTAATCGCAGTTCTTTTCCGAGGAATTGAATTCTTGCGCGGTTCATAACTCTCGGGCTTTGTATACGGCGTATAGGTATAATCTTTTACTCGTGGAAGGTCAGACAGAGGCCTAGGAGGCAATTTGGGTATGCTGCGACGAGGTTTTTCCACCTTTTACATATTTCGGGGAACCAGGAAACTTAGGAGTCTCCCTTTTCGTACTTTTAGCATCACCCTTCCTGAAGACAGCATGCCGCTCATTAGTTCCCGGTTTCGTAGTGAATCCGGCGAAGGCTTTCGCGTGGTCATCAAAGTCGGGCAATTCCTCTCTATTTACTAGTACAGGACCTTCCTCGGGTTCTTCGTAGTCCAAGCCTTCTTTGTGAGCGTTGAATACTCGTCTATTTCCATCCACTAGTTGTTTATTTACGTAGGCTTCAATAAGCTCATCGTCCTCGGGAGCTTTCTGCGCAATGAAATTTCTCGAAGCCATGACATAGGCCTCGCTTAACTCCTGCTCGGAAAACTGACCCGTTTCTGCGAACTTATATCCATCACATACAATATCACTATTATCGTCAAAATGGAAACTCATAGCAAATTCTACCTCTCCTTGATCGCTACTCAGATCCTCGAGGTTTAAAAATTTCCCTGTTCCTCCTTGACGGGATTGTTACTACTTCCTGCATGCTCCGGAACTAGTTTGGGTTTGAACTCGGGATTGTCAGTCCTAAGTCTTTGTCTCGTAGAGCGAATATGTGTACCCATAGTACATTTATTCCCGGTGTTGGGGTCCGTAATCGTCACCTCTTGGCTACCATCCGCATGATTCTTTATCACGGATTCTGTGAGAACGTCAAATGGCCTACCAATCAGCACTTCGAATGGTGCCCGCTGTTGCACATGCAGTTGCAGATAGATTGTAATTTCACCAATCTGGAAAGGAACATTTCTCGCAAGACCTGCGGTTTCCTCGAGACCTCCGTGTACATCCTGCAGACGAATCGTTACAGTAGGGTCCCAGACCAAATTCAACTCTACAGCAGTCTGACGATCTATTGCTACGATCTGACAGCCACTGTCGAGGATTGCCTCGGTTGTTCCATCCTGATGATTGATCTTTGTGTTAATACACCGGAGACTACTAGATCTTCCCGCGACAATTACCAAATTACGGCGCTCGTCACCTTCGGGTAAGTCTGCTTTAAAGGCTTCGACAGGGTCCCGTTGTACAATAGAACCGGCCTTCAAACCATTATGGTTATGCTCGAGGACTTCGAAGATTTCTTCACTATCAAGCTTAATGCTATCCATGGAGATATAACTATCGAATTCGTTCCCGCGAGGAAGTTCCAGCTCCTCAGGTACTTCAGTGCCATCTTCGAGGAGAGTACTAACATAAGCATTCTTCCTCTTAGTAGGAGTTACCCTGACGTTCCTAGCTTTCCTTAACATAATTTTCTGGAGAGGACGACTCAGCGCTAATAGCTCCTCTGATGTCAGCGTTACTTCTGCATCGAACAACTTTCGAGCGACTTCTTCCTCGACTCCAGGTAAGTGAAATCCACTTCTAATATTAAATTTGGGTCCATTATCCTCGACAGACTTCTCCTTGACAGGATTGTCTTTATCTTGGGTTTCTAGACGTGGTTGATTGCATGGAATGGGATGAACCTCATGTGGTTTCACCGCGTCGAATGGTCTATGAGTAACCTTAGTTATCTCGGGAATAGGAGCTTCTTCCCTTAATTCAGCCAGACTCCGAGCGAACTCTTCGTCAGCTTCCTTATCAAGGATAATTCCAGTTCCATCTCGAGAGAACTCGTCATCGTCGCCGACAACAGCTTTCTCAACAAACTTCTTTTTCACGGGAATCACGACTTCCACTTGTTTATGTTTCTCTTTAATAGCAGGGCTTTTAGGTGGTGGCTTTTCAATTAGGGGCTCCCTAAGGGTACCTTTCGTTGGCGGGCCTACCTTCTTAACCAATTCCTTCGTAGATGTGGGCTTTTTCGAGTCTGCCTGCTTGCCTAGAGTATTTCCTCTAGTGACTCTACCCTGCATCGCCGAAGCAATTAGTTTCCCGACTCCTTGGATTCCCCGGAGCCGGCGATATAACGACCGTTCGTCTCATGTTCCTCCATTAGCTTTTTCATGGAAGCCAAAAAATGAAGTGAGGTGAGGCTCTTGCTCCTCGGTATCCAAGTAGTCTTCTTCCTCGACAAAGAATGCATTGGTTCCACCCTTATCCCAGCCTTTAGATTTTGCAATCCTTGCAATCTTTTCTGGGCGAGATTCACTAGGGTCGTTCCTCGGCAACGGCGTACCATCGCGCAAAGTATACTTCTTCGACCCGGGAGTAGTGTCAGGAACTAACCATCCTTTATCCTTGTAGGAATTAAAGAATTGGCACTCCGACATGCGATGTTCTAGTGACCCGCACATAAAACAACCCTGCCCCCAATCCGGAATGGTCTTCGAGGTATTCGGCGGTGCAGTAACTTGCGTTGACGTGTATCCTGAGCGTTTGGATTCTATATTATCCTTCATTAAGCTCATCATCGAGGAGATAGCCTTTTGGTGACCATCCAAGACTAAATTAGTCTCTTTCCTGTTCAGAGCGATAGTATCTTTAATTGAGGCGATTCCCGCGAGAACTTCCGACACTTCTTCCTGCTTAGGTTCCACTTTCACGGGATCCGCGGGAGTGGTCTCTGGAAGATGAGGAGAGAATCTGAACGATAATGCACCTCGACTATAAGTTTCGGCAGAGTCAGGAACACCTTGAGATCCAGTTGGACGAGCTCCGTTACCATAATAGGTATCGAGGGTTCTGAAATCGGGACTCTCGGCTGCTTCCATGACTTCTGAAAGTAGATAAGGATCTTCACGGCGACGAGACAACAACTGAACATGCGTAACATTCTGTGACAAACGCGCGGAAATCGCTAAATACAACCTTTCGCTCATGGGCACAAGATATGCCTTGACAGCTTCAGCGTTGGAAAGGATTGCCGGCGGTTTCATCAGCTTATCCACGAGATTCTTAAACTCTCGGTTATACATCATGATCTTTTGATGTTTACCAATGTCCAGAGGTGTGAACTTCCCGGTTAAGATCTCGAGCTCTTGGCGTGAACCAAGCTCACTATCTACCGATTCCGAGAAGATTGCTCGTAAATCTCTGAAGAACTGTTGCAAATTAGGAGTTTCGACGGAGGGTAGATACTTGTATGCTTCCCGAGTGGAATAAGTCATCCAGTCCAACGCCAACGCCACTTTCGCTGCTTCCTTGGTAATGTTTGCCGCGGCAATGAATCGAGTAGTATCCTCAATCCAACCATTCAACATAGACGGATCATCTTTATTGAATAGTGTCGCCGTTTTACTACGCTTAGGAAGGTACTTCGAGTTATATTCATCGAGCTCATCTTGTGTTAGCTTAATTTTGTCTCCAAACAATTGCGCAACCGTAGCATTCGTTCCCGTGGGAGCTGCACCACCAGATCCGCCAGAACCACTCGAACCTCCAGCGTTTCCACTAGAGCCTCCAGCGTTCCCGCTCGAACCCGAGTTGTTATTGCTTGTAGTAGTACTCATTGTAAGATTGTTTAAAATAGAAGACGAGAGTTGGTTAACTGCTGTAGCTAACTGAGAGATTTCCTTGGGAATACGAGGAAGAGATGAAGATGAAGATGAAGGTTGACTAGTCAAGTTGTCTTGCACACGGGCTGGAGCACCCCTTGTACGTGAACTGGCTTGAGTAGTATCAGTGGGATCTGCTTTCGCTTTCCCTTTTAAAGACTTCTTGGCAACGTGAGTTATTTCAGAAGTCGCACGGACTATGCTTGGTTTAGATCCGCGTGAAGACGGAGTGCTAGATCCTGCTCGAGCGACAGAAAAAGGAGGTCGATGTTCGGGTTCAACGCTACTATTATATCGTTCTCGAGGTTTAGGTACTCTTTTACTGCGTCTTAATTCAGATGTTCCCGGATCAGGAAGTTCGCCTACTCCGGAAAGAGTTGACTCTGAATCAGGTGTATTATCCGAGGGATCACTAATCTTGTGGACTAGCGAACGAAGGACAAAGAAGATGAACTCTACTAACCCAAGGACTAGGTTTGTAGTAAAATCCGATAAAATTAGATTCCACCCCTCGCGGTGGGCTCCAGATATTTGGGTATTTACGTGTAGGTATGCGAAAGGTGCTATAAAACAACCTAACAAAAACACTACCGCACCTAACCAGACTATCGATATGTAAGGGAGCGAGGGCGGGTTGTCAGAGATTCCCCGAGGGAAAGCTTTGTAATATCGGATGTACGCGCGCGACTGCTCCAGGTTCAAGACTGTAGCGCTAACGTGGGTAACTAAGCTTAGACAACTCTTAGAACTAAGTCGAGAGAAGCCTAGTTGGGGTGTACAAGTGTACGAGGGAAACCAGATGTGTATGTCCAAATCAATTAACCAAAACCAAAACCAATACAACGAAACTAAGATTCTCCTAGGCAAACTCTGGCTCTAGCTAGAATAGTAATCTCGAGGTTTGTCAACAACCCTAGGCAAACTCTGGCACTAGCTGCTGTGACGCCGTAAAGTCCTCGACCAAACTCTGGGCCAAGCTACGATATTGTGAGTGAACTTAATCACTAGGAACTCGTACCACAATCTTAGCGGCTCGTCTAACTTCGTGAAGAAGTCAACTAAGGAACCCTCACTCTGGAGCCGAATAATCCCTTACTAGAAGCCGTCCCCTCTAAGGAAGCAACTAGATTTGAGTTGATCTGGAGTTCGAGAGAACTCTACACACTTAAATTCGATCAAGATATAAATGGGCTTTGCGAAGCGCGTGAAGTTTATTACTTTCTTAAGATAACCAAGTCAGGAGGCGTCACGCTACTGATCCCGTGGGGACGTTCTACGGAGCACTGGTCTTAGCAGTCAAGTCGAGGGCAAGAAACTTGTCTTATTGAATAAATATATCTGGCTTATATACTGAGTAGAGAGAGTTTAATACGAAAAATAGACGAAACAGATACGGAGAGAGACGGAAAGAGAGTGGAACAGAGGAATCTGGCTCGGAAAGGAAACTCCAGCCTATATATGGTACACACGATAAAGAAATAGTCCATTCTTGGGTATATATCAGAGGTAAAATATGATTTCGTGAGGATTAACATAGTTTTAGAGTGTTTTGATCCGAGCGAGGTTTCTCCGATTACTCCACAATTCTCCGGGGTCAGGAGTACCTTTGCGCTTCATGATCACTCGCCGCCCGGTTTCCCTTGGGTGAGTTTCATTCTATTCCTCGGATAGTTCTGTCCATCCTGAGTGTGATTAACATTCTCTCGAGAAGGCCTGTTATCTAGCTTTCCAACGACACCACTTATGATAATCTCGAGCAACTGCGCTGAGTATGTACAAGTGATTCCCGATAGTCGGCTTTAACGGATAAGACCTCCCGTGTATGATTTCTAAGATCAAATGTTTCGATTTGCCAAGGCTATTCCGGCGCGTAGCTTTCCGTAGGACCGCTAAGTATGTTTCTACCGTCCTCACGGTTACGACCGGTGCCGCGAATAGACCTCTACGGTTTCCCTCGGGATTGTTCTGGTCCACTGTTACGGACTGTAAAGTCCACATCTTAACATAGCTCGTTGGGGGTCTTAGTGCGAGGGATGCCTTCCCTCATAATTCCTTCCCTCGAGTAACGCGTTGGCTTAGTACTTATCCCGCTTCGAGATGTCCTGTAGTTTAGAGAGTCTACACTCTTTGGGTATAACTAGATTGACGATCTAGCGTTACATCTCCGGGCAGCCCAGGTATCCTCGCTAGCTTGGCTCTAGGCTACGCTTGTGGGCATACCTTCACGGCTCGCTGAGTATTATTGTTAAGTTCTTTGCCTCGGCAACAGCTATCACGCTCGGGCTCCGTATAACTCTCTTATTGCATTGTATAACACGTACAAAGCGTCAAAATGTACGGTTACACGCCTTAGGCCGATTTTAGGCCTAATACCGTATGCAAGCTCAAGCACTCAAGCTCAATGTCTCTGCCTTTCAAGTCAAGGCTGCCACGTCAACGTTCACCAAGTCACTCTTCAACGTTCTTCAACGTTCTTCAACGTAATCAAGCTCAAACTCAGGCTTCAAGTTGTCCAACTGAGGAGTCCAGGTTGCCAACCTGTAGGCTACATACTTAGATTTTTTGGCATAATACATCTTTATATCTTTATTTGTGTGCGATTCTGAGAATATACAAGGAGCCGGGAGCCCCGCTCTTCCATCACATGAGGAAGGAATGAGGCCATCAACTTTTACTTCATTCTCAAAACGTTTTCAAATCTTTCTCAAAACATGCGCATAATTTTTTGAAAACAAAAGATTTCAAGAATAATCGCCCGGCTCACTTGGCAAATATTTCTAAAAACATATCAGAACATTTTCAATGCTGTGAGTTTCAATAATTTTCTATGATCCCGTGCAGCAGTGTAGTATGAGAAGGAGTTGTCGGAACCAAAATCGTCAATACCAAAACTATTTTGGTCGATAAGGCGCCACTTGTCTTGCCATTGGACCTTTCTACTTCTTCGGAAAAGCCGTTGGCCCAGTCTTCTTCGCGCAAAAATGGGCCGTAGGAGCCGCCGCAGAAAGTACAGAAGGCTGACCACCTAAGAGCGTGAAACGGTGATTAGAGAACTTGTCAGTCATGGAAAACTGTGAGGAAACGAGCGCACCCATACTGGTTAGATAAAAGAGATGACAAAAATGGCGGGAGGAGTGAAGGACCAAGGATGAGAAATTGAAGATTCTGAAGTCCAAAGTGTACAGAGTCAAAACTCTTCAATTTGAGATCAAAAGCTCGTAGCAGCCATGGTGTTTGATAGCACTGTCTGATTTGCTCGGATATTCAGACTTTGACAACAAGTCGAACAATAGCGCTGGGCAGGTGTTACCGTATTTTTGACGTGGGCCGTGGGTTGCCTGGTACTAGTGGTATACTAGTGCTAGCAAACACTAATATTAATAAGATGCAAAGATCTGAGAGGCGTGTTATCACGTGAACCTTGAACCGTATCGCTCAATTGGCGCTCAATTTGAATTTCACCACCAACATTCAGTAAAGTTGGACTTCCGGAAACTCGATTCATATTCTCGGATGTGCTCTTCCCTCGAATCTGCCTACCAGGCACTCTACAAAGAATTTCTCACCAAAAGTCGCCACAACGACATTCCCAGTTCCCCTGTTGCGCGAACTACGTTACGTGCTCTAACCGATCAGACACGAAGCGACCTGGAAACATGCTCCGAGAGTATCACTCGTAGCCAACTTTCTCTAGTCCTGGAACTGCAGGAATCTCTTTTCGCTCCCATTCGAATCCTTCCCTTGGACGTTTTAACAGACATCTTTAAACTAGTTATCGAGACATCCAGTAAACCTGGAATTACATCCTGGAAGTCTCCCAAGCTATCTGGGTGTATCTTTGCGCTCACCTGGATCTGCTCCCGGTGGCGAGACATGGCTCTTTCAAACTCTACCTTCTGGTCCAGGATACAGGTTATCCATGGCTTTTGGGATGAGCCACCCACTGCCGAGGTGACCGCTTTTCTGAATGAATGCATTTTGCGATCAGGAGTATCGGTACCTATGAGTATCACGATTTCCTCGCGAAGGAATGAGAATCTTCCAGCCCTCAACACCATGTTGGTAGCACAGGCTCATAGATGGAGACAGGCTACATTGTTTCTTAGCTCTCAACAAGAGGTAGACAGTGTGTTCCCTTTTGAACCCTCCTCTACACGCTTCCCTCTTCTTGAAGATCTGTCATTTGATTCTGACGAAGCCAACATAGCTAGTCGAATCTTTGAGTGTCACCCTCCTCTCCAGAAGCTGGGACTGGGTCGCCTCTGGGAGTCGTATACAGGTGTCATAGCTAGTCGAAACTTAAAGGTCTTGAAAATCCACTCCTACATTGGTGTATCTCTTGCCAGGTTGCTCCACTTGTGCCCTTGTTTGGAGTTCTTGAAAATACAATCCTTCAAATTCAAAGAGAATGCTGATGCTAAAAAGATCACTTGTTGGTCCTCCCTCTCAACCTTAGACATCGGTGGCAGCGGTGATGTCGACAATGGGGCCTGGACCGGTGTTACGCTCCCCAAGCTGACCAAACTCAATGTTACACTGCCTACCCTTGCTGGTCGTCTCCTCTGGGAAACAGCTTATGATGCCACTTCTCTCGTCGAGCTGAAAGAGGTAGTAAAGCGATCGAAGGGTGCATTACAACGTGTTAATCTGATAGTGTATGTGAAAAATTATGGAGAAGAGGTTACACTCGAAACTGGTACACTCGAAATTGTGGACAAGTTTTTCGAGGGCTTGCCAGTCAAGGCGGAAGGGTCTTTCGTGGAAAACATGTTATTGCAGGAATGGAAGGAATTTATAGAGGAGGCAATAGATGAACAACGACGTTCAAATATTGTCTGAAAGCGACTCTGAAAGTGATTCCGAGTGATGCGAGTTATGTTCGCTACGATGAAAAGAAATTGATTTAGCATTACAGCACATATGTACATACATAAAGTTTCAACGTTTCAACAGGTGTCCTTTTCTATATTCTGTTCAGTATGTACTAGTTGTTAACATTTGACCAATTGGGTATAGAGGTTTATGATACATTTCTGAACTTTGAAGCTATTAAGGACCATTAAGTGACTCGATGTCAAGACTCAAAGCTGTAGATACTTCACTGGATGACCAAGACCAACGTTCACAGTTGGTCTCTAAAACCTGGCTTCTGCCTGTTCTCAGACCCTTGAATTTGCTATCAGGCACTAGTATATACCCTATCTTTGAGGGTCCTGGAACTGCAGGAATCACAAAAGCCTTTGTTTCAGGAGCTTCGCGAACCAACGATGATACAATAGCAAAAATTCAGTGCTTCTTGCCCTTGTCAGGAGTTTTTTGTGTTAAATACATAGCATCATTAACGTACAACATATCTAAAGCCTACACCATCGTTTCTTTGTCCGTGTATCTTCCTCTGACACCTTGTTTTCCCTAATAACCTTCAAGAAAACACTTTCTAAACTAGCTTTTTCCACCGTATGCTCGGTGAAATCTCCACTCGTCGAAAGCACGTGGAACAATTGGGCCAGAGATGTTCCAGTCCCTTTCGACGCTGCTCCTGAGGTATCGCGAGCCTGAATCGGAACTTCAAACCTTGTGGCAACATCATCCGCTAAGCGAGCGCCAGGGAATTTCGTCATCAGGATTTGAGCCTTTTGAACCTCGTCTCTACTCCGTGTGGTGAAGTGGACCTCGTAGGTCGCATAGCGGGAGGAGAGGGATTCAGTTGTTCCAACAGCTGCGACAATTTTAACGAACGGACTAGTCTGAGGCATATTCCATGCTTACCTAGCATACGCCGAGCAAGGATTCCGACTTTTGTCGCAAGTGCCGAGGCTTCCTCCATCGAGTCTAAATATGTAAAGTTGGGACTTGCATAGAAGAAGGAAACATGGAGTGACTTACGAGTCGTTATAATCACGGCCTTTCCAACGGCTACATTTCTCAAGGTTTTCCACATTTCCCGCTTCATCTTTGCATCTATTCCGGTCGAGAACTCGTCGATGAGCACAACAGCAGGATTACCTATGATGCGATGAGAATATACGAGTGAAATAGTTCATAAAGCACTTACCGATCAAAGCTATAGCTAATGATAGTTTTCGCTGATTTCCACCAGATAGTTTACTAGCTAGACGGTCAGCATATGCTGCTAGTCCTGTCGCTGTGAGAATCACGGCAATGTCGTTGACTAAAACGGGTCCGTTGGGGATACCCTTTAGTCGGCCGTAGATAATTAGATGTTCCCGCACGGTCATTTGAGAGTCTATGGCAGTAAACTGTGGACAGACACCAAGCGAAAAACGAGCTTTTTGAGGGTGTCGGACAACACTAGAATTTGCGACGAAGATATCACCGTAATCTGGAAGAATATCTCCTCCTAGGTCAAGTTAGTAGACGGATCATAATGAACCGTGAAGACTCACGAATCATGTTAAATGTAGTCGTTTTTCCAGCACCATTGGGACCTTGAGAAGAACGAAAAGGATGAGCAATGATCGCAGGATGCAACGGAGGGGCCTCTACCTAAAAGTGCGAAAATTGTATCGCGGGATACCGTAAGACTAACCCTGTCCACCACTTTGTTGTTGCCAAACGTCTTGGAGACATCAAGAACTCGTAATAAATCATCCGATGCCGAAGCCTCACTGGCCTCCTTCAAAACATCTTCTCCGGTTGTGGAGGGCTCCAGCTTGGATTTACTGGATCGTCGTAACCAACCCTGAGCGGGGCGGAGAGAACCAGCGGAGTCATACCAAACCAAAATGGCCATGAGGACAAAGCTGTATACGATCAGATACAGTATCGGTCCACCAAATCGCATAATGTCTCCAATTTGGGAAGTCGTAAACGTGTCTCCAAGACACAAGAGGGAGAACAAGTTGACGGAAACAAACGAGGCGCGGAGCTAGGTATCCATCAACAAAGACCGTAGCAGACAAGATCTTACTCACAGTACTTGCGACAGGAGACAGGATGGATAGAGTAAAGTGAATGATAGTGATGATCATGCTGGCACTCGTGGTTTTGGCATAGGTCAATGTAAGAAGATATCCGGCGAGATATAGCTTGAAATGGAGTCAACAATCTGACAACGTTCTACACAACGGTCACGTACCACAAACATTATCACCTGATAACCAGCTACTGCAGCGAAAGCGGCGAGCGGTGAGGCGACAAGCAAAGACATGCAGTACGCGAACAAGGTACTAGTAATCCCATATAGCATAAGCACCACCCACTAGAATCAACGTATCAGTACAAAAGAGGCTGCGATGTAAGGGAATACTGACAAATAGACCTAACCCATGGAACTGATTGGAGACAGCAGCGAAAACGATAATCGTAATCGTCGCAGAAATAATGGAGAATATCCAGTCAAACATGAGATGGCCTAACCAAAGCCCAATAGTGTTTGAAAGCCCATTCGAGAATTGCATTGCTTGAACACCCGATCGCCGTTCTTTAGACACATAGATGGCGAAAAAAGCTGGATACACTGCCTGAAATAGAAATTTCAGTTTAATGACGAACAGAACAGATGAACTCACCATTGCCGCACCGAAAAACGCTACCCACTTCAATGCAACCAGTGTCCCAGCAGCTACAGGAGGGAAGTCCTCATAGTTTGCACGTATCAAAGTCGGCACACCAGATCCAAAACCCGTACTATTTAGTGCATGATTATAAAGGACATTCGAAGCCAGGTTCAGCATAGCAGGACCAGTAAGACCGGGGGGTGTAGCTTCCCAGGCTACCAAAGCTGCGCCAGAATTAACATCGAGCGAGATACCACCCAACGATAGATTCAAGAAGTTTTGCTTGATATCATTGACGAACGTAGCATTATCGGTTACGTCCCTGATTCGGAAGATAAAAGTACTGTTCCCAAGAGTAGAGGTAATTCCAGGAGGAGTCTCCAGAACACGAGACGATTCAGCGAGTGAAAAAGGATCTAACGGTGATTCGGGTAGGTACAGGGGGATAGTCGTCGTGTTGGCAAAAGTGGTCAAGCAAGACGGTGCCCTCCCACTTAAGAACACCAAAGGAATGGTAGAGCCAGCCACTGCGACCAAAACCGCCAAAGCGAGTGGCAACCAACTACGCCGTGCGATAAGTACTCGTTTGTGAAATATAATCAAGGCCTGTCTGAAAGGTGAGATAGCCTGGCCGCTTGAGAGGTTCAACGGAGCCGCATAGGCATCTGGGACAGAAGAACTCGATTCCGATAGATCTTGACTCTTTCGTTCGCCCTCCTCTGATACTATAGCTTTATTTACTTCATCCTTCTGCATCAAATCGAGGAAGATATCTTCGATTGAAGTGCTGAGCACGTCGTAAGAAGCGATTTTGTAAGCGTCGCCTTCCCGGTCCAGCATCTCCAGCACGCTCTCGACGACTTCAGAATCTTTGGACTTGAGGTGGTACGAGACTTGTCGAGGAGATGTCACAGAGAGAGTCGTGTGCTCTGCCAGCCGTCTTATTTCTTGTAAAAGGTTACCCGTTGTGGTCGATGCCGAAGGCGAATCTTTCTCTGGTGATGTCGGTACGTCGAAGATAACTTGAATAGTGTAACCTTCGCCGAGATTGCGTTTTAACGCGACGGGAGATCCTTCAGCGGCGAGTCTTCCAGGCGCAGCAAGGATTGCGATGTGATCAGCGAGCAGATCCGCTTCATCAAGGAACTGAACAAGATATTAGATAAAGAGTATGAAAAATACTAGTGAAAGGGCTCACATGAGTCGTGAAAATGATAGTCCGGCTTTCCCTATAGGAAGTCAGAGTCCTCCAGATAGAACGTCTTGACAAGGGATCAACGCCAGAGGTACACTACAACAATAAAATGTCAATCGTCGAAGGAGAAGCCGTAAGATTAATAGTACCTCGTCAACGAGTACAACTTGAGGCAAGCCAATAAGCATGCAATGCGAAGAGCATATAGATAGACAGCTTACTGTTCGATCCTCCGACAAGACCTAAAGTCGAAGATTCAACGACGTATAAAAACAATAGAAAAACCAGACATACCAATCGCCAATTGGAGCTTCCTCTTCTGCCCTCCCGACAGCGTATTCGCATTCGCATGAATCTTCGCCCCAAGATCACAATCTTTCAACAGCTGCTCAATATCCTCATCATCATCGGAATACTTTGACCATTTCACTGCTTTCCAACTAGACCGTGTAGGATAAACTAAGACGTGCCATCCAACGAAGCAAGGTAGGACTGCGAGACTCACACTTTCAAAGTCTGGTAACAAGTGAGGTCAGGAAACAACACGTTCTTCTGCGGGACAATACCCATAGTTCCAGGCGGCGGTTTGTCCGTTCCAGTTCCATCTTCAGTGTTGAACCGTACAGAACCAGAGGTACGACCAGTGAGGCTAGCTAAGACGGAGAGCGTTGTGGATTTTCCGGCGCTAGAAAGAGCTATCAGAATGAATGACCCGGCTGGAATGCAGAAGGGATAGCTTACCCATTTGATCCAAGCAGGACAAAGATGCCGTATTTCGGGATCGTGAGCGTAAGATCAGCTACAGCGGTGACAAGACCCTTCTTCGATCGAAAAAGAGCAGTGTTGAAAGTCTTGTTCAGATTTTCAATAGAGATGGCGACGTCCGGAGGTAACAAGTTGGCAGGCTCGGCATCAGCAGCGTTCCGTCCTTTACGCCATGAGAATCGTTTTCGTTTAACAGGTGGGTTTCGAGCATCATAAAACCTATTTTCGAGGAGAACAGCGAGGTAAGGCCATAGAAAGACGTCAATCTATAAAAAGAAAAAAAAGTTATTATAGTTGTTGGAGTTGTCGGAATTGAATAGATAAAAAAAGCAACGTACTATCCCAGCAATCAACAACGGGAGCATCACCAATCCAGTGTCAGGATCCGCCTTGAGCACATCTGTAGCCTGCAAATGATTCTCCCATCCACATATCGCCCTAATCGCAAAGATATACCACCCCGGCGGAAAAATGATCGAAAAGATAAACGCTGCGCCGGTACTAGCACGCGAAAACACCAACGCCAGAATCGCAAACACGATCGACAGGAACGTGGAAGCTACAGCAGCGAGTTGAGGACTTTTACCGAAAGGGGCTGCGATGAAGAAGGAATAGCCTGATAGGATCAACCCGAGGAGGATATGGACAACGAATATCAGTCCGCCAGATGTCATGGTGAAGATGCGGAAGTGCCATACGATGGAAACTATGGTCCAGGCGGGAAGGTATATCGAGACCATGCTGCAATACCAGGAAAGGATCTTCGCAGAGTCTAGGAGTCCCATAGCTTTCATGTGTGAAGTAACGAGGTTGGCGCGTTCGGATGTTACTGCTCCTGGAAGTTGATACGCGATACCGACGTAACATATGAATCTTGAGCGTGATTTCAGTTCGCTGGAAAGAAGCGTAGATGGTTACTACTCACAGTGCCAGCACGAGTAGGGTTCTCAAGCCACGAATATAGCTAAGCCGTATATCCGTACTTTGTTGCTCATTTGTCTCTTGAGTAAATGGCCACTCCAAGGGCGTTGGAAGCTGGACGCCAGTCTGCAGTTCAACGATAGCCTGACAAAGAGAGTTGGTTCCTTTGACAATCCATACGAGAACAAACCACGTACCTGATCAATAGCCCACTGCAAAGGCAGAATCCGCTTCTCAAAATCACTGGTATGTCGAACCACATCTACATGAACTAACCCTCCATCCGCTTGTATCGTGTAATTGACTGAACCGGTTCCGGGCGAAGGAATATCGAAGAACGATACAGCAGCAAAGCATTCCGAAATGAGATTGAAATTTTGCGGGCATTCCGAGGGAATGGCACTGGGACTGGCGACTTTCCGGATAGCATTTCGTTGTCGGGAAGAACTGAGATTACTAGATATTTTGGACATGATATCTGTGGGTGTTACCCCGCCTGAAGAAGAGTTGGTGGTTCCGTCGGCCCAGATGAGCGATAACGTTCCATCGAATTGGTCTTGGAGACGATAAATCGGTATAGGGTTCCCGATTCCATACTGAGAAGAGATTAACGTTCACGAATGAAAGGTTAAAATTTAAACCTGACGATCTTGACAAACAGAATGAAGCTCACTCACGTTATTTGGTACGAACAAGAACAGCTGTGCAACAGCTAGAAAGATTCCATAGGCCACTGGGAGGATGAAGCATCGTGCCAAGTTGAGCTGGTCAATTATTAGAACAGAGATAAAAATATAAGGCTGTAAGCTGAAGAGAAACGTACAAGTGGATGCTTTGACAAGACAATCCAGTTTTTCCAAAAGAGAGCCCTGAACTGGCGCCAAAAAACCATCGTCGTGGGGCAAAACTTAGGAGATGCTTATCCGACGTGGACTAGGCATGTAAAGAGCTGTGTAGCTGAAAGGATATTGATAGGGCCGACATCAACGATATCATGAGAAATGGCAACCGGATGAAGGAGCGCTGACTAGACTCGACTTAGTACATCGGCGTCCCGTGCCCGGTTTATTACTACACCAAACGACTCTACTTAGTATCTTACTATCAAGGTCACTTGCTGGACTCTAGGCACAAACTTTACTAACACTCGAGTAAGTCCTCACAGGATTGCAGAATCGCTTCGTCTGACAATGACAGTTGAAGCAGCTCTTGCTACAGGATGATTGACCGTCAGATCACCGCCAAGGAGGGCGGCAATGTCCACTCCGACCTGATATCAAGGCAGCCCAGTCACTTCAAGTAAACCCGCGCCCAAGACTGGTCGGACCAAGCTATTGGAGGTACCTGGAAAGCCAGACTCTGGCGTATGTATTCTCAGCCTGGTACATGCTTGAAAGGCATGTCCCAGGATCGAGAAAACATATGCTTAGCGTCTCTCAGTGATAGCACATCAGGAACATTAAATGTTGGATTTGCTCATGAACGAGGCTGAAGTACTGAAAATAATTATAAGAGCCAGTACATCTAGTTCCTAGGAAGTTGGACGATATTCTGGTAGGAGATGACGGAGACGACATACGAGGACCTGGACAGTCTTGGACCATGATGGCCTAACCGTTAATGGCGCCAAGAAGCATTTGCGCATTGAGATCTTCGAGCTGACGATCAATGGCCTCGACTAACGAAGGCACCCCGTTGACCCTTACCCTCACTCCTGACAACTCATCCAACACCAGCATATCCAACACCAGCATCAGTAATGCCGCAGATGGCGCACTCTTCTACCGCGTTGTCACCGGCATTGCAGAGACAACCGTTTCGTCGGCCACAGGAGAACCTATTTTAAGGGAGCGACCTTGTTCCAGGCTTCTCTGTCCCTTTTCTGTGGGGCTGGGTCGTATCGTCAGCAAACTCTACTTGGCGCATTCGACGAAATATCTTGGCAGCTCCAGCAATACGATCTATGCGAGGGTTGAGAGAGTCGCGGAGAAGCGTTAATTGGAGATCGAACTTGGCTAGTATTTGGGCGAGCTTAGGATCAGTGATTTCCCAGAAAAGCCGGCTGCCAGCTGCCCCTTTGGCCAGATGCCTGCGGAATATGGCTCTGAATGGAGATAACATCGTAACCAATCCACTAAGAGACTCGATTTCTTTCTTCAAAGAAGCGATTTCCGCTGAGGCCTGCCTCCCACGGGCGGTGGCTGCCTCATCGCGTATGCTGAGGGCGGAGGTGACAGCGGCGGGGGTGGCAGCAGCAGCAGCAACAGCGGCGTCGATTGTCAGCGTTAGGTGCTTCATGATCAGCGGCGAGGACGTCAGTGACTTGGCTGTGGATTTTGGTAGCGAGGGATAAACAGGACCGCGTTGGGTTTCCTCCTAATATTTCAATTTTTGAATGATTTTGGATATTCTATTTTCTATAGAACAATGATAAGTAGACGCTATTAATCAGCGCATCAAGCGGACACAAAGGGTTGCATAGGGTTGCATGTTATCCAAGACCGAAGGCGTACTCTACTTATCATTGATCCATGTGCTCCTCTAAATGAGTCTGAGTTAAACGAATTCTGCATTTCATTACTGCATTCAGCGACACATCGCTACCGAATATTATACAACTTGAATATACTTTGAAGGATTACATATGTGGCAAGACTAAGAGTATGAGTGAAAATTAAACGGTCAATACCAGCAACAGCGTGAAACTTACCCTCAGCATCCCTAACCCTCACACCCAGCCATTGCAAGATTCCGCGGAAATGTGGGAGCAACTAAGTACCGGCTAAATTTTCTATCTGAGGGATTGCGAGATTGCCTGAATCAAGTAGCACTCACAGTTCGTCAGCACGGCGTGTTCAAGAACAGCCGGCGGTTGATTGTTGATGTCTTTATGTGAAAAGCCAAAGACTATCAAGTAGAACGCAGCGTAGCGTTCATATTCAGGAGACGATGCCTGTTCTTCTAATTCAAGAAACGTGGCCAAATGTGTTGCCGTGACCTTGCGAGCAACCCCATTTCTGGGGCTAGCAATGATATCGCTAATCTGGAATACAAAGATATTAGATATTGAGAGAATGCGGATGGGGGGTGCAGGCGAAAAGTTTCAAAACCCAAAGTACGCACATTCTGTTCTAACCATTTGCGATCTTCCTCGTTGATCAAACCGCTTGTTTTGAGTTTTGACGATGATAGGAAGTCGTATTTTCCAGCCGGCTGCACCGTCTGTGGTGGAGGGAAGGCCTTTTTGTAAGCGCTTCGGTCACTTGGGGTCTCCATATCTCTGCAGCGATGTCGCCGGTATATTCCAACAGCTCGATGAGCACGATCTTCATGAGAGAGGTTCTTGTCAAGGGAGTTAAACAGGATGGTCAGTTCGCTGACATCTTCTGGGGTGCAGAGCGATTGAGCGAGCGTTGGATACGATGTTTCCCAGAAAATGCGGCTTGCTGCACCTTTCGCCAGATGGCCGCGAAAGATAGGCTTGAGAGGCGTAATTGACGAGTGGACTAATCTCTTCAGCGATTCGAGTTCAGTCTTCAAAGAAGCGAGTTCAGCTGATAGCCACTTGTCAAAAGCGGCGGCTCTCTCGTCGTGGGCAGCGAAGACGATGGCGACAGCGAAGGGGACGGCGACAGCGACAGCTTCAGTGATGGCAATACGGATATCGGCGGCGATGGCTGCAGGGACGACGGCAGCGGTCTGAATTCCAGCTGACCTCTGGGCGGCGGCTCTTTCATCCTCGGCGGCGAAGGCGGCGGCTACAGCAGTGTAGATTTCGACAGATTCGACAGATAAGTCCGACATCTGGGTAAGGAGAGAAAGATAATTAAATCTGAAAGTCTGCTTGCATCATCCTTTTTCAATTTGATTTTTGCACAGCTTGTAACCGACGTGGTATAATCTCAAGGCAAGCGTGACTGGGACTAGCTGGGACTCTCTGGGACTGCATGATAACGAAAAGCACGAAGTTGTACCTGCGGGACGATACCCATAGTCCCGGGCGGCGGTTTGTCCATTCCAGTTCTATCTTCGATATTGGACCGGACAGAGCCAGAGGTACGACCACTGAGGCTAGCTAAGACGGAGAGCGTTGTGGATTTTCCGGAACTAATAATAACCATCCCTTCCACCAGGACAAAGATCCCGTATTTCGTGAGCGTAAGATCAACTACAGCAGTGACAAGATCTTTCTTGGATCGAAAAAAGAGCAGTGTTAAAAGTCTTGTTTAGATTTTTGATAGAGATGGCAACGTCCGGAGGTAACAAGTTGGCAGCAGGCTCCAGCAGCGTTCCATCCTGGACCTTTACACCATGAGACTCGTTTTCGTTTAATGGGCATCATAAAACCTATTTTCGAGAAGAACAGCGAGGTAAGGTCAATCTAAAAGAAAAAAAGTTTTTATAGATTGAATCGACTTACATCGGCGTTCCGTAGACTCGAACCAGTCCCCTGCTAGAGTTGTGATGTGAAAATCACAGCCTCGGCAGAGGGACTGGAACTTAATTCGGCTGTTTTGTACGGTCGGATTTAAACCACGTGCTTCTTTGTACTTTGTCGTTTCTCTAAATCCATAGTGTCCTCAAAGGCTCAAACTCGTCGTATGAACTCATGAAGATGCTCAAAATCTCGGACACGGCTGATCTCAGTCATCAAAGTGTCCAAAAGAAACGACTGGCTCGAGTCTAGGCGTTCCGTGCCCGGTTTATTACAACAAACAACAAAACCCCGGTATCTTACTATCACTCACTCGCTCTACGCACAAACTTTGCTAACACTCGAGTAAGTCCTCACAGGATTGCAAAATCGCTTCGTCTGACAATGATACTTGCTATGACCGTTAGAGCACTGCCAAGGAGGGCAGCAACGTCTATCTGACCTGATTTCAAGGCAGCCCAGGTACTTCAAGTAAAGCCGCACCCAAGACTGGTCGGACCAAGCTATTGGAGGTACCAGGAAAGCCAGACTCTGACGTATGTTTTCTCGAGCCTGGTACGTGCTTGAAAGGCATGTCCCAGGATCGAGAAAACATATGCTTAGCGTCGAGGAACATCAAATGTCGGCATGTTGTTTTATTGTGCGTCGAAGGACAGAAGCCTGTTGAAAGAGATCCACCTGCATCCTCGTTGTTTTAAACTACGATACCTTGTTGCATAGACCCCCACAGCCTAAGTTCTACCCCGATTCGACGTCAAGCCACTCTTGGATTCAACACATCCTCTTTAACAACTTATCTGATCTCGCCGATTGGGCGCTTACCGATAATTATGCTTATCAAAATCTCATTCTTCAGCCACCATTCCGCCACCAACTTTTTTCGAAATTCAACCGCTCGATGCCCAGCCTGTGTCAATAATAGAAATCTTCCATCACACAGCGGGACAGCGTTTCCTTGTACTTTGTGCAAGGGACTGCCCTAACGAAGCTCGTCGCCCTTCAGGAGTATTAGGACTTCCAACGGCTCTCATCGACATCGTCGACGCCTGTCGCATTCTAACCGGCGTGTACGAAGCACGCTACTCTTTTCGTTTCGTTGGAAAACACGACAACTGCTGCGTGGAAGGCGAACTGTCACCGGAGGGGCGATATTCCTTGTCCATTGTCGACCAAGACAAGAATCTGCTCGAATACGGTCTCTATGAAAACTTCTACACCCGGCGACCGCCAACCCATGCGGAAGTGCCTAGTCATTGGTTCACCGTGTCCTCTCCCCAGCCCCCTATCAATGGTGCCAAGGGTCTTCCAGATTGGGCCTTATTATCTATAACGGAGGACTACGCTGACATGCGGTACCATATGAGCAAGATGGCGAAAGACGCCGATGGATACCAGTGCGCGCTTACTCGCGTCTCTAGCCCCGCCGCTGCAGAAGGAGCTCATGTGGTGCCTACAGATGAAGACGATTTCGTGAGTCTCATAAATCCATTCAATAAAAGTTGTTTCATCTCATAAACACACACTATGTAGAACGTGATATCGCCGAACAACTAAATCCCGCATGTCCTTCTCCACCCACTCTTCCGCACTACCAGAAAATCCACGATATCCGGAACTATCTCACTCTGGCCCACATCTATCGTCCATGGGATGAATTCATCATCGTCTTTTACCCCATTCTCCCCGGCGAATATTACACCTTTTTCGTTGGCCCCACGGATGGCCACGACAGCTTCTATCATCATGCGAAGCTGTGCCTTGCTGACCGCACAGACCCGTATCTTCTCTATGTACGCTTCGCGCATATGATATTTCGCTACAAAATCGATATCTCTGGTGTATTGGAACCTTCTGACGCTCTTCCTGAGCTTGTGCGCGGGAACAGCAGTCAACGAAGAAGGGGAAAACAAGAGACCTGGCAGGTGATGACTTGCGTATGGATCGCGGAGAGGACAATGATGAGAGTGAGGATGAGAGTGAGACTTTCGAGTCAGAAGGCCCAATCGCCTTCCAGATGCTATTCAAAGAGGCAGAAGGTGTGTCAAAGTGTCACTAATTGAAGTAAATTATCCTAAGTTCTAACTATGTTTTAGCCCAAGGAAAGGAGCTTTCTGTAGACATGGAGAATCTCGTAGGCTCGTATCACCCCGACAGGAAACGCATCGTGCAGACCGCCGCCAAGTATCTCGAACACCATCCTGCCGTCGGACTTCGTCCAGAATCTGTCCTTTCATATCCTGTTGTGCATATCTCGTAGTCGTTTTCTTCGCGTTGCGTGTACTTTTCAGGTGACCGTGACGTCACTAGACACACGGCCCAAACGGCAATAAATAACTGATTGCTTCAAGCATTTAACAACGCCCCTAAGATACTCGTATCTCCCCTCGCCATCCACTCATTTCATCATATCTCAATGACTAATAACGACGACATATTCGCTATCGGCAACACCATCTCTGTCCGAACGGACCAAAACACCATACAAGCCTATACCATCATCAACGCCTTTCTTCCATTCACAAAAAGCGTCGTACTCGTCGCCCGACCCGTAGCCCACACAAACCCAAGCGACGACGTAGTTTTCAAAATCTACGATCCTCGCTTTCTCGACGAGAGAGCATTAACTTACAAATCCTTTACTCTGCCCTGGAACCTCCACACCGAACACGCAGCCGCTGCGTCTCGTGCAGAATTAGCTTCCTTGGAAGACGAAGACATACAAAAGAAAACCGAATTTGGGCCCAGGTCCATGCCTGACGATCTTGAAGCCCAAAATGCACTGAAGACCCCATGGGAGGAATGGTTTTACCGATTGTCGATGCAGTGCTACGAAGCGGAGCGAGGGGCATATGCAAATCTGGTGCATCTTCAAGGATCTGTAATACCAGGGTTTATAGGTTCGGGGTATCTGGAACTCCCAGAAGAACGGGCAATCGATGTTCCGCTCATTATCCTGGAATACATCCCTGACAGTGTTACTCTTCATGATGTCCCGTCGTCTGTTGTTTGAGCCGTCAATGCTACGGTCACATCTCAGTCTATCCCCAACCCTATTGACCATAATAGAGCTCCAAACACTCCTCTCTCTATCCTTGAAGCTGTCGATACTAATATAGATGCTGCCGCCGTTGAGGATGCTGAGGAGGACTTGTCCGAGTCCAACGTCAAGACAGGCGTTAGAGCCCAGAACATTCTTCCTTCCCCCGTCCTCGAAGCTGTTGACATTAATATAGATACCATAACCGTCGGGGACGGCTCGTCCCGTCCCAAAGTCAACACAGGTGTCCCGTGGCTAGATGTATTCATCGAGGGCGTAGACAGTCTTGTAGAGCACGGCGTAATCCACGGTGACCTGCATCTCAGAAACATTCCGCTCACTCCGCAGTCTTGCCCACACCGAACGGTGTTGATTGATTTTGGGTGTGCCCTGCTCAAGCAAAATGCAGTAGACAGGTGGGGAATCAAATGTAGCCAATGGGATGATAGTCGGACGATACGATTTTGGTTGAAGAGGCAAGGCCTCAAGCTGGCTGGTATCGAACAAAGTCCTTTTACCTGTTCTTAGGAATCATAACGGTTAGTTTACCTAGTCCGGTATATTGACAAGAAGGATTATGGACAAGAAGGGTTACAAGGGTTAAATCTCTGGTCTTTGAGCATAGTTGCCACACAACCGTATGTGTGTAACGAGTGGGAGACTAAGTCCAGACAACAGAATGGTTTGTAGGGCAAATGATCTATCCTTGATAGCAGTCTGAGTTTAGTCCTTGGGGACAAGTTGGACAGGAGCAAGTTATGTGATGGGTTACCGTTAATGTCCCCAAGTTGCATGTTGAAACCTTCGAGCCGGCGACAGGACTGGTACTCCTGAGTTTAGCAATACACCTTTTCATCCGCAGTCGACACTTCACGTGTGAATTCTAGTTTGTAACTTGATCTAATCCCAGCCTATTTGGAGTGCGAGTCGACTATATTAGACTTTTGCATGTGGAGGTTTTGGGCCATGCCATCGTGTCGGCAGATGGCCGGTTCAGTTGCCATTGCATGGCCATCACTGTTATCCGCGATGGCCAATTAATTCTTCGTCGTATAAGTATGGAGCCAGTACATCGGATTCTGCCTAACCCCGACAGATAACTTGAATACAGCTTTGCATTATCCGCAGCATGGACCGGACATGAAAAACAGCTCTTTAAAAAGCTCAACTTGAAGTCAGCACCGCGCCGCACCACTCACAATGGCCTCGCCTAACGAAGACACCCCCTTGACCCTTACCCTCACTCCCGACAACCCATCCAACACCAGCATCAGTAATGCCGCAGATGGCGCGCTCTTCTACCGCGTCGTCACCGAATTCGAATCCACGACTGCAGTGACAGCTGTTTCTTCTGCCGCAGGAGAAACTATTGCTTCGTGGAAGTGGAGAGACACTCGGTCCGATAAGCTTACGCTCGGGAACGCAGCTCCAATATCGATGAGTGCGTGGTTGAAGAAGAGTCTAATCCCATTCAATGAGTGAGTGTATTTTTACTTCCATTTTTATCCCCTTCCTTGACACATTTCCGGAATTTATAGCACCACGACATTCTCCAGCCCCACCAATGGTAAAGAATTCCAATGGAAAGGACGCACGGTATCTACAAACATCGCATATAACCTCAGAGTATCTATACTCACGCGCCTCTCATCTACTTAGCTCTTTTCAAAGGACGATAAAACACATCCAATCGCTACCTTCTCCCCAACTCAACGGATACCCCGGTCACGGCTTACCACCGAGGAAATAGAAACTGGACCACACTACACACCAGCGAAACTCGTCATTTTGGATGCACGAGGAGAAGAAGCACTCGATTTTGCTGTTGTGTCGTTGTTGGTCCTTGAGCGGCAGAGGAGGACGATGGATAACTCAACGAAGAACCATATAGACAGTGTCAATTCAGCTTCACGAGCAGGAATAGTCCAAGGGTTCTGAGTTGAACGGATTCGGATTCTATTGTATAGTTCTTAGAGGAGGACGATGGATAACTCAACGAAGAACAATATAGACGGTGTCAATTCAGCTTCACGAGCAGGAATAGTCCAAGGGTTCTGATCTATTTACACACTTCTCAGCTCTTAAACAGTTTTCAACCTCCTTGTTGAACGGATTTTATTATATCCAGTGACCGTTTGAATGTAATAATTATCTTCGAAGAATTGCGGAAGAAGAGAGAAAGTGATCGGTCGATATGTTCGAAGTTCGAGCGGCTGCCCGCTAGCCACGGTATGTGATGAAGACACCCAGCAACAATGTGCAACTCGCCCTCAGCAGCCCTGGTCCTTACCCAGAGAGCCACTACCAGCTAGATCTTGTCTTTGAGGAATCATAAGATTGTCTGGAAACTAGGTACTCACAGTATGGCATTTTGATTGGCTGATGATTGTTTTTCAACATCTTCATAGGAAAATCCAAAAGTTTTGAGGTATAGTGCAGCATAGTGGGCATAGTCAGGAGACGATGCCTGTTGTTCTGATTCAAGGAATATAGCCAACTCTGTTGCCGTGACCTTGTATTCATTTCTGGCGCTAGCAATATCGTTAACCTGTAATGCGGAATATTGAGCAGAATACAAGTGAATGTTTCAAACATAGGCACGTTCTTCTCTAACCATTTCCGATGCTCTTCTTTTATTCTCCCACCAGCTTTGACCTTCGACTCGGAGAGGAAGCTATATCTTGCACTTGGTTGGGGTTGTGGCGGAGGGAACGCTTTGTTCCAAGCTTCAAAGTCACTTTGCAGGTCTTTCTGTGGGATCATATCATCCAACGGAAACAGTAGGTTATGGTGCAGACGGAATGTCCTAACAGCTGCAGAGATACGATCTCTACGGTAGGTCTTTCCGTCGAGAGAGTCGTACAAGGCTGTCAGTTCAATGAACTGTTCCGGAGTGGAAAGCGTTCGGGCGAGCGTTGGTTCAAAGGTCTCCCAGAAAATCCGGCTGGCTGCACCTTTCGCAAGATGGCTGCGCAGAATAGATTTGAGAGGGGCTAAGAGGAAGGTTGATTTTTTTTAATGAATCAATTTCTGTGCGCAAAAGAGCAATTTCATCAGCTTTGGCTCTCTCAACATCAGCTGATATCCGTTCTTCGATTGCAGCGAGGGAGTTATGGACAGCAGTGGCGATGGCGGTGGTAATAACAGCTTGGGTTTGAGGAGAAAGGCCTGACATGGCGTAAAGATAGAAAAAACAATTTGAAATTCACTTCCAATACTTATGTAAACCAGTTATGGTCTACAGAACAATGATAAGTAGACTCTATTCATCAGCACATCAGCGGACACGATGTTTGAGCTCTTCCAAATGATTCTGAGATGGAATTCGCCGCTCTGTGTTTCATTCAGCGACACGTCGCATACACATCGAGTTAATAATACATGATTTGACTCTTCGAAAAGCCTCGAAGGATTACATATGTGGGGAGACTACAAGTGGAAAGAAGAGACGAGAAAATTGAACGAAGTTTGAGTAGCCCCTTTACCACCATCATCCCTTGAGCGCCTAAACCTCATTAACGAGAAAAAGGGCTCGAAAATGGTGAAATGTGGACTCGGTATAGCACAGATAGACTCGTAAAGGCCAATATGTGACCTTAGGCAGTATTTTTTCGCAGGCTTAGACGATGTGGAAGTAGTAGTCGACGCCAATGGACTAGCCCCTTTCTTTTCACTGCGTGTCAACATTGCACATGCATCGTCGGCTGTAATCAATAGCTTCTATAACGATATGGGACTTCCGAAAAGTTTGGAAATATTGTATAAACATCTCCAGTAACCGTTAGCATCACACGGAAACGTTCCATATCATTCCTTTCTGAATATACCGAGACCGACTCAAATCATTCACTGCACCCAACCCATCTAATGATAAAGTTAGTGAAAAGTTTGTGTTGTCCTTGCAAAGGTTGCTAAGTGAAGAAATGGATGCTGGGCCATTGGATTAAGTGTCCCTGTGAAGACCATATGGTAGACTGGTGCACTGTATCTTGACGATTAATGATGCAAACAGCCGAATGTCGTTAGCCCCCACGGCCCTTATATTAGTAGAGCGCCTCAGTTCACTTCTATAGTGACATCTCTTTATCGTGTCTAACATCAGCGTTGTGCGTCCGGAGGAACCAGCCTCTCAACACAGCAGCGTTGAGGTTAGATGCCCGCGGCACATATCCCAGGCGCAATATGTGTAGCGTGGAACCCGGCTGTTTCTAAATGGGACCGTGCCGGTTAAACCTACCTACCTACCTACCTACCTACCTTGGTCGCCAGATATGATAGAAACAACCAACAACAATGAGAAACTGACCCCCATCAACCCTGGCCCTTACCCGGGCATTACAAGATCAGAAGTGTCAAAGCGACTACTAGTCAACTTGCATTCAAGTTTGAGAAATTGCAAGACTGTCTGGAAATTAACTTTTAGTACTCACAGCGTGATTATAGCATGTTCAAGTACGGCTGGGGGTTGATTTTTGATGTCTTTATGGGAAAAGCCAAAGGCTTTCAAGTAGAGTGCAGCGTAGTGGTCATAGTCAGGACACGATGCCTGTGGTTCTGATTCAAGGAACAGGGCCAATGCTACTGCCTTGACAGGCTTGTGGCCATGGTCAACGTCATTTAGGCTGGTGCTAAAGGTATTGCTAATCTGTAACGCAGAGTATTACTGAACAGAACAGGTGAAAGTTTCAAAACGCACACACCTGCTGTTCTAACCATTTGTGATCTACTACCTCCGGGGCCACACCGCTTTTCTTGAGTTCTGATGCTGAGAGGAATTCGTAGTAGTTTCCAGCCGGCTGCATTTGTGGCGGAGGGAAGGCTTTTTCGTAAGCGTTTCGGTCACTTGTGGTCTCCATATCGCTGGGATCACGACTGCCAATGCTGCGATGCCGCTGGTATATTCCAACAGCTTGACTAATACGATCTTCATGAGAAAGGTTTTCGTCAAGGGATGTAAAAATGATGGTCAGTTTGCTGACATCTTCTGCAGTGGAGAGGGATTGGGCGAGCGTTGGATCAGACAGCTCCCAGAAAATGCGACTTGCTGCACCTTTCTCCAGATAGCTGCGAAGCATATATTTAAAAGGCGTAAACACCTGAACTTTCAGCAACTTAAGTTGTGCCTCCAATGAATCGAGTTTAGCTGATAACCGCTTTTCACGGGCAGCAGCGACAGCGGCGTTGACAGCAACTTGGACTGTGGTCTCGATTTCAGCTGACCTCTGGGCGGCGCTTCTCCCATCGTGGGCGAAGGCGGCGGCAGCAGCGTGCATTTTGGCAGACAGGTCAGAGTCAGACATCGGGGTAAGGAAAGAAAAACAATCTGAAACTCTGCTGCTCAAGCATTGCATCATCATCTTTTTCAATTTGATTCTCTTGGATGTATACACGGGTGGCGGTGTTGGTGTAACCGCATTTAGGAACAGTAAGAGCGGGATGCCAACAATGCTGTGGCCAGCACACACGCAAACGTCGAGACTATACAGCAATAAATAAAAGCGCGAGTAAATAAACTCGTACCTTGAATTTGTACCGTCTTTCCTCAAAATCGTAGTAACATCATTAATTTTGATACAGGCAAGATTCTCGACCCGTGGAGTTGTTTTTATAATTATAAGTATTCTAGATTATTCCCCATGTCGTCCATCGACTGCTCCGCTTACCTCCATATATTATTAGCTGACTTACTCATACCTACCTCTTCGAGTCAAATTATCGGAGTGTATGATATAACTTACGGTGCATATCCGACGCTTTGACCTATAATTATATTCGGAACAAGAGCGGATATAGCCTCGCAAGCCAGAATTCACGAGAGTGACCTGCGACCCCTCCCCTCGTGCGTCCCAGACTAGAGCGGATACGCGACTACTAAAGCGAGTGGACTGGACTCGGGTCTTCGACTATACAATCTGAATGCAAGTGTCCAATCTAGTCTGAGTGGGTTTGATTGGGGCTTGGTTACGCTTGAATAGGGTTTCCTAGCACGCGGCAAAGACTGATCCGGTATATATAAGGTGTGTGAGTGCTTTGAGAAACCAAGATTAATACAAATACTGGAGGGATGACTCGACAAGAATCGGAAACTTAGTGCTGCTGTGCCAGATCTTAGGCCCTCCTGTCCTGAAAGCCTTTTAGTAATAAGTGCCTTCAGCACTTATCTCGGACCCAGCATTCCCATGCTGACACTGAATGAGACTAATGAGTACCAAATTAGCAACACAGTAGGCCTAAAGTAGCCCCTCCCTAAGAGGTTGCGAGATGTATGGGAAACCTCGTTAGGATTCGGCTAAAGGGAACTGCTTCGAGTCCAGCTACGGCAAGCTTGCGCAAGATTCCGAATGCGCAGTAAACTTTCCTTCACGTACGGTGAACTCCGGCTTTGACTTGGACGCAGTAGAGGAGGCCACCGTCTCCGAGGTAGTCGAGCTATCAGTAGGATGATGTTTTGGGTGGTGATCGAAGTCTAGTGACTGAGAGCGAGTGATACGGAAACAGGCCCCAGGAGTATGTGGCCTTATTCTTGGACCAGAGCGCAGTAGGTATTCAATTCTGATCCGACTTCTAAAGCTGTTGAGCTGATCATAGGGCCAAAACTGTGCATATGTATCTTGTATGTATCCGATACGGATCAGAGGCAAAAGGAGAACATTTTTTGAGATCATTGAAGTCAAGTTTGAAAACAAGTGTAAGAGTCGTATAAGCATAGATGTACATGTATCCAATACAGGTTAAAATTATAGATGTATAAAGTAGTGAAATGCGAAATCGAAGCAACGCTGAGTATACAATAATGGAATATAGAGCCAATAAGTGGAATCCACCCGCACTATCCCAAACTGTGAGCTACAGCTAGAGCGTCTGTATGGTTCTTCGTTGAACTACCCATCGTCCTCCTCTGTTGTTTGAGGACTAACAGCGATATGAGAACGAAATCGAGTGCCTCTTCTGCTCGTGCATCCAAAATAACGAGTTTTGCTGGCGTATAGTGAGGGCCAGTTTCTATCTCCTCTAGGGTAAGCCGTGAGCGGGGCCATTGAGTCTAGGAGAAGGTGGCGATGGGATGTGATTTATCTTTTGAATAGAGCTAAGTAGATGAAAAATATATGAGCATAGAAGTGACTCAGAGGTTATATGCGATGTATGTATATACTGTGTCCTTTCCATTGGAATTCGTTTCCGCTGGTAGGATCGGAGAACGTCGCGGTACTATAAAGTCCAGTAGTGTGTCAAAGACTCGGGAATAAAGACAATTGAAATAATAACACACTCATTGAAAGCGCATTTCAGCCTTACTTTAAAATAGTCAACTTCTCCATGTACTACTACGATATATGTTGATCAGTATGGCGATTGCTCTTATCCAGCTTCTTTAAATCCCCAATCGCTGAACTAATACTACTTTTGTTACATTTCAGCTTTACTTTAGTGTATATTCAAATTACTATCATCAATTTGAGCTTTGACGTCAATCTATCGTTGTCCTGAGCTTATTTGACATTCTTATTTGAATCCGTTTGGGCGCCAAACCTTAACCTGTGCGCTTAATTACTCATCTTCTGAACAGCATGGATTCCGCCACTCAGGCTGATGCGATACTGCAAAAAAAACGCCAACTTTCCGAAGAAAATGACCTCTTGGATGACGCAAAAAAGCGCAGACTGTCACCGAAAGCGCCAGAGATGCTTGGAAACTAAAATCTGTTGGAGAAACCGAACATCACGCAGAGCGAACACTCTAAAGGTATAGTGAACAATCCAAACCACTTCTACTTCTGACAAATTTCAGCTCTTGTACCATCGCCTGCTTTGGAAAATGCCCCACTTGCCTCAAAATTTAATAAAAACTCAACTAGGAGGGAGTTTGGAAGCTCAAAGGTCACCGCCGAGAGAGTGAATCTTTCATTCGTTACCCGAAAACTGGATCCACGAACCACAGTTATGCTTCGAAACATACCGTTCCACTTGAATGTGGAAGACATACGGCTGTTGATCTGGGAAGTCTGCTCTGAACGGGTAGACTTCATTTATCTCCCAGTGCATAACCGACTAGGTCAGTAACTATCAATACCTGCTTCACGAGGGACTTATTTTGGCTTAACCCAGGGAGGAATAGTGGATTTGCGTTTGTGAATTTCATCAGCACCAGCGATCTTGCGCTGTTCTATGCAACGAAGAATGGCCACGTTTGGTTGGTACCCTTGTGCTATACGTTATTTGATATCTAAATGTTATATTAAGGTCTGAAGATTCTGATCAGGTAGTCGAAATAGTATATGCTCACTGTCAGTGAGTAAAATTCATTCAAGTATGCAGTAACTATCTTTGACAATTGTAGAGGAAAATTTGGATTGGTGCATAAATACTTCATCAATCCTGCAACTTCTGTTCGCAGTCTATCTCCGCACTTGCCGCTCATCTTTCATTCTGATGGGCCTCAGATTGGCAAACCAGAGACAATCGATGAACTGCTGTAAGTTTGCATGTTGTATCAGGATGATTGAGTCTTGACAACGAGGCATAGATCAAAATTTTAACAAATTTTACCTACTGTATTTGTCGCTGCTTCAATTGTACCTATCATTCCCTGTTATTGCAGATCTACTTCATTCATGTACATAGTTGAATAAATACACGGATTATATGCTCCAATAACTTGAAATGCTTGTTCCGGTCGTGGATAGTCGACGATACTGACCAGTTATCCGGTTATCGGTTCGCGCTGGGATGGCACGGGTGTTTTGGACGGTGGTGACGGATCGAAGTCTATTGAGAGCGAGTGATACGGAAACAGGTCCCCAGGAATATGTGTCCTCATCCTTGGACCAGAGCGCAGTAAGTATTCAATTCTGATCCCATTTCCGACTTCAAAAGCTGTTGAGCTAATCATCGGGCCAAAGCTGTACATATGCACTTATCCGATACGGATCAGAGGCCAAAGGAGACCGTTTTTCAGTGGGTTGTGAGATCGTTCAAGTCAAGTGAGAAAGGAAAACAGGTGTAAAAATGGTATAAGCATAGACGTACATGTATGCAGTCAGTATCCACAGTGTATGAAACAAGGATACAGGTTAAAATTATACATGTATAAAATAGTGTCTAAATGCGAAATCGAAGCAACGCTGAGTATACAATAATGGAATATAGAATCAATAAGTTGTGTCCAACGGCAGTTCCGAGTCCCTGTACTATCCCAAACTGTGAGCTACAGCTAGAGCGTCCGTATGGTTCTTCGTTGAATTACCCATCGTCCTCCTCTGTCGTTCGAGGACCAACAGCGATATGAGAACGAAATCGAGCACCTCTTCTCCTCGCGCATCAAAAATAACGAGTTTCGCTGGTGTATAGTGGGGGCCAGTTTCTATCTCCTCTAAGGTAAGCCGCGAGCGGGGTATCCTTTGAGTCTGGGAGAAGATGGCGATGGGATGTGATTTATCGTCTTTTGAATGAAGCTAAGTAGACGAGAAATATGTGAGCATAGAAACTCAGAGGTTATATGCGATGTATGTACATACCGTGTGTCCTTTCCATTGGAATTCGTTTCCGTTAGTGGGATCGGAGAACGTCGCGGTACTATAAAGACCAGTAGTATGTCAAAGACCGAGGAATAAAGACAATTGAAATAAGAACATACTCATTGAAAGCGATTATACTCTTCTTCAACCACGCACTCATCGATATTGGAGCTGCTTTCCCAAGTGTGAGTCTATCAGGCCGAAATTTCTTCCACCTCCAAGAAGCGATAGCTTCTCCTGTAGCAGATAAAACCTTTGTCGCTGCGGTGGAGGATTTCTGGATTTTGCCTTCATTGACGATGCGGTAGAAGATGGTGTCGTCGTCAGCGTGGGTGATGGTGGTGCTGCATGGGTCGTCGGGAGTGAAGATGAGAGTCAAGGGGGTGTCTTCGTAACTGAGAGCCATTGAAATTTGCAAGTGTGTGAATGAGTGGTAGGGACTTCAGCTGGGCTTTTTTAAAAGGTTAGTTTTTCATCGCCGGCCACCCAACAGAAGCCCGTATTCATAGAGGGCTATGACCGGTCGGAATCCAGAGTCCGATGTACTAACATATGGCGTTGACCAGAACCGCAGTCTGAAGAAACATGTACTAAAGACAGCTGTGATACCGACCAAGGCGGAATTGAACCTTCACCAGGTTTGGTAGTGATATCGTCTTGACTCTGAAAGAAATTCGGATCCGAGAAGCTTCACTAGGTTTTAGTGATTTCGTCTTGGCACTCGAATCCGAGAAGCTGCCCCATGGTTCCATCTACTGCAGGAAGATCTTCATTTACCTGTAATGGGTCAGGCCGGTCAGGTATGACCAGATTACGATCCTGTTCCGGTCCTGATTGATGTTTGAGGATGTTAAGACAAAGGGAACGGCTGGGAACGGTCGATTCTCAGGGCGATGAGTCACGACGACGTGGTGGTACGAAAGAACGATTAGGGTACTTACGTACATTACGTAAGTATACACGCTGGTTTTTTATTATTGATACAGAGAACCTTCAGCGTTTCAGCAGGAGCCAGTAGGTAGGCCTCTGTTTATTATCACTGCTTTTTCCTTGACATGTTCTACTGTGCAATACCACGACGGACCCCGCCAGTGGTACTCCAATGGAAAGGCTCACTTTCCGCTTACTACTATCACTATGTTGCGCACGTAACGTCTCTTTTTCCCTTCGAGTCCTAATGGGCTGAACGCTATAAGCAGTCCTCAGCGCCACCAACCGCACCGACCTGACGCTATGGCGCTCAAATTCCAAAGTTGAACATCTTAGAACTCCGAGTCAACTCGCCGGGCTTGCTCGGCCTTGGTGAGAGACAGGCCACAAAACGCACAGATCTTGGACCAATTCGATTGCCACTCGAAAACATTGAACATAGCACGTTGTCATTTACTACACAGACTACTCCAGGACTACTCTCAGTTAGAAGCGTGGCAAACGGGAGATGTATGAACGATCTATTCGGGATAACTACGGAAATGAACAAGAAGGATACAACCTTTGTTCACTAGAAAGCAGATGACGAGATAAGATAAGATACGAATCAACCATATCCGACGCTTTGACCTAAGCGGTAATGCCCGAAGCGGCGCAACCGCTAATGCAGACTTTATTTCTGATGGCCTTTATGTTAAGTACTACTATGTAATAATCCCTGCTCTTCAAGAAATGCAACTTAATTGGTCCCCCCGTGAAGCATATTGTACTAGGGAACGAAGGGCAGTTTGCTTGCCATAACCACTTGTACCTTTCCATCTGTAATTTGTTGTCGAGGTGGCTGACAGAATGTAGTAGACGCCCGGCCTCCGGGACAAATAGTGTGACCTCGCAGTGGCTATGCACGTTCGACTCCACGGCAAAAGAAACCTGCATCCATCCCTGTGATTAAGCCGTCTATCAACAAAGATCCTTGAATCTTCCCTGTTACATGTGCTTGATTGCTTCTTATATCGATATCTTAGTGGAAGGCACGGCACCCATTACGGCCAAGACTGTCATGACATAGGGGTTCTGGGTTGCATAGATGATAGGCTTGAACCTGTCTGGATGCATCATTATCTTTGATCACGTCGTTTTCTTTCTGTTGTCTTTGTCGTTGATCCAGAAGTCCAGGACATCCTCGTGAGCCTCCATTAGTCACAAAAAGGTCGCCAAATCTTGATTACAACCTCAAAAGGCAACTGGAGGCATCTTTGCTCGCTTCACTTTGCCGTCCCCGGGGCAGGCTTCCTCGGACGGAACTTATCACAAAACACACAACAATGGAGTTACTAGTGCTATGTGCGAACAAATCAAGAAGTACATACTACATTCTTTCAGAGGCGTTCATCCCGAATTGTTAAAATTAAGACTCTGCATAGTCAAGACAGTTATACTGGTAGCAGGGAATGTATAGTTGAACCGCGTAGGATCCTGGAAAGAGAACGAAGAAGCAACAGGAATAACCTGATCTGGTTCTTCAATCGTATTCGAGATATTGAATAATCCGGAAATGGGGCTCAAAGCGGGGGTACCGAGTGAGATGGCAGTCGCAAACCCAGGGGTTGAAAAGTCCAGAACGATGTTGCCCACAAGGTCGTCGGTACCGGTATTGGACACCTGCCATGATTAGTTATAAGTTAAGAACAAGGAAGCAATGCCCAGAGCTCCAGCAACACACCTTCAGGAACACAACTTCCGTTTCGTTATTGTAGCTCGCCACCCAGTACAAAGGTACAGATGTAGAGTCGGATGCTGGATTGGTAGTCAAGACGTGCGTGCCTCGATTGGACGAAAACATCTGCGTGGCAGGGGGAGGGTTGATTCAACGCAGCCGGGGAAGAATAGCGAATGTTTTACCTGTTGAACATAGTATGAGGTCGATCTTACCATTCGGCTTGCATCGAAAGAGATGATATCAGGTGTCCACTGGTAGTTCCGAATATGTTGCAAACTAAAGACGAACATAGGACTGGTGAGACAAATGCGAGGGTGTCACGCTCAATCTCGTACCTTGGTGCATCTAAAATCAGCTCGAATCAGAATCAACTTCCACTTGTCCGCTTGTAGTTCATCACGCACAAGCCGACGCAAATACAACATCGCTATTCCTTTCCATGCCGGTCATGAAAGCTGCTTCGGCAGTGGATCCCGCAAGAGAGGGATACTGTAGTCGTCCTTGGGTGATGAGGCCCAAAGGGTTACTTTCGTTTGTAGAGGTCACTTTCAGCACGACCTTAGGTTCATTGTTCAATTATTTAGAAGAACCATCGTACCGGCATATTCACCAACGAACCATTTCGTCCCATTGCGAGGATATGTGTCGAAAAAGAATGCATTAGTTTCAAAAAATGATGCTGAGTCGTATTGATGAAAATCGACTATGATCTGGTCAATATTACTGGTGCGTGAGAAGAAAACAATGAAATTACTTCGCTTGTATGGTGGATTCAAAGCCAACGAAGGAAAACTGGTAGCGAGGAACTCCATCTCTGGATATTCGGCGCTAATTGCATTTACAAAAGCACTCCATCGGTATGCGGCATATCTAGCGATAGAAGTCAATATCCTATGTCCATTTAAGAATGATAAAGCACGTGCGAGTCTTCTTGGAACTAGAGTGTAACGGACAGATGAGGATTTTACGCATCAGTGTGAAATGAAGGTATACCTGATCCTCGTTACCCCTAGTCAAGTCAGTAATCAATAATCACCTCAACAAGAGCGGTTAACACACTCACACTTCGATAAACCTCAAGCTATACGGTTCCTCCCTCCCAAGACTGGCCCTTACTTTGCCCCATTTTGTGCTTTTATTTCCTACAATAAACTCAATTTCGTTCAAGACATCTTCGACGTAGGGTTGCAAATCTGCCTCGGGAACAATGGGCCAGTCGGCGAGGTCGGAGTAATTTGCAGTAGAGATACCAGACCACACGCCTTCGGAAGTTTCTAGTATCACCTTGGCGAGAGAGAAACATGGCAAAGGTACTCACCAAGGATCGGCTCCTACATATGGATAAGAGTTTAGAACTGGAACAAATGAAAAAGTGAATGACTTACTGCGCCTAAATCTTCTGCCCAGTTGAGGTATTCCAGTAAACCCTATGATGGAAGTTTAAGATATAAAAACAACAGAACAAGCGAGGAAAATTACTAACCAGACCGTCGGTATTTGGGTAACTCCAGTCTCCAACTCTTCCTGGTCTGTTTTCTAACCTACGGCGAGGATTCAGAAAATCACGTCGTCTACACGGATAGGCTTACGAACGGGCCAATGGTCTCATTCCACTTCCATCGTGTATCGAAACTTAGACCCTGGGCAAAAAACAAATCAGCGTAGGCATAAGAGACATGATAATGTCATTAGCTCACTTCGAGGTTATTCCCTCCCGGGAATCTCCAGACTGTTGGGTTCGTCGCAGCCATTGCCTCAGCCAGATCAATCCTCATGCCATTTTCTCTTCCCTTAAACGTTGGTGGGAATAATGAGAACATTCCAAAATACAGTGTCTGTCCAGCAGCGGCTCCTCCATCGATGATAACACTGAAAACATTGTCATCGTTGGCTGCAGAAACAGTGGGAGTCAGTTGAAAGGTAAGTTTGACCCATGCATTTGATACGCCAGTGAGAGTTTGAGAGGCGAAAACGGTGCCGCGGGAGGACTTAAGAGAGACAGTGATTGACCCAGTATAGGTGTCGGATTTGACGTAGAAGGAACCATTATATGTCCAGCCTTCTTGTACTTTGAGGCCTAGATTTCATGTCAGAGTTGCAAGTGGTGGAACGGATGAGTTGCACACCCCAATAGCCCGTGTTTTCGAACCCGACTGGTCCAAATACGACCTTTGGTATCTGCACTTGCAAACTATTTGGAAGAGCAGATGATACACCTTCGGTCTTGGATGTCACGGACAACCGGGCTCCGTTGTGAGCTTGCCATGCGTTTAAACTAGGCAAAAGCAGTCGGCGAAGGTTGATTGAATGAGAATAGAACTTATTACGCGTTTTGGGTCCCGGGAATAACACCTTGAAAGGCACGATTTTGCAACAGTTCGGCTGAGAGTTTGGTCAGTTACTGTCAGAACCATATTGATGTACATACCATAAAGTCCTCCATCGCCGCTTGAAAGACCTGAGCGAGAAAGTTGACCCGTTTCTGTGTAAAACTCACCTATGGTTGATGTCCTATATTCAAGTTAGTAAAAATGGAACTCAACAGCATTCGGTCTGTTGACTAACTTCCCACATGTAACCATAAAGCGTCGAAGGAATCTCGTGAGTGATATTCGTGGTGATCTCCAGATTCAAAGCATTCGGAGGAGTCAAAAGCGATCTCACAGCAACTGGAGAGAAGAGACCTAGAAGGCAAAGTTTTTGGAGGATCATTATCGCAAAATTTGAGGCCTTTGTTCGCGCAAAACCCCTTTTAACAAAGCACCCGACCTCCAGAAGCTCATGGTATTGAGTCAAGTTTGGTGGTCAGATGGACGCGAAGGCGGACCGCGCATATCATCGTGGAGCCAAGCCATCATGAACGTAAGGGCAGGTCAACACTTCCAGTAACTGGTGGGACTAAAACCGTCGGTCCGCAAGAGTACCTTTATAGTTTTCATGAGATTACAGTACTCAGCACAGAACTCATGTCATTCAAGTTGTCATCATCTTCGAAGGCACATGGGCTTAGAGTATTTAATGTCTCCTCAGAATCCGATCGTCTGACTCTTCCTGCAGCTCAAAGACATGTAAGTCATGCAGTATGACCTCGTTGGTCAATGCTAATTGCTGATATAATTCATAGAATGTTGTCGACACTAGCCTGTTGGCTACTGCTACTAGTAGAGACTGCTGTCGCTTTGACCGACACTCTTGGTCTGAAAGATGGCTTCCTCTCGTTCAACACGCCAACTTTTGCGGTTCAGTTGGTAAAGGACTCTCAAACCCTGTATTCTCTCAATACAACTGCAGGCTTCAATTTCATCCCCACTGACCAAATGACATTCCGAGCTGCAAACGGCAATTATCATCTTGGAGACATCACCTTTCGTGCCCGTACTGTTGGATCTACTGCTTGGATCAGCGGAGATACTTCTCAGGCTCGCGCGAAGGTTACTGCCTTGCCAGTATCGGGAACAACCTTGGCAGCTGCTAATCTAGCCCCCACTTTACCCAAAGGCTCTCTCTTGAATATCACTCGTCGTTGGGTAGTTGAAGACAACGTTCTTCAGCTTCTCTTTGATGTCACTAACTCTCAAACGAAAGCCGTCGAGATCGGCTCTCTAGGTGCTGATTTGGAGTTTAACAATGTGCGCATGGCTACAAATCGCAAATGACTGATCCTAATGGTACTCTGACATCGTGGTAGATTTTCACAGGACGTACTGCAACACAGGTCAACAATCTCTGCAGTCTTTTCGATCCTTATATCGGCCAAGACGCAGGGTATGTTCAGGTTTGTCTCCGATATGCATATTCGAACAAGGGCAAGGTTGCTAAATTGGATATGGTCAGGTTACTCCATTGCTTGGGACGCTTCCACCACTCGTGGTACTCCCTGTAGGATCATCACCTCTCGAGGGCTGGCGGTTCCTTCCAGAGGCGACCAGTTTAACCCCGTTTTATCAGTCCCAAACGTTTGAAGGACTGTATGAATGGGATTTCCATACTTTGGCGTACGCGCAAAACGAATGGGCCGCTACAACGCCTTGGAATGCTCCCACATCTTTCGTGCTGCAACCCGGTCAAACGCGGACTTATGGTCTTCAATTCCTCCTTGCGCCCTCCATTCGAGATATCGAGGCCACAGTCGCCACCGTTCAGCCCGTCGCTGTTACCATCCCCGGAACTATCCTTCCTTCCGATCAAACTGGAAAGGTTTTCCTGAATACAAACTTGACTGTTGCCAATATCACTGTTAGCCCCGCAAGTGCCCTAACCTGGACCACCAATACTGATGCTAAAACAGGCGGCTGGCTGGGACTCACAATCACTCCAAAGACATGGGGAAGATCTCGCCTATCCATTACCTACTCAAATGGGAAGGTGCAAACAATCAATTACTTTGTAACGAATGGCGCAACTGCGACTATCGATAGCTTGGGCAACTTTTTAACTACCTCGCAATGGTACACTAATACATCCGATCCGTTCAATCGTGCTCCCTCAGTTATCAGCTACGATCGTTCCGTCAACGAAGTCGTCACTAATGACCCGAGGTGAGATTACATGAATGACTTTGTATTCCCTCGAAGTCAAGAGTCTGATTTTCCCCTAGAGTGTGGATCGGGGGTTTGGGGGACGAGGGTGGTTCCGGGTCTTGGTTGGCTGCCACTATGAAACAATTTGTTCAGCCTAATGCAGCTGAAGTTGCCAAATTGGAACAATTCGTCAACCAAACCTTGTGGGGGACCATTCAGAATAGAAACAATGGTACTCTACTACACATATACTTCTATTTGTTCGTTAACTTTTATTTAACCAGCTACCGTTAAGATGGTAAGAAGGCTTACAGGATAATTAGAGCTTCAATCTCACCACCACACAGTCAGTTTTCTTCTATCAACCATCCACAGTTCCAAACTACGATTATCCATCAAACGAGGACTGGACTGTATGGTGGTCATGGGACCAAGCTTCTGCCTGGGCAACTGGGAGAGGCTACGACTATATCCATGTCACTGCTGCATACTGGGCAATGTACCGTGTTGCTCGTAACTATCCTAGTCTCGTTTCAACTCACAACTGGCAGTGGTACATTAACCAAGCCGTTCTCACCGTTTCGACTTTGACTAATCCAGCGGATCGGGTCGGATTTGTAGATGATGGGCTTATGGGAGAGACTGTCTTACGATTTTTGTTAGACGATCTTCAGAGAGAGGGGCTGACAGCAAATGCTACATTGGTTGAAAGCAGAATGAAATCTCGTTGGCAGGTTTGGACCACGGAACGTTTCCCGTAGGTGCCTGTTCTGTTGGTGTTTCTGGAGTGACTCATCCGTGGTTCGCAAGGTTCGGTTCTGAAATGGCATGGGATTCGACCGGACAAGAGGGAGTTTATATATGGTCGACCTTCTTCAATGATACTACCACTGCCCTCAACGCAGTCAATTCGATTATTGCATACCAACCTGTGGTCGCGCACTGGGGATACAATGGAAATGCTCGACGTTATTGGTAAGCGCCCATTGCCTTTTTTCCAGCTCAAACTTGCAGCTAATGGCGAGGTGCAGGGACAACATATATGCAGGCAAGCTCATGCGGTACGAGAGACAGATCCACCACTATGGCAGTGGTCTGAATGCAATCCCGTTGCTTGGTTCGTTCGTGTCAGACCCCACTGACTACTATCTTCTACGAGCCGGTTTCGGAGGTATCAGTGAGTGACGTTCGTTTTTAGTGTCTATTGAAACTCATTCGAGCACCACCAGGTGGACCACTATCTAACATTGATCAGGGTGGATTTGCTGCGGCCTCTTTCCATTCGTTCGCACAGACAATGGCTTGGGATGCGTACTCGGGCGATTACGGACCTAACTTCTCTGGACATTCGATGGGTACGGAGCAACTTTACTGAGAGTTTGCTAATATCATATAATCTGAACTTTTCTATTCAGGTATGGGTACATTCATCATAAACCATCCGACATTTGGCTGGCAAGCATTCGGTGGAAACGTTATCTCGACCTCTCCTACAGTTCAAGTCCAAATCAGGGACTCTGTTCGTCGCAGAATTTTCATTGCGCCTCTTGGTGCACAACTCAGCCTTGACGCCGGGGCATTCTCAGCACTCACTTTTAATCCTACGACTGGAACCGTTGTCGTTACAATTTTGGCGGTAGCTGATGGTGCGACTGGTGCTGCTAGTGCTCCTCAGGGCAGACTGGTGGTCTCACAGCCGACGGTAGTCTCTGGCGCCCACCTCTTGAAGCCAACGACTTCTCTGACTGTAGATGCGGGTGCATTTGTGGTCCCTTTCACGAATGGGGTCGGCACTGTAACATTATCGTAAACGCGGTCAGAAATAATATAAAATTGTAACTTTTTATCTGAATTATATTGGATTTCATTCCACGGGCGCTAATAATCCAAAAATGGCAAAAACGTCCCGGTTGTCATCTTAACAACGGCTCTTTGTAATATGTTCTTCACAATTGTTTATTGACGCTGAAATGACAATTACAATGTGCTGGGCGCTTTCCTTCCCTTTTATGAAGACAAAGTTCTTTCCGCACAAAGGCTCTTTTGTTGTTGTTATAGCAGCCTACAGGTCCAAGCTCCACGAAAAACCTTATAACTCCGCTTCTCTTGCTAAATCACCCGTCGCAGCTCTTCTCACACCACTCAGATCGACTCTTTCATAAATCCACATACGTGCGTAGAGCCCAAAAATCCGTCTCCATAGATTACATACTCACTGTGTCTTTCCACAGATGGATTCCTATAGTGGCAGTCCAGGATCGTCCAGCCCCATTCGGACGCTCCCCGTCGAAGTTTTGACTGAAATTTTCGGCTACTGCTCGTCGAAATCTCCTTCCTCCCACGCTGTAACGTTGACTCGGCCTGGGGAGCTAGATGTCCCTATTCAAGCCGTATCGAGTACTTGCTCGAAATGGCGGAGCATCGTATGCACGCAATCGACATTTTGGTCTTCATATGACCTGAACCTGACGTACATTACTGGACCCAAAATCTTTGACCTTCTCATCATGTACATTGGCCGCTCGGGTACCGCGAAACTACGTCTCGGCATCGCATGTCCGGAGATGAATGCAGACCAGGGCTCCGAGACCTCCCAGTCTTCGGAGGACGCTGACCTGCTACCGACCCGACTCGCGTTCCTAGCAGTCTTGCTCGATAATTCGAGCAGATGGCATGATGTCTTTCTCGATATGAGCTCCAGCGTGTTCGCGTACGCAGTCTCTCGTTTGGAACTCCGCGGGAAGCCTAAAGAAGACGGGTATTTCCCGAACCTCGAAAAGTTGTACTGCCAGGACCAAGAAAGCGAACATTACTATCTAGATGGGGATCCCGAGACTGGCCGAAGCCTGTTCGACATCTTTCAACCTTGTCCCCGGTTGCGTGACCTCACTGCGCACGATTCTTGGGTTACGGATCCCATCGACTATTCTCATTTGACGAATCTGGATCTCATGTTTTACCGTGGACGCTCGCTGTCGACTCTGCTATCACGTTGCCCTAATCTCAAAGAGTTTTCTCTCGCCTACTGTTCCATCCCGGATGAAGATGACTTTGATTACGACGAAAGCGCTAGAGTATGGTCGAAAAACCATCCATTCTCTCATCGATCCCTCGTCACTCTGATTCTTCCGATGTATGAACACTTTGGCTGTGCGATATGGGAAGACTTGTGTTTCCCGTCCGTGAACACATTGACTATCGATCAAATTGGGGATGATGAGGCAGGAATGGCGGAGCTGGTTGATTTGGTTTCGAGGTCGAGATGCAACTTGCGTACGATGGCAATCGGGAAAATGCCATTGGGCGCGCTTTTCAAGCTTCTCTCGATAGCGCCATCGCTCGAACGCTTGAAATTGGCACGCCACTACACCGTTCATGCTTGGGAGACCAATCCCACGACGATGTTTTTGCCATTGTTCAAAAAGGAGACACAGCATCTGGTGCCAGCGCTTTCTCTTCAGATTGAGCTGGGTGCAAGCAGTTTTGTCGACCGACCAGCGACCAGGGACGTTCCTCAGCACATCCATGACATGGTTATTTCCCGACTTGGAGAAGTCCCGACTCAGCTTTCTTTTGTCGTGACCGCGCTGGAATCTAAACAAACAATGGAACTGAACTTTGGTTTTCTCTTTGAATTTTTTGGCGCTCGCTTCAGAGATATTACGCAGCCGCTCCCCTATGAGACGTACTCTTTAGCCTTGACTTTGGGTGGGAGAGGGTCCTGAAGACATATGTCAATTGGCCTTGTAGTATATAATTCGTCGGAGCAAGGCTGTAAAAACTCGCGCTCAGTTCTCAGAGTGCACGTAGCAAAAAAATGTATAATACAATCGTAGCGTTTTTATGTGACATGAATGAATCATCAACGTTAAAATCGATGCGTGTCCACCAAAGGATGTTTCTCGTAAACTTAATTTCTTTGCATCTTCAAACTTCAATCTCTTCCTTGAGATCAGGCGGCGAGTCAGTACCTTGGGCAGGTCTCCTGCCGAACTTCGAGTGTCCTCCGTGTTCAATATCATCTGCCGCCTTCTTGTCTGCCAACTTGACTTTGCGATTCCATTCATAAGACTTGTACGCCGGTACGCTTTCTTGGAAGAGGGTGTTGATGGATTCCAGAGATAATCCAGACCTGGGTGAAGGAGTATTAAGTTGTGTTGCAGCGGCGGAACGACAGTGGGGAGAAACTTACATCTCGGGTACGAAGAAGTAGATAAAGGCAGCTGCGAGGAAGTTGGCGCCGAAGAATACGAAGCCATACTTTGCGCCGATATCGACGGCAATGAAGGGTGAGAAGTAGGAGAGTAGGAAGTTCCATGTCCACTGTACAAGGTAAGCTTTGAGTATGATGTATGCAGTAAAACAGCTAAGACTCACGTTAGATGCACTAATGAAAGACAATTGCTTCGCACGAGTACGCAGAGGAGCAATTTCACCAGCTGTTGGAAAAGAGTCAGGTTGACATCGTTGGGTGGCCGTTGTTCTGGGGACTTACTGTTTACCCATCCACCAGGACCCCAAGAGCAACCGTATGCAAGGACGAAGATACAGATCACGAAGAGCATGCCTGCTCCTGGACCTTTTTTGGCGGTCAAGTTAGGGTTGTTGTCTGGGTAGAGCGCGAAGGATCCCTATAGAGAAAATGCGTAAGACACCACTCTACGGTAGCAGAAAGTATTCAACGTACGATAACACCGTAAAGCATGTAAGTGATACCCATAACAAGTGCACCAACGATCATTGTTCTCCTACGTCCGAATCTATGATAAAATTGGCCATGGTTAGGCAATCGTCAACGAGGATCGAGAAAAAAAGAGTACAAACCGGTCAAGGCAGTAAAGACCGGGAAGCGTCCCAATCATATCCAGAAGACCAAAGATGATCTGACTGACGTATGAGTCCAGAGACGGGTTGACAGAGGCGAAAATGGAGGTTCCGTAGTACTGAGATCAAACAGCCGTCAACAACGCGAAAGGTTATAGTATACAGGACAAGGTACGCACGAAAATGAAGTTGGCTCCGGTAAGCTGCTGGAAACTCTGTACTCCACAACCGATCAAGGTCCTCTGGCCGGTCTTGAGATCGTTCTTAAAGTTGAAGCAATCGAGATAACCGGCACCAGAGTGTTTCTCCTCTACAATCTTTTCCTGGATTTCGTCGATATAGGCTTGTACAAGCGGATCGTCTATAGCAATACCGTGCATACGAGCAATGACATCTCGTGCAGTTTCAATATTGTCGTTGAGAATGGATTCACGAGGGGATCTTGGGAGGAAAGGTGTGCCAGCACCTGCCGGGTGAAGCGTCAGTAAGTAGCAGATGTAGAACGAAAGACGTACAGAGAATGAGACCCCAGATAATTTGGAGCCCGATGGGAATCTTGTATGATGCGACCCCATCGATGCCTTTTGTGCCAAAATCGACGATGTAGGCGATAAGGATACCGAAGGTAATCATGACTTGGTAACAGGAGACGAAAGATCCACGAAGCGCTTTCGGTGAGACTGGTCCGGGATATCAAGATTAAAATCACAGAGTAAATCGCTTGAGCACTCACTCTCTCCTTGGTACAGCGGTACAAGAGCTGACAATGCCTATTTCAGAGGTGTCAGTCATTCCTGGCTCGTTCGAAGGAGATAATACGCACTCCGACACCTAATCCTGCAATGAAACGACCTGCGATGAAGGCTCCGAGATTGCCGGTTGGGGCAATCTGCACAATGACACCAGCTATGAAGACCACGGAGACCATGAAGATAGCCCCTCTTCTACCCAAGAAATCGGCTGTCGGAACACCAAGTAAAGCACCTGCCCAGCATCCGGCTGAGAGAAGAGCAACGATAACGGCTGTAATATTTTATTTAAGCCGCTGGCTTCACCCCAAAACAAAGTGGACATACCTTGACGATGAGCGGACAAAGAGAAACCTCCTACCACTGAAGAATCAGGAGTTCCAAATGAACTCTCGAAATGCGGCATGATCAAACATCCAGAGATATAGCTGTAAGACACAATGATTAACATAATTGAATAGGTATCTACGGAGAGTGGGAATTCTTACCCGACTAGAAACGAACGAATTCAAGCAAAGTTCAGTCAGTGATTAATGGTGCCAAATTTTTTGTTTACTGACTGTCATAACCGACTGTTTCGAGACTAGTCAGCCATCATAATAGCGCAATAGGTGAATGAAAACGTACAAATGTATCCTCCCATACTGACGAACAGGTTGACCACCACGGCCAACAAACTCACTGGTTCGCCTCGATATCTGATAGGCATTTTTGCAAGTGACCAAAAGAGTTACGAAGAAGCGGGAAACGCTCCACTCGAGTCCTGGAGTTTTTAAACTGGCGGTACATTTTCGGAAGGATCAGAAGACCGTAAACCGGTTGTATTTTGAGAAGAGAAGCAGATGGTATGAGATGAAGAATTCAAAGCCGACGGTCCGGATGTATTGCGAAGGTGGGGTAATTTGTCAGGTGCAGGGCACAAATTCCACGCGGACCGGCGTCTCAATTTCAAAGGTCCCGCAGTTGGTTCAGAAAAGTAAACAGACTCTCGCGCCCTCGGGAACGCTACACCGGTATACAAGGGAATACTCAACAACCAGGGGCAAGAAGTGGGGAGGAGGGGAAAAGGGGGGAGAAAAGAATGCCGGGGAGCAGGTTCAATGTTCAAGCTGTTGCCTCCTCATAAGTCGTCTTGACAAAATTCTGCACGATCCTTGGAGCAGATAAGCTAGAAATATTATCCTCAGACTGCGTAGATCCCAAATCTCTGGAGAAATATCGCTGCTGCGGCCCGCAATCTTTTGGACGAGATTGTTTAGACTGGTTTATTCATAGGAAGTACTAAACCTTCAGCTTTGCTTCTCCCAACGGTTTACTTTCCCCTTACACCGCTTTGAAGCCGTAATTAGAATCGGTGAGTATTGCCAGTACTTCCTTGGCACTGGCGCATTGGTTCATAAAGATGCGAGATCACAGAAGGTGATAGTACTATGATCAAATCGAACACTTTTGAATCTTCTGTTCCCTCGTGTGCTGCCAAAATATATTCTGCCCCATAAGTACATACGTACCTTTCTAGGTCCTGTACATACTAATGCATTCTTGTAGTATATATGTCCAGCGTTAGAATGTGCCTATTCACATTCGTCGGGACCGGTACCTATGTATTGTCGGAAGCTATGCGGGCTGAGAGGTGTGGAGTGTGTCTGTTTAGTCCTGGTGTACTTGGTATATAGCAGTATTACGGCCTATTACAGCTCTTTCAGGACGCCCAAAGTTGGGAACAGATCATCAAATACATCAACCTAGATGAAGTAGTACTAGTTAAATTAGCAGACTTTCAAGTATCGACGTCAATAAAAACCAAGTGTCACTCCAAGCTTCACCACTGATTTTGAGGCCAAATATTTACTGGCGCTACACCTCGCTACACGTACTTACACGAAGCGCTACTTTACGCAAATATTCTTCGATCAAGAAATAACTCGCTTATCGGAGATCAAGCGGTCAAAGCTGTCGTTAGCATATATGTATTTCGAATTCTTGCTCGTCCGAGTGTCGGTCTGTAGTTTAACTGTAGTAACCAGGCAAGTTTACCATCTTAATAGGCTGGCTCCACACCAAGTGCCGGGCAGCAATAGGCAGCAATAACTACGGTACATATCTGTCTTGATTTTAATTACGAAAGATAAATTCAGCTTGCCGATATGTTGATGGACTGCAGACGTCTAAATCCTACAGCTCATAGTGTTGGCAACTACTATAGCCGAGTTGAGAGGAAATCATACTCGGATGGTGCAACCTTGTGTCGCGTATAGAAGGTCTTGTACTCACTCAGGCTGGGCTCCGGTCGTCATAGCCCCCAGCCAGTGGACTGTTTACAATTGTTACCAACTCAAGTCGTCGGCAGTCGGCATAATCACGGAGTCTGATCTTGATACAGTTTCGTCAACAGCGGCAGCTTAGTTGTATACAGATGGTATCTATCAAATAAAGAGAGCTGTTTTCGGCTCCAACGCTTCCAAAGACAACCTTTCTCAGCCTGTCCCAGCGCAACACTGAACGTTAAACTTATTGGAGAACCACGTGTCTCAGACGGTCTCGAAGCATTCGGCGTCTCCGGCATACCGACGAGTTTCTTCTTTACTCCATCTTGCTTCTATCTCTCCTGTCATCGTTTGTCAATCATCGTTCCTGCTTTTCCTTTCTACCTCTTTTTTCTATCAGCATGGTCAAAAGCCGAAGTCTCGATTTTGGCCGCCGTAGGTCGCTCTCAGATCCACTCGCAAACGCTTTACTACCTCCTCCAGGCGAAACTGAAGAACAAAGAGAGCTTCGGATAAAAGCAGAAGCAGAAGCAAAGAAAGTTAGCGATGGTATTGATGAAATGATCAGGCAGGAAAAGATAGAGAGGAAGAGAACGCGCGAAGAGGTGAATGTACTTCTCCTTGGGCAATCAGAGTCTGGAAAGTCTACGACGCTAAAACGTGGGTAATATCTATCTTCAACGAGATGCTTGGGGCAAAGTAAAAGGTGCGTACTACTGGTCTGCCTTGTTGAAGATCCGACTGACTTTGTATTTGATTCTAGCCGTTCAGTTACGAGTCCTTTACTGAATCATATTGCAGAATTTCAACTCCTTCATACACCTGCTGCGTTTCACGCTGAAAGAATAGCGTGGAGAACTGTTATCTACTATAATCTTGTATGTTCTGTCGTCACAGACGTGATGAAAGACGCGCTAATAACCATTCGTATAGGTGCGTTCAATCAGAAGGTATACACTGGGAAAACTCTCTGCATATATTCTTCGTCTCATTCCTCAAACTTGTAGAATACTCGACGCTTTATCACCCGAAGATGTCGACGAGTCCATGGAAAACGACGAATCTCTAGAAACTGCCAGCATTATCATCACTTCGAATGGGCGTCCTCCTTCTGCAATATCGGGCACAAAGGTTCCGAACTATGATATATACAGACAACGGCTAGAACCTCTGGTCGATCTGGAAGAGAAGCTCACTCGTCTTCTAACCGCATCTGAAGAGGATGAAGCAACACATCTCCCGCTTTCTTGGAATAGCCATGGCCCTTCAAATGGTTTTGCTCTCACTACAAACGGCCGACCGGCTCCTACGATTGTGATACCGCAAAGCTACACACATTCTCAGTCATTACCTGTTTCCCCAGCTTCGTATTCTTCTCCTACGCACATCAACGGAGCTACTAACGGCGCAACCAGCTCTCGGAAAGGCAAAGAGGTCTCCGTTCATACTTCCAAGAATTGGAGAAAGGCCTTTCCACTCGGCGGAAAGTCCAAAAGCCCGAAGAGTGCGCATTCTGGTGAGATCGAGGGCTGGTGGGAAGATTTGGAAGATCCAGTGCATTGCCTACATGCGTGCGCCCCCGCTATGCAAGAGCTGTGGAATGACCACAACGTACGTCAGCGTCTAGAGGAAAAGCGGTTGAGGCTTGAAGAAAGCGCTGGATTGTATGTTTCGCAGAGCCACTTTTTTCGATACCGCTGCTAACTAGAGCCGTCCAGTTATTTGAACGAGATACCCCGTATCACGGCCAAGAAATATATCCCCACCGATGGTGAGTACTACTGGTCACATACTTGCGGTCTCTTTACTAACGGTTTCGATAGCTGATGTCCTCAAAGCACGGCTGAAAACAATGGGTGTTGTCGAACACTCTTTCCTCATTTCTACAGGTGTAAACCGAGGTGTTACGTGGAAAATTTATGATGTTGGCGGTTCTCGGAATCAACGTCATGCCTGGGCACCGTATTTCGAAGATGGCGAGTCATTTTTCGCAGTTATCCTTATCTCCTATGCGGAATCTCTTATCCTGACGAATTTCTATGGTCCAGTGAACGCCATCATATTTTTAGCCCCGATATCAGCTTTCGACCAGGTATTAACAGAGGTAAGGATGAACCCAGGTTACTTGTTTTTTTTTTTCAACTCGTCCGTTTTCCTAGGACCCCCGCGTTAATAGGCTCGAGGACTCTCTTCTGTTATGGAAGGGAGTGATATCGAACAGGCTTTTAGCGAATGTGAACATTGTGCTGTTTCTGAACAAATGCGATCTCTTACAGGTCAGTCCTTGTCTTCATTTATCACTACGTAGGAAAAAGCCAATACCACAATCTATATCTACAGGCCAAACTCGATGCAGGTGTTCGGTTGAATCATCACATGGTGTCCTATGGAGACAGGCCCAATGACTATGACTCTGTTTCGAAGTGTACGTCAGATCCTGTGTTTTTTTCCCTTGCCAATAATGCCTCATATGGCTTGTGTTCTACGTAGATTTCCGCAACAAATTTGGCGCTATTCACCAGTCTGCAACGCCTAATAAAGAACGGGAACTATATAGTACGTTTCTCGCGTCTGTTTCCATGCGAAGCCGCCAATCGCGAACAACCCTCTAGTTCATCTAACCGCAGTTACTGATACAAGACGTACGGCGACTATAATAGGTGACGGTGGGTATCCTCATCCGCTCTTACCGCTGGCGGATCTAACGTTCGTTTGCGCAGTACGAGATATAATTGTTCGCGGCAACCTCAAACAACTCAAATTGGTGTAACAACTGTTTTCCGACCGGTATGGGTATCGCAACTGCCTCACTGACAATTTTACATAACTTTTTTGCTGTCCTAATGCTTTCATCGTTTATCCGCCATCTGTATATCTTAATGACATGGGACTTTTTTTCCTTCTGAACTTTTCTTTTCGCTTGCATGGCATCAAGTATTATTTTTTTTTGATAATCAATCATTTCCTTTCGCTCTTTTGCTCTGCTACATTATCAGCTTCGACATGTACTGTATGTATGTGTACTTTAAATACCACCGGATGTACTCTGATGTACCTTTTCGTTTATCACCCCACAGGCCACGAATTATATGCATTGATATTATGTATCGCCAGCTTTGACCGAGCCATCAATTTGACACGTGGAACTCGTGCAGGTTCTTTTGTGCATGTTTCTTCAAAGAGCCTCTTTCGTCGCTTTTACTGCCAGGCCTACCACACATCTAACCCGAAACGCGGGAATTAAATCAATCCGAATGAATTCGACTCATCCATCGCTGTCTATAGTCTCTACACCTGGTGCGTTTCAGGCGATCCGAGATTGATGAAATTTGACAGTGAATCTAGAGGCACCTGGTGCTATTGGGCCTTACTCGCAGGCTATCAAAGTCGGAATCTGCTCTTTGCGTCCGGATGTATCCCCATTGACCCTGCAAGCGGTGAGATCGTCAAAGGAGGAGTTGAAGAACAGGCAAAACAGGCTCTCAAGAATCTGACTGCTGTCGTCACAGCAGGGGTCAGGGATGGCAAAGTCGTCAAAACCACTGCAAGTATCCATACTTTCAACTTGGAACGATGGGTATAAAAACAGGAATGCTTACGCGAACCCCCTTTTGTTGCGTAACAGGTGTTTTTGAAAGACATGAATGACTTTGGTGCTGTTAATGGAGTTTACGCGGCTGCGTTTGGAGACCACAAGCCTGCGCGATCGCTTGTTGAGGTGTCGAGGCTTCCGAAGATGTGCTTTTTGAAGTTGAGTGTATTGCGAGGTATGTCTGGATGGCTTTTTTCGATGTGTATTGTTGGTTCTGTTGACATGGTTTTTTGTTTAGCTTGAAGTGATCGTCAGTTGTTTGCGTTAGGCTGGAATTGAAACTTCGTAGATCTGATAAAGGACTGAGCGGTGCTGAGCGCTGATATCTGAGATCTGAGAACAGAACTAATCCGAGGCTCTATACGATCTATCAATTAGCTGGGACTCTGGAATCCACAGGAGATATAGTGAAGGATTTTGACTGGGAGGCGCGTGAGTGGATCTTTTGCTAGCGAAGTAACGACGCCTGGTAAAAAGACTGGAAATTGCAAGGAAGAAAACGCGATGCTGAGATCTATGAAAGGACCGTGTCGTATGGTTCATGAGCCACTCATACCTTTTATCTAACTCCAGAGACTTGTCCTCCCTCATAATATTCTACAACAGGCGATTACAACAGTCGTGGACAGGAGAGCAAGACCGGTACGCCGCAATTAACCAGCCTTCCTTCCGCGACAAATCTCACTAGCCCGAGCATGAAGCTGGTATGACAAGGAGTGTCGAACCAGAATCATCGCTACCATCACGGTAGTCTTGGTCGATAAGGCGCCACTTGTCTTGCCACTGGACCTGGTACCTTTCGACGTCGAACTTGTCTTCCTCGGGAAGCCCCCAGTCTTCTCGCCCAAAAATGAGCCGTAGGAGCCGCCGCAGAGAGCACAGAAGACTGACCGTATTGCCTAAGGGTGTGAAACTATTATCGGAGAACTTGCCAGTTATGTCAATCGATGACAAAAACGGTGGATGGGATATCGAGCTATGTAATTAAAAGTGTACATGTACAGAGTAAAACTCCACAGCAGCAATCAAAAGCTCGTAGCAGCCATGTGTTCGATAGCACGTCTGATCAAATCGGATATTCAGACTGTGACAATATTAAGTTCACTGGACAGTTTTACCTGTTGATGATTGATTGATGATGGATGATGGTAGTGTAGTGGTAGTGTACGTTCCACGCTCAATCAGTTGCACCACCATGCCGACAACGTTCAGCATGCCAGTTTGACTTTAAAAGCTCGGATTCCCGCTTCCTCAGATGTGCCCTTCCCTTGGATCTACCTACCAGGCACTCTATACAGAACTCCTCACCAAAAGCCGCCACAACGACATTCCCATCTCTCCTGTTGCCCGAGCCAGGTTACGCGCTCTAATCGATCAGACACGAAGCATCTTCGAGCCTGCTCCAAGAGTATCACTCGTAGTCAGATTTCTAGGTCCTGGAATTGCAGGAGTCTCTTTCGCTCCCATTCGAACCCTTCCTTCAGATGTTTTGACAGAAAATCTTTCAACTAGCCATCGAGACATCCGTGAACCTGGTATTACCTACGAATCCTGGAAGTCTCTCAAGATTTCTGGGTGTATCTTTTTACTCACTGGATCTGCTTCCGGTGGCGAGACGAGGCTCTTTCACACTCTACTTTCTGGTCCACAATAACGGTGTATTATTCTGGCTTGCACCTTACCCGCCACTGAAGTGACTGCTTTTCTGTATGAATGCATTTTGCGATCGGGAGTATTGTACCTTTGAGTATCACGATTCCATTTATTCGCAAGTTTGTATGAAAGTCCTCCAGCTCTCATTACTATGTTGGTAGAGCACGCTCATAGATGGGGCAGTCGCATTAGACTTTCAGTTGATAAAACTGTTCGACAACATATATTCCCTTCAAACTTTCCTCTACAATTTTCCTTTTCTTGAAGATCTTCATTTCGATGTGATGGCTATGTCTACACTCCGAATTCAATCTTGGAGTGTCACCCTCCGAGTCTCCGGAAACTGGAGCTAGAATAACCTCTCGGAGTCATATACAGATGTCATAGCGAGTCGAAATTTGAAGGTCTTGAAAGTTAGCTATTACGGCGGTGTATCCCTTGCCAAGTTGCTCCACATGTGTCCTTCTTTGGAGTTCTTGACACTCGAATCTTTTCAATTCGAGCGAAATCCTGGTGTTGAACAAATCGCATGTCAGTCCTCCCTCTTGACCTTAAACATTGGTGGAGACCGCGGCAATACCCTAAAAATCGAAAACGGGGCCTGGACTAATGTTACACTTCCCAAGTTGACTAAACTCAATGTTAAACTGCCGGACCTTATTGATTATACTCGACATTGGGAAACAGCTTATGAAGCCGACACTTCTCTCAGCGGCTGAAAGAGGTAGTGAAGCAATCGAAGTGTGCATTACAGCGTGTCAATGTGTTAATGTATGCGAGAATTTATGGACAAAAGGCCCAGCTGACACTCGAAACTGCTGAAAAGTTTTCGAGGACTTGCCAGTCAAGGCGGAAGGGTCTTTCGTGGAAGACAAGTTGTTGCTAGAATGAAGGTAGAAATGGAGGAGACAATAGATGAACAAAAACGTGGACGACGTGAACGACGATGTTCAGGTTCAGTATCAAGTCCAATGTGTTTCCAAAAGTGAATACGTGTGATGCGAGTAATGCGAGTTATATTGTTCACTACACTTTCAATGAGAAGAAATTTGGCAATACAGTGCATACATAGGACAGGTGTCTTCGGTATATTATGTTCAGTATGTGTATCTTCTTAAAGGCTCTCTTTAAGGACCATTAATATATGTCAAAGCTGTAGATACCCGCCGGAGTATCATGTGGGCCTGTGATAAGACAGAGTGTCAGAGTGAGCCTGTAGATATTACATACCGGATAAACAAAACGT
>JADNRY010000409.1:0-53117 GCA_015501585.1 Rhodocollybia butyracea
TCCCTACTCCCTTGGTCTTCCTTATTCCAAAAAGTATAACTTTATTCCTTTTATTTTCTTCGCGATATCTATTTACCACGCAGGCGTATTTAATCTGTACTTTGTTTGACTTAACACCCCAGTTGATTTACTCGAAGTATCACTGGGGTGCGTATCTTTCTTACTTACCTGTTATCTAGTTTACTGATTAGTTTAATCACTTTAGATCGTATTGACTAGTTTACAGGTATAGTTACTTATTAATAACCAGTTGATTTACTCGAAGTATCACTGGGATCGTATTGACTAGTTTACAGGTTATGGGCCCGCCTCCTGCTAAATTAATAACGATAATCACTGAAAACACCAAACCGAGAACAAGACTTACCCGAAATACGAAATGGCTAGTAACGGCGCGATCCCACCGCCTATCCCCGAAGTTCCCGAAGACCAAAAGTTCGATGGAGGTGTACGCCTGGCGTGGGCACCTATCGAAAGAAAAATAAAGACCGCCCTTAGAAGCCAAGGTATTATTGGTTATACAGATGGGTCGATATCGAAACCAGCTCTCACCCCTGGAGCTCCAGAACCTGCTCCAACTCCAGTATACTCCACAATTCCATCGCGGGGGAGTGGATGTTTAGGAATGACCGAGCGAAGGGGATGATTGAAGCCTATGTGTCGGATTTACCTTCGATGGTCCCGGATGTGGACAACAAAACCGCAACTGAAGTTATGGCCTACCTGACGAATGAATTCGGTAAAACAGACGACATGCGCAAAACTCACGCCATGCGCCGACTTCGGAACCACATCTTCCGTGACAATGAAACTCTTGACGGGTTCTTCAAAACGTTCCGGGAGCTCAGGAAGGAAGCGTTGGACGCTGGGAACGATGTATCGGACACCATATTCCGTGAAATAATCCTGGCTGCCTTCCCTACCGTCGCCTTTGATACCATTATGCAGAACATCATGGCCAACCCCACCACTTTCGCCTCCCCTTCCGCTATCATTCAGCATATCACGTACCAACACTCAAGGAGCAGTAACCGCCCAGACGTAGCCATCTCTGGCGGGAACTTGCCTCAAGCGAACCTCATTGCAAGCACTCCAAAATCGAATCGAACATCTCGAGAAACAAGGATCATCTCCGAGGAATCCCGAAAAGAAGTGTACAAAACTGCTCGAGAACAGGTCACCTAGCCGAAGAGTGCTTCAGGAAGGGGAGGCGGAAAGGAGGGGCAGTACCCTGCGTGGTGGCGAGGGAAGAAAGAATCTGGACAGCCTAACGCTCCATCATCATCGGCAAATGCAACTGCCACCATAGGAGAACCTGTACAACACTACGCTGCGCTATCAGTTATGAAGGACAAACCGATAGGGGAGACCTTTGCCGACTCGGGAGCCACGGACCATTTCTTCAGAGATAGGTCTGACTTTGTTGTTTATACTCCATGTTCCCGCGTCAGTCGCTCCTCGGAAGCCTCAACCACCTTGGAAGTCATCGGCTACGGACGCGCCAAGAAAACTTTTGTACGAGATGACGGTTCTACCATGGTAGTTACGTTCGAAAAATGCCCTCCATGCACCAAAAGTATCATCTGACCTGATCTCTATCTCGAAATTGGATGCCAAGGGAGTGACTATTGTCTTCGGAAGGGGAATGGCAAAGTTCTTCTCGCCTGAAGGAAACCCACTTCTTGACAGGCTACGGATCTGGAGGGTTATACCAGCTACAAGAGAAGCAAGCAATGGCGGTTGCCTTGACGGTACGATCGCTTAACAGGCCAGTGGACTGGGACGGATGGCATCGGAGATTCGGACACGCCGGAATCACTAGGATAAAGATGGCTGTTGAGAAGGGCTTGGTAGATGGTCTAAAGGTCATAGGGGACAGGGGAGATATTTCGGACTGTGGCCCATGCCACATTGGACAGGCGAAGAGGAGGCCATTCGATGGAAAAACTTCAGTGGAATCTAGACTGCTGGAACGAGTCCATATCGACTTGACGGGTCCGATGAGAACTCGGGTCTCTAGGCGGCTTCTACTACTCTATGCCAATCATCGACGGGCATTCTGCTATGACAAAGGATTACTACTTGCCGAATAAAGAGAGGCCACATCGACGCTTGCGGCCATGACGAAGTACAAGACATTGGCGGAAAATGAGACAGGAGAGAAAGCTCCTGGCTGTGCGAGTAGATGGAGGAAAAGAATTCACTGGGGACCTATGGCGGACTTGGGCAGAGAAAAATGGTATCAAACTGGAAGTCATCCCCGCATATTCCTCTGCTGCTAACGGGGTAGCTGAACGGAAACATGGCGTAACATTTGACCATGTTCGCACTATTCTGGTCGAATCCGGGCTCCCTCTTATCTTTGGACCTATGCATGTGCCTATGTTGTGTACACAGAAAATCTCTTGCCCACGAGTAGAACTGGATTCAAGATACCAGCTGAGTTGTGGTATAAGCGACGTATGGACGTGGCTCACCTTCGGCCTTGGGGGTAATGGCATGGGCGACGATTGTAAATGGTGAGCCAGGAAAGTTGGATCCTCGCGCGGTACCTGGAAGGATGGTTGGGTATGGAGAAAGGGGAGTCTATCTGTTGTATTTGTCCTCTGGGCGAGTCATTGCAAGCCGAGATGTGTCATTTGACGAGAGGGTTCCTGCTATCTTGCCACCAGCTGGAGGGGAGAGAGATGTCGGGTATAGAGACGACGGCGAACTCGACAACGAACTCGACAACACCGCAACCCTGAGGCCAGCTGATGTCGAAGAAGAAATGATCGAACCCATTAGCGCCGAAAACTCCGGTTACTCCCGCAAGAATTCCCAGGAACAACCGGCCCCTATGCTCCGCCGCTCTCTTCGCAGTAAAAATCCTTCTGCAATCGCGGTAGCCAGCAAAGAATTCGAGGACCGAGAACGAGACGGAAATGACACAGGACAAGACTGGGCCACAACTTCCAAACGCCCTCGTGCTAACTTCACGAGCCTAGCTGACAGTCTTCCAACAGAGTTAGACTCAACGTTTAATGCAGCATTCTCAGCCGTCGGACTCCCACCAGTACCGAAGAACTATTCTAAAGCCTTGGAGGATCCGGAACGATGGATGCCAGCAATACAGAAAGAAATCCAACGAATGAAGGAATTCGACGTCTTCGGCGAGCTACAGGATCCACCCCCTGGCGCCACCATTCTGAACCGCTTTGGGTCTTCGCACACAAGTTAAATGGTTCGGGAAACATAGTAGACGAGAAGGCTAGATTGGTCGTTAATGGAGGAAAGCAGGTTGAAGGAGTGGATTTCTTCGAAGTATTTGCAGCAGTTCTCAGATTCGAGTCACTTAGAATCCTCATTGCAGTATGGGTGTCTCTCGATACTTTATTTGGCAGATCGATTTCGCCTCAGCTTACTTGAATGCAGAAATGAAGGAAGAGATGTATGTTCGCCCTCCTGAAGGCTTCGAGGGACGAGGATCTGGGAAGGTAATGCGAATGAAGAAGTCATTGTATGGGTCGATGCAGGCAGGTAGAAACTGGTGGAAGAAGTTGGATGGGACGTACAAGGAACTTGGGTACAGTCGTTCACAAGCAGATCAGTGCGTGAGGTCGAGGAAATCAGATTCGGGGGAGACTATGACTGGCACATATACCGATGACACATTGGGGGGATCTTCATCGAGAGAAGAGATGACTAGAGCTAAAGAAGAGATCGGGGAGAAGTACCGGATCAAAGAAACCGACACTGTGCAGTTCGCTCTCGGTATGAGACTTGTACACGACCGGGAAGCTGGGACGGCCACCCTATCTATGCCAGCGTACTGGGATCAGCTACTCACGAAGTACGGTATGCAGGATCTGAAACCAAGCCTACTCCCTATCCTCCCGGCCTTACACTTTCGAAGGAACAGTCTCCAAAGACTGAAGAAGATCGTCATTTCATGCGGGACAAGCCATACAGCGAAATTCTTGGAGGCATTCAATTTGGGCAGGGAGCATGCCGCCCCGACATGGCCTACGAGACTAACGACCTCTCGAGATTCTCCCAGGATCCGGGAGTAGCTCATTGGCACGCATTGGTCCACCTGTTGCGATATATCGTTGGAACGAAACATCTCGGTATCACCTTCCGACGGCTGAAGGACGGGCTGAAACCTCTCACCTACGGAGATGCCAATCACGCGGCATGTATTGACACTCGTCGGTCTGTATCTGGAGTCCTGACTATGCTCGCTGGAGGGCCGGTCTTCTGGATGTCAAAAAGGCAAGACGTTGTTTCAATTTCGACTACTGAATCCGAATATATAGCCTATGGGAAAGGCGCTCAACAAGCGAAATGGATCCACAGCTTCTTATCCGAGATAGGATATCCCCCAGAACTTCCTTCCGACCTCTACGCTGACAATAAGAGCGCAATAGCTATTTCGGAGAACCCCCGTTTCCACCAGCGTGTAAAGCACATCGACATTCGATACCATTTCCTCCGTGACCTCGTGGAGAAGGGGGAGGTCAAAATTCACTACGTCCCATCCGAAGATAATCTGGCTGATATTTTGACAAAACCGCTGGGAACAACACTTCATAGGAGGATCGTAGAGAAGATGGGCATGGAGAACGACGATGCGCGGGACTAGGGGAGTGTCGTAGATCTGTGCGGTCCGGTAGAAGGAGTCCCGCGACCGTGTTCATCCCCGGGATAAGTATAGGGATGATCCCTACTCCCTTGGTCTTCCTTATTCCAAAAAAGTATAACTTTATTCCTTTTATTTTCTTCGCGATATCTATTTACCACGCAGGCGTATTTAATCTGTACTTTGTTTGACTTAACACCCCAGTTGATTTACTCGAAGTATCACTGGGGTGCGTATCTTTCTTACTTACCTGTTATCTAGTTTACTGATTAGTTTAATCACTTTAGATCGTATTGACTAGTTTACAGGTATAGTTACTTATTAATAACGAGTTGATTTACTCGAAGTATCACTGGGATCGTATTGACTAGTTTACAACATCATCACCATCCAAACCATTTCTAATTTGGTTTAACATAGAATGCTCCCGCATCAAGTACGGGATTTAATTGATGCGGCGCATCAGATTTTCGGACTTGTCCGAATCAAACGGTAGTGGGGCGTACCACTAGAGTATGATTTGATTCGGAAATGTCCGAATGTTCAACGCGCAGACTCGGAAGTTTCCAAGTATTGCTTAATGAGGATTCTCAGTGAGAATCCGGGCTGAGGATAAGTAGTGATGCCCAGGTAAGGCATATTACCTGGGCATCGGAATAACCCAATAAATCATTCGGAAGGTTTATCCTTTCCGATACTTAAGGAGGTGTCCTCCTCGATTGGCTCAAGAACATTTTTAATGTTCTCGGTGTCCGACTCATCGGGGTGTTCTGATGATTCAAGTTCATTGTCTCTATTCCTAGAAGAGACATAATATTTAGTGAGGGCCATGTGGTCCTCAATGCATGTGACGGCTCTGACCATCACTTCTAATTTGGCATACTCCGGAACGATCCCCTCGTTTGTGAGTTGCCTGATAATATTGAAGGGTAATCCCTCAATGAACCGTTTCCGCATTGTTGCATCATCCGGTGTTTGGAGCATCCGTGATGCCCATCGTGTAAGTGAGGAATAATAATCCCTCACACCCGTATCGGGTGAATACTCAATAAGGTCAAACTGCCGTGCAGCTTGATGAATGGTCGTTGCTTGGATGCAACGATCAAAGACACCAATGATGGCGCCTTCAAATGTCCACTTAAGGACAGTGCGGTGTATACCAGCGACTTCGTCGTTATACCAGTCAAGGGCTTTGCCCTTTAGAAACATGCCAAGCACAGCAGTCCGTGTAGCATCGTAATCGTCACCGCACATGCGGTTGACTACCATCCATTGGAGAAGTGACATTAGCCACCGCTCGAAGACATCGACATCCGGAGATGGAACTTTAAGAGCTTTACGGCTCTCAATGGGAGGGATAGGATTCCCTACCTTATCTCAAATTTGTTTACGGTACACTTTGTGTACCTTGTGTTTCCATCGGGAACGACGTTTGTCGTCACCTGTTGTTTCTCGCATCTTAGATGCAAGTGAACGCAGTATTTTATGGCGCTCATTAGGAGTAATTTTACCCTTACGGGTAGCAAATTTGTCTAGCCAAGAGGCATCAGACGAAGAGTCAGTATTTGACTCAGTATCACTAGAGTCAGATGATTCATCCGACCATGGCCTGCGTTTGCGGCCTTTGGATTTAGCACTCTTGTGCTTCCTCCCCCCTTCACGGGATTTTTTGCTAGGCGCTTTTGCTCCGGCATTATTGCTTGGTCCTGGAAAGTGTTGGATATTTATCCTGGGCTGCTCAATCGAGGCTGTGGACAAACACATATATACAAATGATGCGTAACTACAACCCTTGATAACAATCTAATAGTAGTCTTGAACCGCCATCTCAGAGCCATCTCAGAGCCATCTAAGAGTCTAGGAGTCTTTATTAACCAACAGGTTATGGGCCCCGTGTCCACACTATACATCTAGGAGTTTTATTCATCATCTAGGAGCTTTACTTTTCACCCAATCACTCAATCTCACTCATTTCATCATCCCATCCCCAATCCCTTTTCAACGACTCATATTCATTCACTATGGCCACACTTTCAGCTCTTCTTAATCTTGGAAGGAACATTCCCCTACTTTCCACTACAAATGCTGATGACTGGAGCAACTGGAAAGAGGATGTTCTGCAAATGGTGCTTAGTGCAGATGGTCAGAGCGCCAAGATTGCCACAGGGTTGACTTCACGTCCATCAGAGGCTGCTGATGCCAAGGAATGGGATCGACTCAACTCACAGGCTGCGTCCATCATTAAATCCCTCACTAATCGAGACTGCCGAAACATCTACAAGGATAAGACAAATGCTTCCGAAATCTGGAGTGCACTTGTCTCCTATTTTGAAAAATCATCATTTTCCTCACGTTCAGCTACACGTGCTGCCTATCACCGCATTACGCATGATCCGCTTAAACCAACCAAAGTCTATCTTGATGCTTTGGATGATATGCGTGCTCGTCTTCAGGCACTACTCCCTTCCGGTGAAACAATCTCTGATAGTTATCACAAGGATATCATGCTCCAGAACCTTCATTCATCATTCGAGGCCTGGAAAACATCTCTTCTCGCCCAACCTACTGGCGAGCCCAATCTTAAAACCTGCCGCACTGTTCTTGAGAGTGCTATGGTTTCATTTGACCCTGAGAAGAGAGCCGATGAAATTTTAGATGGGATTAATAACCCGTCTGAACCATCCTCCCGTGTAGAGGCTGCTCATGCTTATGCTACAGCTTTCCGAAAGGGAAGTAAAGGAGGAAGTCGGAATGGATCTGGTACTAGGGAAAGTTTTAGTGGTAGAGGGGGAGGAAGAGGGGGAGCTTCCAATGGAAGCGGCCATGAAGATGGACAAGGATTTATAGACAGTCGCGGAAATCGCTGGTGCGATATGTCTATGGATGGCTGTCACCGTTGTGGAGGTATGTCGCACAAGGCTTCTAACTGTGTCAAGGACATGCCAGAGGAAGTCAAGCACTGGTGTCTTAACCGCACATATGACACTGCGCACATCACTCACAATCCTCCCAATAACATCTCTTCACATTTCATTGCTCCTATTGATACTTATGGTTTTTCTGCTCATCCTACTTGTCCACCCTTTGAAGAGGAGGAGTATATTGATTTTCATGCTTGATTATATTTATAGCTTAGGGGGAGCTCTCTTTGTTTCGCAGAGGGGGAGTGTTGGATATTTATCCTGGGCTGCTCAATCGAGGCTGTGGACAAACACATATATACAAATGATGCGTAACTACAACCCTTGATAACAATCTAATAGTAGTCTTGAACCGCCATCTCAGAGCCATCTCAGAGCCATCTAAGAGTCTAGGAGTCTTTATTAACCAACAAAAGGACTCAGCGGGTGGAATGTAAAATCGATCCCAGATTTCTCTGGGAGTAGTCAATTTATCAACGGGTATTCCGTCGACATTATATCCCACCATTTGGTTGGGAAGCCCAGATGGCGCGAATCCGAAATCTCGGAGACTGGTGTTATGTTGGCGTTGAATCACTATGCGACTCATCCAATCTTTAGCTACTCCCAACGGAAGCGGCTGTGGTTGCAACTCAGCCAATACCGTTGGTACTGGCATTGAACTTGGCTCTGGCGCATTGCTGGGCGGCAATTTGGGCAGTCTTACGGTAGTGTGTACTACCGAAGGGGCAACACTTTGTGTCGCCGGGGCGATGGATATGGTAGTAGGAACTACCGGAAGGGTACTGTGTTGCGGTCCCATACTGGAATGATTTCCAGTAGTGTTTGGTACAACTACTGGAGGTGTAATAATATTGGGTACCATTGGCGCCCTTGCAGTAGGGAAGTACATTGTACTTTCCTGTGGTGGTATCGCTACTACCTGATTGAAGTTACGAGGTAACTTTGGTTCACTTTTAATGTTCACCGCGCTTTGTGGTGAGCAAGATTTGGTCACTGGTAATGGCCTGGGACCTCGCAGTGTCAGAGACGCTGCCTCCGCATTGGGACTCTGTCTCATGCGGGATGTGTAGATGGGTGTCGGTATAGTTACTGACACTGGTGCATATTCCTGTCGGAATACAGGAACATGACGGGGTGACTTGGTCATCCCTTGTGAATACTGTTCGTCCAACAGTGATTGTTGGACTGACGGTGCCTTGGGCACAGTCTCACGCCATTGGCGTACCAAGTTGTTTGCCTCGGTAGGAACAGATGGTGCTGCATTGTGCAATACCGGCGGTGTGACAGCAGGCCGTCTCGGTGTGGGTGCAGCAATAGTGATTCTATTGCTGTTTCTCGATGATGAAGATCTTTCTTCATTAGATCGGATGCTAGATGCATCCCATTTCTCAGTTATATTGAGAATACGATTGAGTACTTGCGTACTCTTGTCGAGTGATGCCACTACATCTCGTAGCGCAGAAGAAATCTCACTTAAACCCTCTCGGGTCGGCCGTTTCTTATGAATAGTCATATACTGTTCATTAGGTGGACTTTTGTCCTGCCTGTAGTGCCGTCCTTCAGACGCACGCACGGAATGAGTCGCTGATGCGACTGAATAGATTGATTGTGGTGACACGTCACCACGAATGGAAGGTGCGCAATTGCGCACGCTCCGATATGACTTCTCTGATTGATTTCGAGAGGTCATTGAGACAGCAAATGATATAGCGGGACGGAAAAATGGAGCGGGTTTGTGTAGATTGTGTAGTGAGTTGGAATACTGGTTGTTATACTTGGTAGTATAACTGTTTTTAGCTTGTTAAACTAATAGCTTTGTGTTATTCACACAATAGTAATTTTTTGATGTTCAAAAAAGTATAACGCGCCCTATGGGCAAAGTCCTTAGGAACACTGGTGAACACGACAAATAGGATACTATTGTGTGTACGACGGTGTAAAAGACTAACTAGACTCTTAAGTAATCGTACAATACTTATAGTAACGGGTTTATTATATAATTAATAATAAATAGAAAGATAAGATAGACCGTTTGGTCTATCGGTGGTGTCTAGGATGACCGTATCGCCGGATACGGTCAGTGGTGATTATGGAGAGGCAGAGGCGTTACAATTGACCGAGTTCGAAGTCTTAGTAATTCCCGAACTGTTCATGAAGCCCTCTCCAATCTTCGGAAAGGATTTCATGAAGGATTGTGAAGTGCGCTTTGTTTCTCCACGTTCCAATTATTACTCATTCATTCACATTCAAGGAACTCACTCGTCTCTTAACTATGTGTGTAAACTCTCTGCCCGACCTACACTTCCTTTCCGTGCGCAGCGTGATGTACACCGAAGATAAGGTCCGATATCTTGACAATGCCATCCAGAAAGCAAAACCAGCCTTTGCGTTGTGCTCGAATCGCCATGTACACATTCACCTTGTCAAAAACTTCGGCGACTGCGAGCCAATTTGGTCGTATCTAGTTACCGGTCGCCCATAGGTTAAATATACTAGAAATTCCCAGTGCTCTTCAGTATTATCCTAGGTACTCGTGAATTTAAGAACTTATCATCGTGCAATCAATCGTAGTGTATCGTAATATCGCTTACTGAGTGATATATGTGTGAGAAATTTCTTCTAAGCACATCGTACGTGATAGCCTAATGCGGCTGACTTCATACCGCTCTGATCTTTACCATCACGTAGCATGAGTTTGATTCAGCTACCGGTTAACAGGCTTCGTCCTTCAACCAGTACAGTATCCTAGACAATGATCTATGTATACTCTAGCAGACATATCAAACGATACGTGAAGGCCCTGCCTGGCTGCGATTCGCCCACTCATCATAACTTCTCCCCAGCTGACCCATCTCAAAAATAGCTCTTTTCTTCTCCTCATCTTTGTGCTCTAACGCTTGATCAAGAAGACGGCCAAGGCGCTCGTGGAGACGTTGAAGACGTTTGACCTTCCTGATCTGAACGACCCATCTTCCTTTGTCATCCTGCTCGAACTGCCATATGTTGTCAAGACACCAGGTTGTTTCTGCCCTCACCTGTCCCAGCAACAACTCTCGCAAACGGGGATGCATGTACTGCGTGCCCCGGCCCTCTGTGGTTACCTGCCCGCTCTCCACGTTGGCGGAAGATATCTTACCTGTCTTGTACAAGTAGAACTCCCACAACGCGTTCTCTGCGAGGCAGCCACAATTCAGCACCCATTGCAGTAGCATTATTTAAATACCCCCAGTACCTGTTGTGGAGATTATGATAATAAACCCAGTAAGCTACTGTACAGTAAGAGTGTAGGGGCATTTTAATCCCTCTGTGTTCGCATTTGATGAGGTCATGTGACTCATTCGTTGCAGCTTTTGGGTGGCTGGATGAAAATAGGTTATTTACGGGCCTATTTAGGCAATTTCTGGGATGGTAGCTAGCCCAAAAAAGACTATATATAATGTATTAATATTTGAGCACTACTCCGAGGTGGATTAGGCACCATAAGGGGATGGATTGCATCGAAAAATCTAGATGACGTTCGGTCAAAGCTGGCTGAGCATTACCCAATTGGGTAATGCCATCAAAAACAGTAAAAGCGTCCTAAAAAGCCTGCTTCTACATGGATATTCTGCCCTATAAGAGTGTAGATAGTATCTTTACATATATAATAGGTCCCTGAAGCAAAATTACAGCGATAGCTGCGGTCAAAGCTGTTTTATTACCATATTTAGAATGCCAGCAAAGCGGCCTAAAAGCTTGTTTATGCATGGGTATTCTACCTAATAGCAGTCTATACAGTGTTTATAGATGTACAGTAGGCACCTAAAGCGAAATTAAAGCAGGTATATGGTGTAATAGTAGCACTGCTTCGATGTTTGGGTCTGTGGCTGTGTTGTAAAAAATCGAAATAAAAGTAGGGATGTTTAATATACTAGTGGTACAGGCATGGTCTCTGCATAATATATATATGCCTGAAGCGAAATCAGAGCATTCTATGAAGAGAATAGGCTGTAATTGCCCGCTATAGGCCGGAGGAGGTCAAAGCTGTATGACCAAATAGGGAAATATATGATTACATACAGGTGGTGTTGAGTCGAAGTTGGGCTCAGTAATGGCATGGCCTCTCAAGGTCTGAGGTCTGGAATACATACCTGAGTACTGTAGTATGCTAGCTACGCCCTCCAGGTGTTATATTTGGCAATATGTGGGCAGGAATATGTACATGGAGTGATCAATGGTGAGTAACCATCAAAATTCGCATTTTTGAGGAATTAAATGCTAATAATGAGTGTCTAAGCGCAGGTAGGACCTCAAACCTCGGTATATATGCTCTCCAACATAGTATACACTCGATCCGTGTCCTAGAACCATTAATATGTGACCAGATGCAATGGTATACACTGATCTTTATTGATTTTCCCTCAAAACTCGATTTTTTGAGGAATTATCATGGAATATTGGGGCCTTAAGAGTAGCCAGGGGGATAAGACGTCGTATATAGACTGTACTACATGGTATTATTCTTTGCCATATGCAAGAACAATTTATGCAGCACCTGAAGCGATGGTATTCCCTGATCTGTATGGATTCTGCCAAAAAGTGCGATTTTCATGAAATAAAATAGGCATAGAGTGTGCTACAAGTCTCAGATCATACTAAAAACTTGGGAGACATGTCTTCGAATCAAATTCAACGACTACCAGGTGTTATATCCACATCTGGGTACCTCCATGGAACGATACTGTTGTAAGTGCACACTAGGATATCTCTAGTTGGCTCAAAGTTCAGATTGTGACATTGAGATGTACATACTCAAACCTTTTGGTCTGGAGGCCTCCATATGATTCTAATACATGATTACCCAAGTTTGAGCATAGTCTGAGGTGCATAGCACGCTCTATGCCTGTTTTATCTCCTGAAAATCGCATTTTTTGGCAGAATCCATACAGATCAGGGAATACCATCGCTTCAGGTGCTGCATAAATCGTTCTTGCATATGGCAGAGACTAATACTATGTCGTACAGTCTATATACGATGTCTTAGCCCCCTGGCTACTCTTAAGGCCCCAATATTCCATGATAATTCCTCAAAAAATCGAGTTTTGAGGGAAAATCAATAAAGACAACAGTATCGTTCCATGGAGGTACCCAGATGTGGATATAACACCTGGTAGTCGTTGAATTTGATTCGAAGACATGTCTCCCAAGTTTTTAGTATGATCTGAGACTTGTAGCACACTCTATGCCTATTTTATTTCATGAAAATCGCACTTTTTGGCAGAATCCATACAGATCAGGGAATACCATCGCTTCAGGTGCTGCATAAATGTTCTTGCATATGGCAAAGAATAATACCATGTAGTACAGTCTATATACGACGTCTTAGCCCCCTGGCTACTCTTAAGGCCCCAATATTCCATGATAATTCCTCAAAAAAATCGAGTTTTGAGGGAAAATCAATAAAGATCAGTGTATACCATTGCATCTGGTCACATATTAATGGTTCTAGGACACGGATCGAGTGTATACTATGTTGGAGAGCATATATACCGAGGTTTGAGGTCCTACCTGCGCTTAGACACTCATTATTAGCATTTAATTCCTCAAAAATGCGAATTTTGATGGTTACTCACCATTGATCACTCCATGTACATATTCCTGCCCACATATTGCCAAATATAACACCTGGAGGGCGTAGCTAGCATACTACAGTACTCAGGTATGTATTCCAGACCTCAGACCTTGAGAGGCCATGCCATTACTGAGCCCAACTTCGACTCAACACCACCTGTATGTAATCATATATTTCCCTATTTGGTCATACAGCTTTGACCTCCTCCGGCCTATAGCGGGCAATTACAGCCTATTCTCTTCATAGAATGCTCTGATTTCGCTTCAGGCATATATATATTATGCAGAGACCATGCCTGTACCACTAGTATATTAAACATCCCTACTTTTATTTCGATTTTTTACAACACAGCCACAGACCCAAACATCGAAGCAGTGCTACTATTACACCATATACCTGCTTTAATTTCGCTTTAGGTGCCTACTGTACATCTATAAACACTGTATAGACTGCTATTAGGTAGAATACCCATGCATAAACAAGCTTTTAGGCCGCTTTGCTGGCATTCTAAATATGGTAATAAAACAGCTTTGACCGCAGCTATCGCTGTAATTTTGCTTCAGGGACCTATTATATATGTAAAGATACTATCTACACTCTTATAGGGCAGAATATCCATGTAGAAGCAGGCTTTTTAGGACGCTTTTACTGTTTTGATGGCATTACCCAATTGGGTAATGCTCAGCCAGCTTTGACCGAACGTCATCTAGATTTTTCGATGCAATCCATCCCCTTATGGTGCCTAATCCACCTCGGAGTAGTGCTCAAATATTAATACATTATATATAGTCTTTTTTGGGCTAGCTACCATCCCAGAAATTGCCTAAATAGGCCCGTAAATAACCTATTTTCATCCAGCCACCCAAAAGCTGCAACGAATGAGTCACATGACCTCATCAAATGCGAACACAGAGGGATTAAAATGCCCCTACACTCTTACTGTACAGTAGCTTACTGGGTTTATTATCATAATCTCCACAACAGGTACTGGGGGTATTTAAATAATGCTACTGAAGCGGCTGAATTCAGGACCTCTTTGGGATTGTCGCCAGCCTCAAAGGCGGGGAATGGGGTCCCAGTGACCTTCCAGCTTCTCGTCGAACCGTCTCGGTCATTCTGCTTTGTAATCCTCGTATGAGAGTGCTGGATACACCGAACGTTCCGGGCATCGGTCGATAGGATGTGCATGGCCAGCTGGTAACAAATACTCGCGCACTTGGGGACAAATTCATTGATTGTCCTCATAAGGCGCCGGAGTCCAGCTCTGATTTCATGCTTTGGATTCTTCTTCCACTTATCTAAAGCTAGTCTTGCTTCCGCTAAACCAGATATATACACCTATCAGTAGATGGCTGGAAGACGGAATAAATTATACGGGTACCTATAGTTTTGGGGTTCCTTGCGTTCTCGAGGTCTTTCATTCCTGTTGACTGTCGTTTAGATTTCTAAGACTCCCGAGGACAGTAAAAGATTATTACTCTCTGCCCCCTTGTTTCTAGCCGTCTCCGTTGTCTCCACGGCGTCGGAGTCGTTTGTTGCCTTTGGAGCTATGGCCACCTCATTGTCTATGCGCGTTTCGTTGAAGTTAGTCGACTGTGCGTAGTGATAGGCTTGCGCTTGCGCAGTGGGCAACATGAAAGTCGAACCATGCTCGCTTTCCTCATCTTTGACTATCACCATCTATTAACAGCGCTGCGATAAAACTGAGCGTTGAACTCACAATGACTACTACCACCAAGGTTAACATCCCGTAAGTGACCTGTACCATTGGCGCTATGCACTGACAAATGGTAAGTAAACATGTTATTGATGACCGCTGTCTCCGAGACTTACCGTTATCTAGTCCACCCACTCCTAGTCCACCCATTTCGTACGCTGACCCGGGCAGGCAATAAATAAAAGTCGCATCCATGACCAAGCGCGAGGCTTACTGTTGACCATCGTAACGCCACCCAGATCTCCTAGCCCCCCTGCACCATACACTGGCCGGGATATAAGTAAGAAAATGTTACGAATGGGTACTCTCAGAAACATACTATCATTTATCCCACTCCCCCATGCACTAATAGGAAAAATGAGTAAATAAAATGCCTTATCGACAAGAGTTATGGGACTTACTTGTGCTCGCTGTCATGCCACCATGACCACTGCCATAGACTAACGGGAAACAAGTCAGCAACTTTCTTAATGAATGGAATACGAGGCTTACAATCGAGGTTTTCAGCGATACTTTTCATGTCTGTGCCATTCCAAGGCACTGGCGTGCCTTGGAGCACCTTGTTTCTCCAAGCAGACATCATTCCCCTTGCCACAAGTCCATTGTCGTCAGGCTTGATTCTTCCCAAACCGAGATCAATCTGCTTGAAAAAAGCATTGAAAGTAGAACGAAGGTTTTTTTGGCATTATCATCGTTCTCCGTCGCAACGACTGGTTCGTTCAACCGGGTCATCTGAAACTGGCTGCTGTTGTCATTACCTCGTTTTTCCGGAGTCCGTCGATAGTTGAAGTAAACTCGGCAGTAGTCGGTGGACTGGCTTCAACTTCCTCAACATCGTGGGATGGGTGTTTCCCGTTGTTGTTAATGTTATCTGTTATTGTGTTAGCGAGTCGTCGCTCTGACATCCCCTCCACGTACCTTCCTTCCTGACATTGTCTTCAGGAGCATTTTCGGTTGATTCGACAGACGTCGAATAGCCGTCGGCGACCTCGGTGCCTGTTTTGAGTGAGTACAGCATAAAGCATTACACCAGTAAGAAGCTCACCTTTTTCAGCTTGGTTAGGCGTCTCAGCGCCATTCTTGGAGACAGAATCCCTCGAAACATGAGTGACGTCGATGGCCAAAGGCTTTGCAGCGCCATCTACGGCAATGTCATTGCCAGTGTGAGCCCGACTTGGCTGCACATCGGGGTCGACATCCATACCTTTAGGCGTCTCAGCGCCCTCGCCGGCGATGTCAATGCCGGTGTGAGTTCGACTTGGTTGCACATCGGGGTCGATGTCCATTGGGACCCCGTTAGGGATAGCACGCACATCATCATGACGGTTAGCTGTCTCAATGCCATTTATGGCGATGCAATCATCAACCCTCAAAACATGACCGACATTGATGGCAAGGGGTTTTGCTTGACTTGGTTCAACATCGATAGTCATCTCGGTAGGGATAACACCAACATCATCTTGACTGGGGTGGGTTGGTTGTACGTTGGCGTCGTCTTCACCTTCGTCTGTTCATAGGCTAGTTGAATAAACAATCATACATTAATGAAACCACACACCACCGATAGCGGTTAGCGGAGACCACTCTGTTGGGATACTTTCAGTCCTGGAAACTCTTCAAGCCATCCTGAGCACCAACCTTTCTCAGGGACGGTGTTGACCTCTGCTTTCGCCGCCTTCAGGATAATTTCAATTTTCTTGAGGTGACGGACTAGTATTGTCAATCCTTTAGTATTCCCCGTGGCCTTTTTGTCTTTGATCTTTTCGAGTTGCTCGTCTCTCTTCTTCTCGAGTTGTTGAACTCGTTCATATTCTGTGAATACTTCAGCAAAGGATGGCTAGTGCGGTGCAAAAATGCTGCACTTACTGTTTTCTGCTTTCTTCGACTTCCGTGGAGGCATGACAGTTTGTTCTGGACAGCAGATTAATGCTGTGATATAACCTTTTATTGCCCTATTTTTTTTTGTCACACATATTATTATTTTTTTCGTCTATTAGCACTTAGATTGTATTTGTTTCCAGATCTTGGTTCGACCCGATTCGAGACATCTCCGGATGAACAAGCGTGCTTATTTGTACAGTTACCTTACTGCAGTGTTGCAGACAAGTCACGAAGTGACCTAGTTGCCCAGATTTCCCTACCTTTTCCCCCTCAGAATGTCCGCAAGCAGTTCCGAGATGAAGAACTCCAAGGACAGTCGCTACTACCAACAGTGAGTTGTTCTCAACTGTCTTTGTTATTAATGAATGCTAAATGGCGAGCAGGAATTTGGAACTTCGACGCGAGCAGTCCCGAATTTACCAGCAGAAGAAGAGGGATTGCAAAAAATACTCCAAAGCCCATGGCATCCCTAATACCGAAACACTTCCCCGAAAGCGCAGGACCGAACGCACTAATGGCAGCTCACTGGCGCCTGTTTATGTTGATAAAGGAGTGCAGGTAGACGCGCCGCCAACTCTTGCATTGTATCGACGCTTGACCGACCTCCGAGCATGGTTCGATGAATGGAGCGACGGTGGTACCGAGCGTTGGAAAGGTTATACGACGCTGTACCCCCCGATGCAAAACCATTTGCGGTACGGGGTTCATCTTGTGAAAGAGTGTTACCAGATGTTTGAGGTGTCCTTACCCAACAAACACCTCGATCTTGTTTCGTTCTACAACTCTATTACCAATATCGCATACTCCATTGGCCGCCTCCGCAGCCAGATATTCCTTAAATACTCGGTCAGTGGCATAAACTGCGTGATAACGCCGCCCGACCTCACTCCTCCTTCTTCCGTATTCTACATTGAAAATTTGGATGATCTCACCACCAAGTTTTACAAAAAAAGGTATTTGCCGATTCACGGAGATACGAAGCACTTCATCTCATCGTGGAGCACACTTGGTATGGATCCTGGGCCAAAGCCTGGTCGGTTTGGAACGAAGAAGCTCTGCATGTACGCTTCAACAGGGCACTTCTTGTACCAACGATGGAGGTTTCTGCTGGAAAAAGCTGGTAATGTTTTTACTGATGAACGATTCACTCGTTCTGTCTTTAAAGAGGGCACATGTTGTGTGTATCTTGTGGGTGAGACAATTAGCAGGTTGGAAGTTGCCGCCGACGTTGTTAGATCTTAGCTCGATATGTAGTTGTTTCAATAACAATGTTTTCACTCATAATTGGCGAGTAAGTAGCGAAGTTGTCAGGCTATCAAATAGCTGGCGATAGTGAGTTTAGTTGGCGATGTGCCAATTAATTGGCAAGTGTAGTTGGCGATTGTAATTGGCAAGTGTAATTGGCGAGTGTAGTTGGCGAGTGTAGGTGGGCAAACGTAGTTATACACTTGCGAGAGTATTTGTCTGTTCTCGCATTATTGAGTAACTACCGAAGTCAGATCTCAATGGTGAACAACTGGCGACGTGAGATTAGTTGGTGATGTGCAAATTAATTGTTGAGTGTAGTTGGCAAATGTAGTTGGCGATTGCGAGAGGATCTCTCTGTTAACGCTCCTTGAAGTATGCCATGACAATGATGAGGCCATACTACTGATGAAGCCATACTCATGCTTCATTTCGTGTAAGTAAGCCAAAGCCTCCCAAAGCCTCTGCGTTAGAGGTACGGAAAGACTTGAACACCACTCTCACTCCAGTCGGATGTGACCTTAAGAGCCTATATGCTAATTCTGACTGGTCGGGAGCGCCAATGAGCATTCCAGATTATAAACGAGGTAATCTGGTAGTCAAACTAATGATTCATACAAAATAGGTTCATTCGAACAACAAACGGTATACCGTGAATATCACTTATAGCCACTTCTCTTCTCTTCGCATTACCCCACCACAGCGTTGGCTGGATATTTACTCTCATACCACATAATCATCGCGCCGTCTTCTCTTTTCTCGAAGTCCTCTCGAATCTGTCTTCTCATTTTTCTTTCATGCCAGAGTCTTCTAGTAGCCAGATTGTACTAGAATATGAGTGGTACTGGGGTACTACGACCCCTTCTTTTCTATTTTATTGTATCTTTCTCATTCTATTCTATTCTGGCGAATTATAAAAGGTACAAGTCTTCTATTCAATATACACTTGAAATACCTGCATGTATGCGTGAAGTGTGCGCACCTTCTATTCAACATACACTTGCAATACCTGCATGTATGCGCAAAGTGTGCGCACAGGTTCCTTAGACATTAGTACTTGAATATGCAATCAGACCCCGGACTCTCTTACTACATACGCAGACTCGCTACCATATGCTATTGTGCGAATGTGAATACATAAGTATGACCACACATACTAACAGCTCCAGGTTGGGGTCCAAGATCAACTGATCGTGTTGGATTTTCGGGTCAGTGATTGAACATTTGGACTTGGAAAACTCAAAAAATTACAAGGCTTCTGACTTGACAAAGAATAATCTAATTATCCACGAACTCTACTTTACTACAAAAATGGATGCATATAACCTAGGTCCAGCTCCGAGTCGCCTGAACAATTTTTCCTCGAATAAATGCGGAGACGTTGAGCTTGCAAAGTTTGTTGATGGGAGTGGAGAACGAGGAGCGAGGTTTGTCGATGGGGAGCGGAGTGAACAAGGAGCGGAGCATAAACAAGGAACCAGGCTTAGGGGAAGAAAGGGGCAACGAACTAGCGTCAATAGGGAGTGGAGAACAAGGAGCGAGGTTTGTCGATGGGGAGCGGAGTGAACGAGGAGCGGAGCATAAACAAGGAACCGGGCTGGGGGGGAAGAAAGGGGCAACGAACTAGCATCGATAGGGAGTGGAGAACGAGGAGCGAGGTTTGTCGATGGGGAGCGGAGTGAACGAGGAGCGGAGCATAAACAAGGAACCGGGCTGGGGGGGAAGAAAGGGGCAACGAACTAGCGTCGATAGGGAGTGGAGAACGAGGAGCGAGGTTTGTCGATGGGGAGCGGAGCATAAACAAGGAACCGGGCTGGGGGGAAGAAAGGGGCAACAAACTAGCGTCGATAGCAAGTAAACGAGGAGTCAGAGTCGCTAAACCTTTTTTCCTCGAATAAATGCGGAAGAAGTTGAACTTGCAAAGTGCATCGACGGGGAGTGGAGTGAACGAGGAGCGAAGCATAAATCAGAAACTGGGCTTGGGGAAAAAAGGGGCAACCAAGCTAACCAGAATTAGAGTGAACAAGTCCAAAATCGGACTATATGTACCCCGTGTCTGTTCTTATTCAACTTCATTCTCTCAAATCAAGTCCTCATCGTCATCCTACCTTTGTCACCAACAGGTGTGGTACTGCTCAGAATTGCCACAAGCTTTATTTGTCGCACTCCCGCAAGTAAAGAAAAGAACTCATCGTTTGAACGAACACCTACAAGGTGAGCATAATCAAAGCACAAAGCATAGCTCAGGTCGCCGAACCCTTTTCTTAAATTAAGCACAGATGTATTTTCGAGGACAACTAAAATTTTTTGTACCACTAAGAACTTAAGTAGTAGAAAGCAGCTACTAATTTGATATTTAAGCACTGGCTCCAGCAACAGCACGAGAAGTGGACAAACCGGTATGCGCTGACCGTCAACATTGAAGATAGTGTTTTTGAACCTGGGACTGTGGATATGTTTGATGACACGGTCCACAACAAGAAGGTCTGCACTCGGTATAAATTCAGAAAGGCTAAAGAAAACTTGAGCATTACACACCAAGATCGTTGGTCATGTCCGTGACTCGTATCGCCACAATCTCGGGCACTCCGTCATCATTACAGACTTTCCCCATTACTTCAACAAACTTCGTAGAAGGCTGCAAAAAGATCAGTGTCGATGCAAGTGGCGAACAAGAACAACACTGACCTCACGATTCGCAGCAAGCATATGTACTTTTACCTCTGAACCGTCACTTGCAATGACGGTCATAAGGCCTGCGTCTTTCGCCGCAATCCGACACGGTAATGTCACATAGAGTCCTATAAATAAGGGTAAGAGGGAGCCGTTGACTCTCGGGCTCAAACCCTGATACTCTTCAATTGGCGCATGTATACTGGATTGGCTGACAGGAGGATTCATGGGTGAAGCAGGCAGAACACAGATTCATTCAATCGGATCAAAGATATATTTATGTGATCTGTAACAGCCTGTATCACTCTGCGGCACAAAGAAAGTCAAGAGGCGCTGCGCTGGCCCTGAAGGCACCGGAGATTATCCAGAAGGGAAGACCAAAATGCAAGGGTGTTGCTGTGCTCCACAGACTGGTCAGTAACACCCGCTTTGTGCTGTATCTGTCTGGCTACCTCCTCGATAACGATTTCGAGCTCGCTGTCGATATCATGCATTGGAAGCGATTCAGGGCCTGACGAAAGTGAAAATTAGTACTGGTTCAGAAGCTGCAGCTAACATGAAAAAAAATACCTTTTTGGGGGCTACTGCGGTCAATCTCCATCATCTCAACACGTCCTGGTCGATTAAACTTGAATTACTCTGTATATGAGGGCGAGGAATGTGCGATTGTGCGGAAGACATAATTGAGATATGAAACTAATTTACGAACCCTCAAAGATCAAAATTGTCCAAAAACGACAAAATTATTCTTGATCATCGGGAACAGATGGTATAGTCTTCGGATCCGAAAATCAGAAACAGGATAATTATCTGAAACAAAAGTCGTAAAAGCAATGATATTTCCTGATATTTCCTGGTGGAATTTGCCAGAATTTGCCACGATGAAATAGTGGGAGGGTCGCTGCATGCGCGATGAAAAGTAATGAAACTCCGACCGGGTACCTAGGGCATTGGCGTGGGGTGGCGGATGATAGTTATTTGGCAAGCTCCTTATTAGACCTCAATTGGGAGTGAAATTTCCAACTGGTCACTGATGAGACAAATGAGACTTAGTCGGAGGGTCGTGCTGCGTGCAAAACAGGGTCTCTGATCTCGATGCCAGTACATTGCGCGTTGGAGTATTGTTGGAGTGGCGGATATCTTCTCATCTGCGATCCGATGGAGTGGTAGTTTGACAGCCCTTCGTGAAGTTGTGCGCTGCTTCTATGAGTCCGTTTTTGCGAGTGAGTTTGAGCGAAAGGCTTTGGTTTGGCCTGCTGTGTTTGGTACAATTAAAGTTAGCGGCATGGAGTCAGCATCATAAAATCACTCACATCGCAAGCACCAGCCCAGTCCTCTAACAGGATACAATCGTATTTTAAATCTCAACTAGGGTTGTCCTCCCATGAAACGTCAAGAAAATGTCAAGCGGTTCTGATAACTGTGCAATTTGTCCGTCACTGGGTGTCACAGTAAAAAACAGACAGCAGCTAAACTTTACCAAAACTGGTACTCGTGTTTCGTCAGACGTGGCATCGGAATCGGGTCGGAGATGAGACTGGTGGGGGGCCCAACATGTAGTAACGTGGATGGTACCTCTCGCATTCAAGTGAAGTCATGAAAAAAATTCCAGTTTCGTTTCCATTCCCAAATAATTCCCAAATACAGAGCTACAGGAGAAGTACTAATGTAGGGATATAATGCCCATACAGTATAGTATACGACAAAAATGGATGAAGCCAATTTATGTGGACAGGAAGTCAGTAAATACTGCCTGCTCGGTAAAGAGAGAGAGTCGTAAGGTGAGGGGAAGAAGCAAGAGAATGAATATCATGTGACAAATTATCGTGAAACATTGATCGGATTGTCGTGGCTCTGATAGCCGAATACCTATTGAGACCAAACTTACCAATAAAGCCGCCTCGTTTGGGTAATGATAATACAAAGAACACCGCTAAGCTTAGTGTAAATAGCAAAAGAGGAGACAAACGTCTCAAGTGGTCATGGCTTGAAGACTCTGCAGTCTTTTAATGAGTTCATCTTTTTGGCGCGCCTCCATCTCGAGTCGATCCCGTTCCACACGGAGCTCATCGTTGTCCTCTTGAGTTTTTTTGAGCGTTGCTTCGGTGTTATGCAACGTGGCGGCGAGTTTCTGAGCACCCTCACGACCGGAACGCTGCAGAGTCTCGAACATTACGGTGGCAGCCATATGCAAATCATCCAGTGAGGTGAGTGTACGCTCAGCCTCCAACCGCTGAGACGTGTAATGCGAGAAATTTTCATGGGAGTTTGGGTGGAGAGCAGCTAGGTAGAGCCAACATCCAGTCTCGCGCTGATTCGTTCACACTAGAAATGCAAGGTTAACTAGTTGTCAAGAATGCAAGGAGATGGACTTATACACGACGAATTATAGTTGCTATGCGCCTCCGGTAAGCTCTGGTCGAGTCGGCTGAACGTTCCAAAGCACTAGGTAGTGGTTGTTCGCATACAATACCTAAAATCGGCGATTAGTGTGATTCACATATTTGAAGATCGATACGAACGCCATTCTTTCTGGCCTTTTCCTGCACCATCAACAAAGCCAAAAATAGGGCTATGTTCAGAGGCCCGACATCTGCCAGATTTTCGAGGACGGGTACAAGGGCTGTCGTCACTTTCTCCAGGAGTGAAAGATGTGCTATTAGTTAGGGTCAAGAGCGCAGGGTCAATTAAAGATTCGTTCAAAGAGATTGGCCCGTTCTGAGAAAAATTTCAGCATGTGTCCAAGTATGTAAAAATGCAATGATTTACCGCCATCGCAAAAGAAGGTGACCTGGTGAATGGATTGTTCGACTCAGAGCTCCCGGGATGGAACAGCGAATGAGGAACAAGTGGGAGTTGAAGGAATAGGATGGAATAAGTTGACGGCCAGAGGAGCACTGTGATCTACGCCAGACGGAGTGTTCACTAGAGGGGCCTGCTGGGTAGTCGGAGGGCCGCTCCATTCCACTGACCCTCCAGTGGGTGCTAAACCCTGATGAGGGTTAGGAGCGGTGTTATCGACACTGAAGTGCAACAACTTACAGGAGATGAGGTAGCTCCACCGATTATGGTACTTCCAGAAAGTGACCCAGATCCTGAGGAGCCAAAGCCGGAAAACTGTTGTGCTCCGATGGAGGAAGGTGGACTGATGGTGTAGAGTGAGTCGCCTTGCAGAGTGAAGGGAGCTGGAACAGGGGCAGGAACTGACAAGGCATTATTGGAGACTGGTAAGTTGATTGAACCGTTAGGATTTTTTTGTTGGTCAAGGAGCAGCTGCAGATCGGTGGCGGAAACAGTACCATCGGGGATAGGAATACCAGCATCGGTCACAGATTTGGACTGGTGTAAATTATAATATCAGCGAGAAGTATGGACAAAGCAAACATATTTACCAAGCCTCTGTATGCCTTCGAATGGACACACTCCAACGATGTACACAAAGGGCGGCCGGGACATTTGAGGCACTGACACGGTCGTCTAGTTTGTTTCTGCTTGGCGGTCTCGGCAGCAGTGTCAGCGGTAGCTTGTTCAGTGACCTTGGAAGTACTCTTCTTGCGTTTCGTAGGTGTTTTTTGTGATTTTTTTCTCTTTGGTGAGGGGCCATGGCGGGAGAAAATGGATAGATATTGGAAAGTACAGATATATATACTGACGGTAGAATAATGCTATGGCTGGTGATTATACGTTGGTAGCAAAGAAATGCTAGCAAGCAGTGCTCAATGGGTGACGTGTCACCAAGGTTTGCGATTATATCCTGATATATCTTTGCAATGCACCGTGCGGCGAACAAAAAGAGGAGATTCTAGTAGTACCGTCGCTTTGGAAGAAGCGAGGCGAAGTAGATCAAGTCGTTCAACACCCCTCCCGCTTCAAAGCCCAAACGACACGGTTATCAGTCCTCAGAAGAAAGATCATCGTCCAGCCCGACAGGTGAATCGAAACGGGAGGAAGACTGTTTCAACGAGCGGTCCATCAAAACGGAGAAGAACCCAGGATGTCGGACCCGGTGAAGAGCCCTGACTGGAGGAGATCAGGACGGGCTACCCACTAACGAGGAGGTGGTAATGCAAGGAATGGAGGACCTTGCTACGAGTAGTGATGAGGAATTAGCAAGTTATGTTGATGCTGTCCTGTCAGGATGCGTCGGATTCGTGCCACTTCACGGGAAACTATTCGCAGTGGAAGGATGGAATAAGGCTAAAGAGCAAGGAACTGTTAGTCTTTTTTACGACCAAGGAAATGGATTAATAGTGACTAAACTAACATAACAACATTGTAGAATCAATGGTTCCACTTTGAGGCGACAGATGTCGCTGGGTCACAAGAAACCCTAGTATGCCAATGCACACTCGGGGAATTAAACTGCTTCCACAAACGATTTTATGAGTCGCATGGTGGAACAGTCCAAAGAGAGGTCGCATTGGAAGGTAAGATAGCTATTCCGTTCATCGATAAACTCACCGACAGCATGAATGTGTCTAGGTCTGTGCCCACAAGTTATACTTTTCGATAAAGAGAGGCTGGGGATTGATGGTGCGCGCGCTGTCTATTGCTTTTCTGTTGCAAAGGCGAAAGACAGCATGGGGATGTCTAATAGGACAATAGTTACCCACGAAGGTTCTGAAAAGGGAGATGGATCGTGGCGTTGCTCGAGGCGCGACGGCCAAAACTGTGTTCATATTAACGCAGCTAGGAGATACATCCGAGAGAGCAAAACATTGATAGTGACGATGAGGCAGAACTTGAAAACGATGGACATGGTTCTGATGGTATAGATATATGTAAGATATGGATAATATCGCAACGCAGTGTAGAAAAGCTGAGAAAATGCTTTTTAGCGACGCAGAAACAATCCTCACAACCCGAAATGCGTGCAGTATCCTATCTGCCTGTGCTCGTACCTCGGTGGGCCAGTCTTCCAGATGAGAAGATAAAATATGACCAGGCAGCACCATTGACCTCAGCTCCGGGAGTACTCCAGTGTGGAGAGGGTGCTTCTTGTGCATGTATTGATGGAAAACGAAGCTACTATGACCCACTGCAGCTGACCATTGTGCGAGAGTGCACAGTGTACACACTTATGGAGCCGTACCGGACGACGATTGAACTGCAGGTTTGTCCACGATGTCCATTGGAAAGTAGACGCTATATTGGTCCCGACCTTTGTACAAAGGGAATATTTAACTACAATAACTCCGCGCTCTTCAGTCACCAACTACTGAACGAGTACATCAGCGCGTTCACAAGCTCTGAGACTCCTATCGAACCATGGGTCCAGCAAATTGCAAGAAGATATGATGAGATGAAGGCAGGAAATACCTTCGTGGGAGGAGGGCTGTTTCGGGCAGCATGGTTTTCCTATGTTCGGTTGATGAGCTTGGATAATGACAAGTGTTGTCCGAGGTGTGGAGACTACCCAGAGAGCGTGATCTGGGATGGGGTTTCAATCGCGTTTGGGAGGAAACATGTGAAAACAGGTTTACAGCCACCGACAGTATCATCTCCAGCCGCGGCACAAAGGACGAGTAGGCCATCTCCCGGACAGCAATGGCTACGGGATGGGACAAGGCGCAAGGAACTACGCGACTGGCTGCGCAACGGTGGACTAAGGACTGCAGTCGCCGCCAGAGCGGAGGAAGAGGGAGGACCGCGAGCCAATGAGGAATCAAAGGAACTGAAGGCAGCGATAGGACAAGTACAGGCATTCCCTGAGTTGGAGAAGTGGTTGAGTGAGCAAAACATTCATTTGGGTAAGATGTTCAAGACGAAATTGGGATGGGATATGGTTGGAGAGGATCAGAAATGGCGTCCACAACGGGAGTATCGGACACTTTTCGAAATCGTAGGTGTAAAGAAATGTTAAAGGCACAGGCGCTGATAGCTATGCTTCTAGTTATGCGCTGAGGAGTCTACAATGCAAACGCTAAATCGGGTGGGCTGCCAAGCACTGGGAAGTTTTGTCAAGCACCCGGTGAGAGAAAAAGCCCGCGGTCTTGCTTGTGTCCCGATGTTGTTCAAGATCTTGGAACGGGAGTGGTACGAAAAAGGTGAATACTCTGAGGAAACATTGGGTCTGTGTAGCTGGATGCATGAACGTGGAACCGATGTGCTAGGAAGAATTTTGGCAACAAATACGGAGCCACTGCCTGAGATAATTAACGCTGGATTTGATACAGAAGTTTTATCATCTGAGATTCGAGAATGGGAGAGGGTGAGCAAAATAAATGATACAAGATTCAGTGACTTACAAGTTCTTTTTAGACCAGATGTTACTATAGCCCCCCAAGATCCGCGAACGTCCTCGATATCCTAGAATCCCGCATGATGGGAAGGCGGATGTGAAGAAAGAACAAATCGGCTGTCGAAAGTATTACGATGAATACTCACAAAAGAGATTGACGGGTGGGATAATGGCTTGTTGGTGTACGCATAGCATCTGCTATGGTTTCCACTGTATTCCGTTGGGCGAAGGGAGGGACGATGTAAATTCCAGTGCAGTGGAATGCGGGAACAGTGGGCTTGGCCGAATTTGTAAATCTGTTAGTTACATGGGCCAGGCACGGGCGATTATTTATTGTTGGGTCTTCATTTCCATCTGGAATCGTATTCGAATAAGGAAGATGAAGGAAAGAGAGGCAACACTGGGGTAGATACTAATTGTATATTGTTGAGAATGATCCGGATGTTATCGCCCCAGAAGTAGACATAGCTGGAGCAAAGATCCAGTGTATGCAGATAGACGGGACAAATACCCAATCTAAAGGCACAGAGGGCACACCTCTGCGCGAGAACAAAGGAGACAAGTAAGCGCGCGTTTAATTATGTTGTTAAGACCGGTCCGGAGCTATACTATCACGCTTCCCCGGACCCCTAGCCTGTTCTTGGAATGAGCAAAGGTTTGTTGTCGACCGCCTCACAATGCCCAAAAGTTTGGGAGGTACTGGGAACTGCCCGTACTGCAAGCAGCGAGAATGCACTCCCTGCGGTTCCACAGAGTCATGCGCTCTCTGCGGAACCAGGATTCCAGGGAAATCAAAGTCAGTAGGCAGCAAAGGGCTTTCTTTCGGGGTACGTCAATAACAGCCCCATGCTATTCCATCCCGGGGGATTACCAGATGTACTTTCCTGGCCGACAGCAATACAGCGCTAACGGGTGGATAACACGAGCGCACAGTCCACCGGCAGGCTCTTGCGGTCTGCATTTAAAAACCACCCAGTGGAGGAATGCTGGCTGTACTACCTGCACACGACAGCAAACCTACGCTGCCGTGTGTTCAAAATCCGCCCAGTGGAGGAATGCTGGCTGTACTACCTGTACACGACAGCAAACCTGCGCTGCTTGTGTTCAAAATCCGGTCTTGCCATTGGGCTTGATTGAGATGATTGATCCAAGGAGTCAACAGTCCTCATTCGAGCTGTTATCAATATGGCCTCGCTGTTATCAATATGGCCTCTAGCCTCTAATCACTGTGATAGTATAGTTTCTGGCTTCGGACGGACGGATGTGCCTGCTGCTGGAGGGCAAAGTACCTCTAATATATATGGGAAAGTTCGCAAGTTTAACAACTTGATAGTTCTGGCTACCAATAACCCATAATAATACTACATTTGAGGTCCGAGACCTTCTCATTCAACTAAACTTTGTCATTCATCTATGAGTGACCGCCGACACTGACAAGCTATTTTTTAGTCACAACGAAAACCTGTTAGTTGATATATTTAATCCACAAACAATCCATCGGGGCAGCGAGCTGAGTCCTGAACCGGTTGTTGGTGAGAGTGAGGAACGGGGCTGTAGAGTCCCGAACGGCGAAGCATAACAACCAGAGGGACTAGCCCTGGCTTCGTATATCAACCTGATATCAACTCAGTCAAAAGCCCGCCAGAGAGATTTTGCTGCCAGAGGTTTTGCTGCCAATTGTCCGCTGCCTGGATGTGACCTCAGACAGCACAAATCTAGCCGGCGGGGATTTACTGTACAGCCGGCGATTCTCCACTGGCTGGATTTTAATTGAAGCAACAGCGCCCTGATAGCTGGTTCCCTGGCCGATAGCAAACCCCCGCTGTGCAGCGGAGAATTGCTGGATATGCCTCCCTGGCCAATAGCAAAGCCCTACCGTGCGGCGGAGAATTGCTGGATATACCTCCCTGACCGATAGCAAACCCAGGCTGTGCAGCGGAGGACTGCTGGATATAACTACGCATATCCGGCAAGTCTTCGCTGCATTGCATGGGTTTGCTGTCGGCTAGGGAGGCATATCCAGCAAGGCTTCGCAGAACAGCATGGCTTCGCTGTTGGCTAGCGAGGCATATCCAGCAAGTCTTTGCTGCACAGTGTGGTTTTGCTATGGCCCAGGGAGGCATATCCAGCAAGGCCTCGCTGCACGGCATGGGTTGGCTAGCGATGCATATCCAGCAAGTCACAGCGTGGGTTTGCTATGGGCGAGGGAGGGATATCCAGCAAGTCTTATCCGGCGAGGGTTTGCTATCGGCAGGGAGTTATATCAGACAGCGAGAGTTTGCCATTAGTTATGGAGTGTCGCAGCTAGCAATTCTCTGCTGGCCGGGAAATACAATCAGCATTAGTTATGGAGTGTCGCAGCTAGCAATTCTCTGCTGGCCGGGAAATACAATCAGACAACAAGTGCTTGTTATCGCCTACGGAGGAACATCCCAGAAGCCTCTTGGCTATTTTTGAATTACTCTAAGTGGGGAAACCATATTAGCAGCGTGAGCAAGGAGTTGTTCGTCTTCTGAATCTCCCAGTCTTTGATTTTAGTGATTCTCAGGTGGAGTTTTCTTGGAAGTCCCAAGCACAAGTGAGGATGTATATAAAAAATCGTATATAAAAAATCTTAAACCAGGTCCCCTGCCCTGCTTGAAAAAGGACATGTTTACATCTCCCGGGGGAATAGTCACTGAATATTGCTTTGCAGTCGTATTATGAGTGATTATTATAAGCTGCTGAGGAGGCATCGCTTTTGAATCCCCTTCATAGAGATTGGTTCTCGCAGAGTAGCCAAATAGCCTTTCTCGAAGACGATCTTCTCCCATCATAGCCACAATTAGGATCAAGTCTTCCTTCTCGAAAGATATCACCTTGCATACGCGACATCCCGTTCTATTCGAGCAGGCTATCTCGTCTTGTTTCTCGCAGGTGCTCTATCGGTATCTCATTCGACTTGAAACGATATCTCCCTACCCTCCAAACGAGTCGCTCGTCTTCCTTCACTCATATCTAACTCAACTCCGAGAGCTTTACCAACTGGAGTGCCGCCTCCCTCCTACCCACTCTCCTATTTGATCAAAACCCGCCCTCCCTGTTCCACCTCTTATCCAACCAGCCCCGATTCCGAGTCTCATCCTACTATCAATGACTCGACGCCCGTTTCACGTCTTACAGGAGCTCTTTCGACGCCGTAGCCTTCGCGTGATCTCTGTTGCGGATGGATGGGGATACATCTACATTTTATTCGAAGGGATGACCGCAGGGGGGGATTGGATCGTCAAGATTGGGATGACGATAGACTTCTATCGGAGACTCGACGAACACGACCGAGTTTGTCCAAACCCAGCGCGGGTGCCAATAAACGCCGTACCAGTAAATTTCCGGCGGCGCCAGGGTACGTCGATTTTCTTTTCGCGGTGCTACCTCCTCTTCGATCTAGAGGCGCTTTTTCATCTATACGTTGAGAGCCTCTGCATCGACCGACCTCGCACGCCGTGCCAATCTTGTACGTTTTTCATTTTTTTTTTGGCTATGCTCCGTTCACCTTTCGTCAGGCCAATGAAGACACGCGGAGTTGTTTATGCTGGCTCCCAGCCAGGTTTTAACGGTCTTATACGCTCACAGCCTTCTCTCTTAGTAGCTTAGTTGTATGATAACTGGTAGCTACATTTGTATCGTTGTCCGCTATGTATCGCTTTGCCCGCCAGGGGCCAATTCGTATATCTTTCCACGTGATCGTAAAGCTTTTGAGAGAGATTCTTAATTTTAAATTAAATTAATAAAAATTCGTCTTGGCACCATCTATCTTGGCACTATCCAGCAATACTCCGCTGGTCAGGGTTTCAAATCCAGACGGCAGAGATCTGCCGTTGGCTCGGGATCCTCGAGGAGGAGACAGGCAGCAATGATGTGCCGCATCTCATGAATCATGAATACCACCAAATATATGCTGTTCTATGATTTAATTGAGGCTAATCACGCCTACATTACTATAAGTAATTATGAACTGGCATTACTGTCGGCTACAGTAATGATATTGACATACTCAGCAATTCTCCGCTGGCTAAGATATGAATCCATACGGCGAGTACTTGCTGTCAGCTAAGAAATTGGCATACTCAGAAATTCTCCGCTGGCTGAGATATGAATCCATACAGCGAGTGCTTGCTGTCAGCCAAGAAAATCTATTCAGCAGTCGTCCGCTGGCCCAAAATTCCAGCCACAAACAAGAATCTGTATCTTAAAATCCGTATCTTCCAACCGACTGGCCGAATGTTTTCCCCGACTCATACTTCAGGTGTGCACTGAGCATTTCAATTCTCTTGCTTGTATCTATACTTGAACAAGTTATCAAAGACTATATTTCAAGTTCTCAGATGGCCTGCACTCCTTGAGCAGGTTATGGAGGTGTACTAGCATCGGCAGAGGCTTGCTGCTGACTAGGAAGGTGCACCCAGCACGTTTCTGCTGCCTGGTTTTTATCTTGCACGGATGGCAAGGATATGCCACGTGTCTTATCAGACCAGCACACGTATGCTTTTCGGTTTCTTTAGTAATAGTAGCAGGATAGTTACGCTTAGATTAATTTGCTCTAAATCTATTTAACAGTGCAAGGTGCACGGGCGGGTCCCGTGCTGACGGTAAGCCGACCCTCGTTCTTACGTCAATTGTATACTGCTTGGTTGGCTTCACTTTAGGTTTATAGGCCCACAATAGTATCCTATTTCTCGTGTTCACCGGTGTTCTTAAGGACTTTGCCCATAGGGCGCGTTATAAATGGGCTTTCACTGGTCGCTGAACAGGCGACTTGAGGGCTGAGAAAGGGTGCTCGCCCATTGCTTGGACATCTCAATGCTTTACCACATAATTAAAATTGAGATATCAATGCTCAAATTCAAAGCTGACACATAAGCTCACTTTCCAATTATTTGTTTGCGTCGATAGCTTGAAGAGGGACAGAGCTCTTCCATTAATTGTACCATGGCATTGATCGACAATATCAAAGGAATTAGCTCGCCGCGTTCACACTGCTTTCACGTGCACCGCGCTGACTTTGAGAAAGGAGGAAAGCAAGGGACGGATTGAGTAGCCGAATAACAATTGGCCACTTTGCATCAACATTGCTACCAGAATTGAGTTTTTCAACGCCCATTCAAAGCCCGTGCTCAACACTTGGGTGTCCATTCAATCGCTACTTGAGTTGAGCCAGTGGAAAGCCTGTATCAATACTTTACCGCATTCAGCCTAACCAGAGGCATTTAATACTGGGATCGATGCTCAAAGCTGACATGTTCCAGTTGTGAAGGCAGAGCAGCCAACTGATATTCAAGCAGTACTAATGCTACAGAAATCTCATGCTCTTTGGTCAGGAATAGCTACTTAATTTGAGCCAGTTTGCCGCCAGTGCAATTGTGACCTTTCCTGAGAACCAACACTGTTCTTTCCTACTATTCCATATGGGCACGACTTCTACGGAAAAGGGCGACGACCATCACTGTAACGACGATGGCGATGTATATAGCAAGCTATGGCATGGTTAAAGAGTGCCACAGACTCAAAGATATTGCATGCTTACCCAGGTTTCGAGACAAAGAGCAGAAAGAGGAACGATGAAAATAGCAAAGTTATCGGCAATGGCGTCCAAGTCGATGGGAAGGGGGAGAACACCTGAAGAAACACGTCAGTTTTCATAGAACACAAACGAGCAATAAGCTTACAATCGGCAACACGGTCAATATTCCCTACAAAAACCCCTATGATAAACCCAACCAGCATGATGTTGAGCAGCTCCTTTTGGGTTTGACGTGAGTGGTGGTTGGTTGGAATAGGGATGGGAATAGCCCGATTGTGAGCCACTACGTAGGTTGAATGAGCGAATGAGTGAAAGAGCAATAGACGGTTTGAGAGACACCCTCACTACGGCCACGGCCGCGTCCAATTGGAAAAGAAATGATGATAAAACGCCTGGGTAGAGGAGGAGTATTCGGAGAGGCCATTGGCAAAGATGCGAGATGGTGAAAGAGCGAGTGGAATTACAGATGCTGGTAAATATATAGGGCAGACAAACAAAGAGATAGCTTTTCCACGATCAACACGAGGCGTGTCATCATCGGATTGCCCATCTTCGTCGAGCCTGCAGCTCTTCAGCGTCAGCGGTTGATCACGAGAGTCAGAAAGAACTAGAAAACTTACTGACACGGAGAGGAAGTACAGAGCCGCCGTGAATAAGCTATGGGCCCGAACATATGCCATGCTCTTAACCATACAGCATAGAACTGGGGCCGGAAAAAAGAATGCAAGAGGACGGCAAACCTGGAGTGAAGTTGAGATACAGAGCCTAGATAAAAATTCCAAAATCGAGCACGCGATCTGCAAGAAGCGTGGAGCCACAGACCCTCGAGATTGTATGAAGCTGCTCTACGAGCTCAGCATACGCCAACGGGTTTGAGCCAAGGGGCACAAATCGACCCGACTATTTCCGGTATCTTTCTCAGCCCAGTGTAGCGCCGAAGGTGGATTTGAGGCTTGCCGTATATAACGCTGTCAGAGTCAGTGTTGTCAAGAAAGATTTGGAAAAGAGATGAACAGGCGAGAGAAGTTCGGCCTTCCCAGTCATTCAGACTCTATTCGCAGCAATAAAGGCATCCTAGAGTTGAGTTTGGACACGGCGGTAAGAATCCAGGCGCAAAATAGAATAAGCGCGCGCACACTGACTGATCATGATCCGTTTCGGCAATCCGGATTTAAAAAAAGAAAGCACTATAGTAGTATTGACAATTTATAAACCATGATTAACCTGTAATACTGTAGCTACGATATACAGTAATACAATATTGTACAATGTAAATAAAGCAGTATTCAAAACAAAAACAGTGATTAATTTCATATACACAGTTAACGGCGAAAGTGTTCTATAGCACCAATAATACAGCAATTTTTCAAGTACAAAAAACATCGATTTAGATTTAGGAAAGACATGCAAAGAGTGGGAGCAGCTCGGTTGAGATCTGGTGAGGCATAAGCGTAAAAAGTTCGATGTGTCGTCGGTGGCCTGGAGCAAGGTGAATGGAATGCCGCAGATAGGAAACGAAAACCTACAAAAGTCCGAGGCCTATCGACAGAAATGTCCTCAACATTTAGGTGAAACAATGCCTTTGCGCAAGCTCGTTAGATCTACAAAGAAAAAACCTGATAGTACACACACCGATATGCCGTCTGAATCCAACGCCCTTGAACCACCACAATTGAGGATTCGGATTGGGGCAATTCCGCCGATGTTCCTTCAGCCTACGGGCCAGATTCTTCGTCATGCCAATCTTCAGTATCCAACAGCCGTTGGCCATCACTCGCTCTCGCGGCACATACACTTTGCCATGCAGTCCATGCGTGTTGCATGCAAGTGCGTGCGTGGTGCGTGCTATTAGCGTGGTTACTGAGAGTACTGAGTACCAAGTCCACTTCATTGTTCAAAGTTATTCTTACCAATTTTCTAGTAGTACAATGAACATATTTTACTCTTATTGACTTGTTCAACTTAGGAATACATATTTCTTCCTCAGTTTAGAGTCAAAAGTTACTCTGTAATCTACATGTGCACACACCATGCACCGGCCGCATGGCAAAATCACCTAGCCCACTTGTTCTCTGGTAATGTAGATTATTCCAGTTCCATCTAATGCAGAAATTGGACGATGATGACGATGATTGAATAAACGACGTAGAATGCAATTAGAGCGTCGGGACATGGATATTGGTTCAGTGTGTGGTGAGAGTAAAGCATGTATGCGATGTGGAAGAGAAGTGGCAGATATGCAGCTGCGCGTGGCGAGAGGCTTGGTCGTTTTGGGGAGGGAGAGTAGGATGTGTATGCGAGGAGTACCGTATACTGTGAGAGACTGTCTTGTTGGTAGCGGAGTCGGGCTGACTATATCGAGGATAAAGTTTACACTTGGTACGTTTTGTTTGCATTCTCTCGGCGTGTCCCTCGTTTCTTCTCCAATGGTCAAAACAAGAGATGACCTCTTCAACATCTAGCGCGCCGTGCAGCAGTCCAGCTCACCGAGTTGCTGGGGACATCAAACCTATTGCAGTTAAACAAGTTGAACCAAAAAAAATAGACGGGCATTGAACGGGCGGTGAAATTTTAGGTTTCCGCCCGAAGAGTACCCTCTTATCTCCTAGCTTCAAACGGCGTACCACTGGGAACTTTGGTAGACTCCATAGCCTCACGACGTTTAGATGTTTTGGGCCAAGTAGATTTATTAAAAACAATCTATATTTCGAAGAATGCAAAAATTAATAAAGTTAAAGCCTCTTATTATTTATTATCTCCTGATTCTTTTGAGCAGAGATTGATCATTGTTGATGAAGTCCCTATCCTTTCGCTTGGCATGCTTTTGCGTTTCCCGGGAATCTGGCTGTGGAGGTAGAGAGTGGTGATCTAAGACAACCACAATTGTTAGGGCGATAAAATTATGATGCGTGTAACTACTAAATACCTTTGGATCTTTCACCGGTAGTCGTAATTGCATCTCTAGTATAGTGGGGTTCTGACAATCCTGGGGAGAGTCAACTAACTACCTGTACCTGAGCTCTTACAAGAAGGAAGTAGCATACCGTAGTTTCGCTTGTTGGGAGAAGTATGGGAAGAATCTGGTATGTAATAAGCATTAACACCAACCCAAATCTTGACGCGCCAACATACCAGAAATGCGCAGAGTGAAAGAATCTTGCTTTGGAATGAGCATGAATACTAACCAATTTCAGTGCGCAACGTACTAGATCCTTGATGGGATGGACCAGAACCCCCGTCCCTGGAACGTTGATTCGAGATACCCAGATGTTGATGATCAGTAGGGGGGCTGAGCCGGAAGGAGTTGTTTTCCTCCGGAAATTGAACTGTTGCGCGTTCTGGTAGGGGTGTTATGGTTGTGCCAGACAGATTTACCACGCTGGAATTAGTCAGTTTTACCGCCTCTTTCCTGAGTAGAACTACACTTACTTTGGCCCTTCGACTCTGACATAGGCTAGTTCCCTGGGCTCCAACAAAAACTCGACGCAGAGTTGTTCACTCTTTGTAAAGAAAAAATTATTTAGGAAAAAACATATGAACCAGATAAAGGCCATACAAAACTGGGTACCAGTGTGCACAAAACCGTCGGCTGCTGGTAAGAAGATGCATCATGCGATACAATGCTGACGGTAGTGCGCGTAAGGAATTCTGTTCGAACAACCTTGTGAACTAGAGCTACACACAGAATGTTAAGTCGTGAATTTGCATTCCTCGGGATTAAACTCGTGTCAAGAGGTATTTGCGAATTGGGGGGGATGTTTACACTCCTGTTTGCAATGAATGAAAGAAGCATCATCGAGTCTGTTAAGATTGCTTACCAGCGCTCTGTAGTCATATTTAGAGTTAAATGATATGCGGTCAAAGGAATGTAAAGGCAAGACGAAATGAAAGAAACAAAGAAACCAATTTTCTTTCTTTTAACATGAGGCGCTTGATAATCGTGATCATATCATCCAAATGTCATGTGTGCATGTTGAAATGGCAGGTGCATGCAAGTGGTCAGAACACTTCACAATGAGGACATGCAGTACTAGCCTGGGGTAGATACTGCGGTGATCCCGAGCTGCACCTATTGGTTCGGTGCGCATTCAGTGCCCATGACAAAATCGGGGGAAGAAGCCTAAGTCTTGTCCAGATCGGATAGCATGTGTTGTGGTGGTGAAAGAATACACGATGTCGTGATGCGACAAGATGTCCTCAGACAATATCAAGCCTGATCTTGATATTGTACATTGGAAGTCCTACATTGTTTATAACTCTTCGCCTTAGTTGATCGGCCCATCCGCGCGGCCAGCACGGGTTTATTCAATTTATTGTGAATGACATCTCGTGAATTGAGCACACTCAAAACAAATATAATAATGTCAAGATTCTAGTGAGAAACAAGAATGACTAATTTTAAGCAAGTCTAGAGAGCTCCCTGAGAGTAAAACAGGTCTTGATATTTGTTTTTGTGCCCTCTTACAAGCCTAACTTGTCTTCGTCCCCCTTGCCCACATCCCCTGCGGCCGTCCAAGACCCAGTCTTGTTCGTGAGGATTTCTGTGTGACATTTCGTGTCTGCTGCAGGCCAATTTTCCAGGTGAAATCAAGCTAAACATCATCCGCTTTTCACGCTTCTTGTCTATACATTTCTTCATAGTTTGGAGCATCGGATAGTTATTGTGCAATTTGGGGTCAAATTGGAAGGCGGACATGGTGTTGTGGTTGTCGCTTCACCGTTTGGAGTGCTAGCTGCAATTTACATCAATACGCCCACTCATTTCATAAAAGAAAACCCAAGAAAGTACCAGTGGCTTGATGCTGTCCTCTTGATTGGTCTACACGTGTAAGGCTTTGGCGTCTTCGCTTGGCGTATGCGTCTGTGGTGGCTAGTCAAAACCAGGGCAAAAGAGGTACACTTGGGGAACATACTTAGGTATGAAAAGACGAAGGGGAGTTGATGTTGAATCAGAAGGATCCTGGTTTAAATACGGTGGAATTCTTTGTCTGCTTTGCCCTTTATGATGTCTATGTCTGTCCGATTGCCGCCAGTCCAGCTGTATCAAGTGGAGGCCCCATGTTATCCAAATTGCAGGCAAAAACCCCCTTTGCGTGCATGAATAATCTACTCATTGAATGCCCACAGTTTCAAGGCCGCCCTTTCATTACCTGCCTAAAGGGAGTTTGTGAACATCTTTTGCGGCAAGTTTCTGATGATCAAAAAGGATGTTAACAAAGGGCTTGGGCAGACCAAGTATATAAAGGTGCTCGCTCAATGCCTTCGCCATCCGACTTTCGATACATTTTATTCAAGCAAAATGGTTATGAATCACCTTCCTGATCAGCCAACGAGGCGTGTAAATAGGGGCCCTAGAGTTGAGTCCCGCCAGTATTTGCTCACAATATTGTATAGACAGAGATGAAGCCTATCCACGCCCAATTTTATCCAGCCTTTAGCCTGCTGCCCCAGACAGTCTCCGCCTATTACCGAGCCAACTTGCCTGGAGGAGAACGCTTTGTCCTTGCATCAGACTTGCTCTCGAATCACCGACTTCAGCCCTACATCCACGATTTATGCTCACCATTTACTATGAAGGAGTTCTACACAAGTTTAAAGTCTTTTTCAAAAGGCATAAATACCTTGCTGTAAATCAATCAATTCAGTGCCTCGGGGGTGGCAGGATGGAGGGGAATGTGCTGCTGGTAGCATGCGGGGCTAAAGTTTTGGTGCGCAACCTAAGGAGTGGAATGGAAGACCGATGATACGCTGGTTTACTGGCAAGGCCTGTATAAGCTAGATATTGCTATTCCAAGCTTATCTGTATTGTACATTGGATACTAAGGGCTATAGTGAGGCCCACACTGTTAGCTAAAGCTGATAGGAAGCCTATTGTACCCACTGAGTGCATTGTGGATGGTATAAGTATTTGCCACTCTTTGTACTCTAACCCAAGTCCTATGCAAGTGCATAACCTAGAAAATACTGGTGATCACTCAATATGAGGCTAGACTTACTTGATGCATACTCAAGGGAATTTCATTCGCACACAAAGTTCACAAGTGGAGGTGTTAGTTCAATAGAGACATACTTGGCTATTTGCTAGATAATGTTCATGGACATAAATGATTGGCTTATACATATGACTTCAGTCAGCATTAAGTCTGCTGAATCATACAAATCTGAAAGGCTTACTGATCATACTTGAAATGATGACTGATACTCTCCAAAGCTCATTATAAATCAACAAACATGATTACTCATATATCCTGTACATACTTACTAAGGCTACTTTCATTACTCATCTCAATCTCTCTTGCTTACTGTACACATCATCTATTAATAATCACATCTAAAATAGTATAAAAGGGGGCACAATCTGATGTGCATTCCCCAGGTTTGAGTTGGACTTACATCTGTCTCTCTCCTCACTCTACTCCTCAATGCATGTGGGAATTCTACTTAGCATTGTTGGGGTTGTATTACTAGAGGTTGGTTCCTCATGGACTTGGTATCCTCGTTGTGTGTTGCTCTGAAGAACACTCTAGACTTTAGTGAAAGCTGAATCTAGTTTACAGTTCTCTCTGCTCAGTTACATCAGTGGATCTAAATCTAGAAAAACTAAAGTTGTTGCCTGCTTCTCTATTGTGAGAGGTATGACACTGAGTCATATTGTTGACTCAGTATTTGGACATTTGGTCCCATTGTTGAAAGGCGCTTGGCCAATTGTTTGGATGCTTGGTCCCATTGTTTGGACATTTGGTCCCATTGTTGAAAGGCGCTTGGCCTATTGTTTGGACACTTGGTCCCATTGTTGGAATTGGCACTTGGCCCTTCTTGGTTTCTAGGAAGTAAAATCTAGAAACAGAACTATTTATTGTTCATAACTGGTGGAATAAGACTTGTCCTAGCACAAAGCTAGTCAGTCACAATTCAAAGGAGGATCACCTTTGACAACTCAATGAGACCTCGCACAAATAAACAGTACAGGTTCATACAATTGCATCATTGCAATAGTGGAGCTTATACTAGAGTAAAACCAAGCAGCGGACAGAGCTATGAAAAGGCATGTTTCCCGTCTACTGGATTACCTATCCTGACTTTCATTGTTACAGACTTGCTGATGTCTTGGCGATCAGAACCCGACGCCGTTTTCCTAGCATCATCGCAGTTTAAGCTGCTTATACTTTTTCCTTTCAATCTTTATCTCTCTCTCATTAAAATCAGATTGTATGATAGTGAATGCATTCGAGTGTAAGCCTAGGTATTATTCCACCACTGCAGCCGCTTTGCCCTCAAGCACGGCGGGGACTCATTCCCCGAAACCAAGTCACAGCAACTGTATGCCTGATGTGCTGGGCCAAGGCTGGAACCGCAGCTTGAGTCATTCCCGTTACAGCAGAGTAGTCGGCTGTTTGAAATTAATCTGTATAGAGGAATGCTTGCTTCGTAGAGGCAACGTACGCGCTTCCATTAGAGACTAACATTCGGATCTGTACCGTCTGTGATCTGTGCAGCGTCATCGAGGAAGCTCATCTATGGCATATGATGCACTAGAGCTACGCATAAGAAAACAGACAAGGGGATAGGATAGCGCTTACAGCCTGGACACTCTTAGAGCTTCTGAGTGCTTACAGCTCCGGCGCTATCGAGTTCCCAGCCCGACCATTAGTCGCAGAGTCGCAGCAATGATATCTCGCCTACCGTCGCCCAAATCGAGTATTTAGAGCTTTTTGGATGAAACCCTGCTATTGCCAAGAGGAAGTCAAATATCCACCCAAGCGGCGCCAGTGTTGGGTGATGGAGCGATGGAATTGGAATAAGTCCAAGCCCTAAGGAAAATTCGGGATAAGCCCAAGTTTCTAACCGCCGGGAGAGGCCTGTGCGGGGGCAATGGAGAAGGGACAGTCACATCGTAGTTTGTCGACCGATGTCCTGCATGTCACTCCTATTATGGGCCAAGGGAGGGATCCTGGATGCACAGGCTTAAGAAGCTCGCCGCATCCCCACAGCCTGGCATCGAGACTGGGCCTTACCAGATATGATAGATCTGATGAGTAATTTCTCAGACACTTGCGCGCGCAGAGAACTACAAAATTCGCACAAAAGGCAGCTGTATAACTGAGTCAAGACTAGGCCTTACCAAACATAGTATACTCGAAAACTTGGGCATGTGCGCACAGAAAACTTCAAATTATGTAAAATTCGCGCAAAGGATTTTTGTCCACTATTCAGCAGCATAGCAGAGACTTACCAAGTATTTACAGAGTTTGGCTCCCGCTCCCTTTTCATAGCAGAGGTAAAGAGCTTGTACACTCGACAAAGTATAGTATAAGTCTAGCTCCGAGCAATGCGGCTGTTATTAAGCGCGCGCTTAGTCTCTCTTTCTCTACCACCATGTCCATACTCTAGGATGCCTTTATTGCTGCGAATAGGGTCTGAATGGCTAGAAAAGCTGAGCTTCTCTGACATCTCTGCCTCTTTTCTGAATTTTTCCCGAAGAGACTCCGACAGCCTTATATACGGCAGGGCTCAAATTCAAATTTGACGGTATGCTGGGCTGATAAACTGGGATAAGGAGTTGTTTGTAGAGCAGTTCTATTCAACCTCGAGGTGAGGAGCCTGCGCCTGATTTCTTTTGTCTGTTAACCGTTTTTTTCCCCCATAGCCTTTTGCCATGTGCTGAAGGACTCTGTGACTCTACATTTCTTGCAGATTTCCCGCTCTCCGTGCCGCATGTGCGCCCTTGATTTTGGAAATACTGCAGCCGGTGCTGTTACGCTTACTTCGCGCTGCATTTGCTCCCTCGGTTTTGGAAACGTTGAGCCCAAGGTGGTGATACGATTACGCCCAAAGTCGTGCTCAAACAGCATTGTAGGAAAGAACAGCATTGGCTCTACTTTTACTCTTACTTTTCCTCTATCTATCTATGTATCCGTATTACTTTCAAGATATCATTTAGCCTGCATGTTCTATGTACAATGGTGTTACTTAAATATCTACCTTCACCACTCAACTGGTGGCCCTCAGCTTGGTTTGTCCCTCAAAGTAGGCATGACAGTGTGTGTACACAAGTTGTGAATGGGCATGAATGGGCATTGAATTATGCCACACTACCTATCTCAACATGTATGATTTCAAAGAAAGTTAGGCTGGATACTCTGAAGCATGGAGATGTCCAAGCAATGCGTGAGCACCCTTTCTCAGCCCTCACGTCACCTGTTCAGCGACCAGTGAAAGAGCCCATTCAATGCCCACTCATTGCCCGTTGCTTTTTGTGGCCGAAATATAAAACATATTTCAAAGGAGATAGATATTGAAATATGGAACCTTTTTCCCAGGAAATATCATATATATTTAAGCAGCAATTGGAGCCGAAAAAGATAATCTGATCCGGCAGAAATATTGGCCGCAATATCACTTCTTTCTCGGAGGAAATTTAAGAGATGTAAATACAGTAAAATATGAGTATTTACAACATATATTTCAGCGGAGATAGGGAGCGTAATATATGATCTTTTTCTGCATATATTACCGGAGAAATATATGTAATTTTCCTTAGGAGATATGAACCAAAATAGGGTTTGAAATATATGATATTTCTCTATCCCTTTTTCGGCAGACATATACCCAGGTGCTGGCAGTGTCATTTGACCCACGTGCAACTTTGGAGGAAGTACAGAGGTCTGAATCAGAAGGACGTTTGGAAGGACTTGAAGGCGGAGAGAGAAGAGAGACAGCCGATGCCGCCTTTGTGAGTAAATGTCCATCAACCTGCTGGACATAGTAGTTGCGGTCGAAGAGGGTGCCTTTGAGGATGTCATGGCAGGATTCACGTTCGAACTCATACCAGGTAGTGTAATTTTCCTCAAAAGATCTGTAATTTATGAAGAAGGAGCGATGCTTCCCAAATTCTCCTGCAAAAGTGTAACAAGTCAGTGCATCCTGCGGAGACAATGTATCAGAGAGAATAGATAATGCAGCTAAGAGATTTTTAGATGCCTGTTGCCATTTCAGTGGTGAAAGGCATGAGTAGGACTCATCTGAGCCCCAAATTGTAATCATCTTGGCCATGTTGAAGACAAGGATCTTTTCGGGGCTGGGATTGTCAGTTGTCGCTATAGGGCGAGTGAGTTTGGTGTGAAGTTCATGCAACCAGTGCTGGATGAATTCAAGGTGGTCATCAGTGAACCAATTGAGAGGAGGATATAGCTTGTTGGAGATGGAATGAAGTATGATATCTGGTAGTACAACCGCGGGTTGTTGTCCTGGAATGCGAGAAGAAGGGTTCATCAAAACCATTGAACCATGCAAGGGTTTACCAACTGGGCCTTTATCTTTGGCACTCTTTTCTTTTTCTTTTTCCTGCATACGTCCTTGGACAACTTTCCTTCGCAGGAAAAGCAGTAGCGGGCCAACTTCAGCACAGTAAGGTTCGCTAAAAACAAGTTCATTGAATTCTTCTTTGGCGTATGGGTACAGAGCGTGTAAACAATGCCCAACGTTGAGGTTGACCGGTTGATGTCCAACATAGTCCCGGCAATCTAGAGTTATGTTCGTGCTATCTTCGTTGTCTTGTTCAGCTTTACAGTTGTGAGCGTTTCTGAAACGGATACTATGGCCAACTGAAACTAGAGGTGGTGGAAGTGTGAGGAATGCCTTGAAGTTGAATGTATCTGGTATGGGACCAGCGATTCCGGCATTGGTGAGAAGTTGTGTCATTCCGAAGTTTAGAGGGCTAAAATTCCACGAAGGCAAGAAACGAAGTGAAAGGAAAGTATGCAAGTCACGACTCTAGAATGAGCGCAACTAGCAAAAGGTAATATCACGTGTTCGTAAACTTAGTTTAGAAATGTGCAAGTATGTACATTTTTGCTACTCTTTCCTTATCTTACACTTATGCTAGCCGTTCGTTAACTCACGTAGCTTCAGCTGGCAATATAGTATAGGGGCATTGGCACACCAGCAGGAGCGTGGGAAAACACATGTAAATGCTCCTGTAAATCGAAAAAAATCTGAAAAAGTTCTGAAAAAGGAGATACACTATAGGGGCATCTAACGACGTCATATGGCATTTTTAGGGCATCACTGGGTGGCTATATTCAATAAAAATGCGAAAAAGTGCGAAATATAGCCTGTAAAATGCTCAATCACATATGTATGCTGCTCCCCAACTGGTGGTAATGTATACTAAGCATATGCGATTCCATTCCAGGTCATTTGGGCTCATTACAGATGCATATATTTATGATCCTCGAAAAAATACTGTATAATTGCACCATTAATCCAGATGTGGGAACTGGCATGCAGGATATGAATGAAAATTGGTGGAAAGCTGTATCTTGAATCGGAGATCCCACCATTAAAATCCCACAGTGAATATAGCAATGTGTGGTCCATGAATCCCACCACAATTTCGAAGAATCTGGCCTTGGAAGGGATCTGGAGACCCCAGTTGTTGCACTTATGGCCTGGGATTTCGGCAGTCATACTTCCTATTGTACTCCTATATATGCCAACACTCACTCCTTGAACATTCCAACATTTATTTTTGACCTTACCTACATAATTTCGAAAAAATTGCCCTTGGAAGGGAGTTAGATGATTCAGTGGATGAGCTCAGGTCATCAAATTTGGTCAGTAGCACTTCCTATGGGACTCTCACATATTCCAATACTTCCCCTTGTGTATTCTTACATGTACCTATTGATCTTTGCATGTTTTCCCTTAAAATTCGCATTTTTGGAGATTAAACATAGAATTTTGAGCCAATGAGAGTGGTGGGGGGACTCATACAGCACATATGGATTTGGCGAGATGATATACACTTGAAACTTGTCTCAGTGTCCTTTATATGACACCTAGAGTGAGTGTATTAATTGATATGTATGTATTCTGCCCCAAAAATGCAATTTTGGAGCAATGAAATGGTATACCTCTTAGACCATGCTGAAACCTTGGAAATCATCCATGATATCTAGGATGCTTTGCATGAATTTGGTACGTGTCTTCCCCGTTATTCTATAGTTTTATTGACTGACGTGCATACTAGTGCAAAGGTTGCGTGTTAGTTGTGCATCTAGGTACCCTAGTACATGTCGTTGCTGTTTTTTCCCTTGCTTTTACTGATGCAATGTGCAAGCTTTGCCAGGTAACTTGGGTAGTCTCGGGTTTGCTTGGAAACAACTTTATTGCCTCAGGTAAATTTCTTTGATAGATTTGGACATTTTCACACACTAATCTTGCTGTTCTGTGCAGTTCTTTCTTCAAACCCTTCCTCTCTTGCAAGGACCCTCTAAACTTCATGTGTAAGTTTGTCAAAAAAAAATTTTTTTCATCTAATAATGTTGCTATCTGCACCTCTCAATCTCCTCGCACATTGTTCCTTGGGTTGCTCCACTTTCCTTGCTTGTATACTTCCTGCTCATCACACATTGTTCCTCTGCCTTACTCACTTTTATATGTTCCGCTTGTCATCATGCCCATCTGTCCTGCATCAGGCTGTGGTAGGCAGTTCACCACCAACTGATTGAACCATCATCTTAATAATTCATCTTCCTGTGGCTGGTCCCGCACGTTTCAGAAAACAGCCGCTTTAGAGAACTTTGTGGCCCAATTAGAAGAAGAAGACCTTGGGGAGGACTGGATGGAGCGAGAGATTGAAGGTCCTACTGCGCCTGAAATTACAGATGAGCAGGTTGGTGAGGTGCTCCAGGAGTTTAAAGAAGACCACGACATCTTTCACTCTATTCGAGTAGAGGATCCTCTGGAAATTGGACAAGCTGGACCAGGCCCTGCTACGCAAGCCTATTGCGAGACAATGGCTGACCATCAGTTGGGCAGCAAAGCATGGTTGTTGGATGATGGAGACTTGCTCATGTTTGAGCAGGAGCACCCTAGGGCTGGAGGTCTGGTTCGCATGGACCCATCCTTGCGCAAATGTTGGTGCTCAGAGCATGGTATCCCTGTTGATGTTACCATGGATGGATCTCCTTCTCAAGCTTCCAATATCTATGCCCCATTTGCTTCGGAAATGGACTGGCAGATAGCAGAGTGGTTTGTCAAGGACAATATTGGTCATAACTCCTTCAATTGACTCCTTCAGATTCCTGGGGTAAGTCTTTGCTGATGTCTCTTGTCATGCTATTAACCAGATACAACTTAGTTTGCCAAAAAACTGGGACTTTCCTATACCAATGCAACTGGACTTCACAAATGCATCAACTCCATATGCCCGCGTGCAGGTGAATGGAAAGTTTGGTGACTGGCATTTGAAGACCATCCCAAGGACAAATTTATCTTGCATCATTGTGATGTTTTGGAAGTGGTCCAGAGCCTCTGGGGAATCCTTCTCTTGCAAACCACCTTGTTTATCGACCAAAGGCTATATTCCAGGACAGCGCAAAGACAAGAAGAACTTACTCTGAGATGTCGACAGGCAAATGGTGGCATTTTACCCAGGTTTGTTGTGTCTATAATTATTGGACACTTATTAATCTATTCTTTTAGGACCAACTTCCTAAGGGAGCGACTGTGGCCCCGTTGATAATTGCAACTGATAAAACCCAACTAACTCAATTCTTGGGCAGTAAGAAGGCCTATCCCGTCTATGTTACCCTTGGTAACATTCCCCATGCTTTATGTCAAAAACCCTCCCAACAAGCATGTGTCCTCTTAGTATATCTCCCAGTTGACAAGGTCAACAAGGACGGTTTGACGCAGCATGAGGTTAGTGGGCGTTGTCAAGCTCCTCTTCTGTTTGGTCGAGGAACTCATTATTTTACTTGATTGTATATATTTACTTACCATGTTACTTAGTTTCCATAAGTAGGTACTTATCTAACAGCTCTAGGCTGTTCTTTGTAAATTTTCACTTAGTAATTGATCTACCTTTCTACCAGGCTCTTGACTGGCAAGGGACGAGCCCAAATTCCTAGGATGCCATAGGATTCATAGGTCACCTAGTTTGCTTTAGGCCACTCTGGGGTCACCTAGGCAAAAACAGCTTTTCCTGATGAACTGTCTGTTTGACTAAGTCTATTATCCAGTCCATACTAAACTTGTTCTATTTCATAAATAGGGATTTAAACTGACATTAGGACTACTCAAGGCCCCCGTCAAACTCGGAAATCCTGGTCTGCTCATAGAACACACCGGAGTTTCACAGCGTTATCAACGCCTTTTCCATGAAGCCATGCATGAAATCTTGTCTCCCATAACCTTCACTAGTAAAGAGGGTATAGAAATGGCGAGCACCGATGGTGAGGTATGCCATGTACATCCCATTCTGGCCAGCTATGTGGCAGACTTCCCTGAACAATGCATGGTGACATACAGCAAGTATGGTACTTGTCCCAAATGCCATGTCACTGGCCCTGAACTTGCAGAACCTGGCCCGTTTCCTCGTTGCACACCGGCTTGGACACTCAAAGTCATGCAGGATGCCTGACTTTCCACCAATTCCTCGGCTCAGTACTTCAAAGCCTGTATGGCTGAGGAAGTATCTGGCTACACATATTGTCCTTTCTGGGATGAGCTCCCCTTCACTAATATCCATCTCTCTATAACTTCAGATGTTCTACATCAACTTTATCAGGGTGTTCTTAAACACCTTCTCACCTGGTGCTCAGTAATCCTCACAGATGCTGAGCTTGACCACCGTATTTGATGCCTCCCCCCTTCTTATGGTGTCCAACACTTCAAGAATGGAATTTCTGCTTTGCAACAAATTAGTGGAACTGAACGGAAGAATATGGCAAAGATCCTCCTTGGTTGTCTTATTAGTTCCTCCATGCCTAAAAGAGCCATTATTGCTGTTCACACTATTCTTGACTTCATCTACCTTGCTCAATATACACTCCATGACAATGACACCCTTAGTTACATGGAAACTGCTCTCAAAACCTGGCACCAAAATAAATCCTGCTTTGTCAACCTTGGCACCCATGACAACTTAAATATCCCTAAATTTCACTCCCTTCAGCATTATGTTGAATGTATTCACTTTTTTGATACCACGGACAACTACAACACTGAAATGTTTGAACGTCTTGACATAGATGTTGCGAAGAAGGGCTGGCGGGCTACGAACAAGCGTGACAAGTTTCCCCAGATGACTCACTGGCTCTCCCAGCAAGAAAAAATTCATCCGTTTAACCGTGAACTTGCAGCAATGTTGGATCAACAATCACAGCCGGCTACTACTACCTCTATTTCTGCCTCTACCCCTACCTCTACCCCTACTTCATCATCTAAATGTCCCATCCTCCTTCCTAAGGTTCCAACATCTCCTAACAAGTCTCTTTGGGCTATTGAAACTGGACATTGTGTGCCACATTTCTCTGCCCATCTTAAAGCCTATCTTGAAACGCTCAAATTTGATGCAACGCAAAACAGTGTCACTGATACTATGACATGCAATCTCCCTTTTCAACGCCTCAATGTCTATCATTCATTCAAGTTTCTGCCAGAACAGTTGGAGGAAGGTGTAGAAGTGAAGGATGTGGTGAAGGCTTCCCCATTGAATGGAGGGTGCTTCGACACTGTGGTAGTTATCACTGCTGATGCTGCTGAAGGTGTTGGTCTTGCTGGTAAGTGATCAAATATGTTTTGCACAGTTTTTGCATCTAATGTTGTCCTACTAGGTACATGTATTGGACGTATCAAGGTTATATTTTGTCTGCTGTCAACATTACAGATCATTGGATCATATAAGTCAGCTGCTCCTACATCATGGTCCAAGGCACCGTCAGCCTATATTGAGTGGTATACTGTTCCAACGCTGTCCCAGTATGATCAAAACACCCATAACATGCCCAGTGTGAAGAGGTCACTGTTTCAAGCTGATGGCTGTCCCCCCTGGTCCATTATTCCATTGACTAACATTAGACAATCTTGCATGCTTATTCCTAATTTTCTTAAAGAATCCTCTTCTTCTGCTTCTGATACTACTTTAGATACAGCTACCACCTTCTTCATTAATAACTGGCTATCAGGGTATACTTATAAAACTATTTACAAAGAATAGTTATACTATACTTAGAATTACAAACATTGATAAACTATGTACTTCGATCTTTTGTTTTGATCATGATCAAGTGGATCATATGTTAATCCCGATGTGATTTTGATAATGAAATCTTCAAGACAACTGCTGAAGGGACTTGATATTGCTTAAGCTACAGTATTAATTAAGGGAATACTGAGGTAGCTTAGAGGCACTGAAGTGTAGAGATTGCTATACAATGTACTAGAGTGCACCGAAGTAACCTGGGAGCTCACTCAGGTGCAGTGAAGTCTAAGCATGGCTCATGTCTATACTCAAGCTGACCTGAGTAAACTTGGGAAGACCTGAGGTACCTGGGAAGCCCAGGTGAAGGCCTTGAGGACCTTTGAACCTGAGTCAGCCTCAAGTCCACTTGAGCACAGAGTGCTTTTCCTGATGTGTACTGCTGTTGTTCAGCTGAACTGGGAAAGTTGGCTTGAGATGTGAAAGGATGTGAGTGTAGAACGGTTCCGAAGTGCCTATGGGATGTAAGACTCATGTTGGGATCATCAAAGGGACTAATGTAAGGATGGCAGGTCCATACAGGTGATAGAATGAACTCGGTGAGTAAGCCTAAGAGTAGATGAGTTTCCGACTCAAAGGGTAGGACCCACTAAGTGCAAGCGGCTTTGATAGCAATATGAGCAGAAGCGGAAGGTCAAGTGGTAGCTGACCTGATGCAGCGCAAACAGAGTGGAACCAAATAGATGATAGTAAATTGCAGAGGTTGTGAAAACAATGGAGTGAAGAAACAGAGTTAAAGAAACAGATAAAGCAAGAAACCAGAAAACACAAGAGCCCACAAGTCAAGGGGTTAAGCAATATTTCCAATCTACTGTACTTGACATGGTACGGAACTATATAAAGGGTACTCGAGGACCGGAGTAGTGATAGGTAATAATCTGAGAGTAGAAAAGACAAGAATAGCCAAAAGAAGTACAAGAGATGAAAGACAACGATGAACATAAGCGGAAGTGGCGGGATGAGCATAAAGCATATGTATGATTGTAAGGATGATGGAGAATGGATCGACGGGATCTGTTATGACCATGCCGCATCGGCATCCTTCGGATCATCGCCGGATCACCTCTACTATCATCCCAGCACCATTCCGATTCCATCCTGTCTATTTCTGTCATCTTATCTCTTTTCGTTATCTTTCTATCTTATCTCTTATCTTTGTCCGATGACATACCACCATCGGACCTTTTGGATTACTTTCTAATTGGTTCTTATTATCTTTTGATTATATTCCCTTTCCGATCTATTGAGTATTATTGTCTTATGATTGTATTACTTACTTTGGTCTTCCATATACGTTTCCGACTATTGTCTTCTACCGATCCGGAAGCCCCGGACTCTTAGTATATAAGTAGTACAACCTTGTACAGTAGTCCTCAGTTTAAATATCAACTTGGATAAACCAGACCTTCCATCCGACTAAAGTTCCGCCCTAGTCTATCTTTCTTCCGTCTTACTCGTCGGCCGTTTTTGTCTCCTGAACTTCATCTCGGGACTATTCGGCGTGACAAGGGTCTAGCTAATAGCTATACCGCACGTCCCACTTCTTCTTCGATCTCCGATATCGGTCCGAGACCTACTTCGTCAATACATACCTTTCAGATACCGATCGGATCCCTTCGGTCTTGCACAATCTTAACAGTATATTTAAACTTGTACTCGTTAATGCCGTATCTGACAAAACTGTTTTTTTTAACAAATGCCTCCAAGAAACCTCCTAGAATTCGGACAGTCTCTGAGACTCAGATCCAACCAACTGAGACCCCAAATCCTTTCGTGGCCAATGCTCAGTCATTTGTGCCTTACAACAATTCTGTGTCTGCGACCGGAAACCCTCGCCGACATGGCTCGGGTGGATTTGGTCCCGCAACAGCCGTTCCGAATACTTCTGTCTCTACTGAGGCAGTTCTAGGTAACATCAACGTCAATCAATACGACATTAAAGAAATCCCCAGTGCAAGTGGTCCTGCACTAATCCTCACTCCTTGTCGTGGAAGAATCGCTCCGACTCCTCCTACTTCCTTCGCTGAACAACTCCAAGGTATGGAAAGCAAGAAGGGCCTGCCACCTCGGATCATGATTTTTGACGTAGTCGAACTGATGGAGCCAAATCGGGACATGGACCTCGGGCACCCATTTTAATTATGTAAATGTAATTACTATTTACTCATTGCCGCTATCCTCGTCGCTGTCTTCGTCAGATGAGAAGTCAATGATGCCTTGAGCTAAGTCTTCTTTGTCAATGTCAGGGCCGAGACCACCACGTACACCACCCATGTATCCTGCCTCCTGATCAAAACCTAACGGAATCAAGTCATCAACTTCCGCATGTATTTCCACTTCTAGAGCATCTTCTAATTCACGAACGAACTCATCCCGGTCATCGCGGAAGCTTTCAAGATGAAACGTCTCTAAGAGAGGTGCATTACTTTCAAACTTCTCCAGCAGACATTCATATATCTCCCACAGAGTGTGATGGTTCACCTGAGGTGACCCAATTTGGTGGTAGTACTGGGTGATCCAATGATTAAACTCTGGCGGGACCAGTTCAAACACAGGATGATCCGGAGGGGCATAGAGTTGTTCTGCTTCCTTGATGTAGTCAGAATCTGGATCAATAAGGACCTGCAAACGAAAAAGTTAGTTTAAAATTCTGGACAATTATGCCATTACTGACTCTGAAGTTCATGGCACCATAGTTCTCCGGGTGTTCCTCGATGTCATCGGGTGGGCCGTGAGGTAAGATCTTGTTCTTCTGTGCCCGTTTTCTAGTGGAGTTATTGATCTCTACATATTCATCCAATTCAGCCTGAAACCACTATATTTGTTCAAATGGCTAGTGAAGTTAAACATGTCAAGTCCAACGCTGCTGGACCCAGCCGTAGTTTTTTGCTTGAAGAGAGAATATCTCTTCCTGAGGGTGCAGAATTTGTCAAATATATCCATAACGGCAAGGCAGCCCCCATCTTATTACCAGAGGATCCAGAGTATGACATGTCACTTTTTCTCTGTGCCTGCCAGCACTTGCAATATGTCAAGACACAAGGAGTTGCCTTTTTTCTGACTTTCAAGGAAGTGGAGAGCTCCTTACTGATGCTCAGATAATGACAAGTCCATGAGTGATACTAGTATCGATATTGTGAAGTCTTATTTTACCGCTGCCCCGCATGTCCAGTGATCTATTAAAGGTTATATATGGGGATACTGAGGAGGGGAAGAGGCATATAATATTTGGGGATGGCAATATTGACAGCTGTTTTCGAAACTTCCCAGCAGAGCATCAGTGTAACAAGTTCTGTAGTTGGATGGACTTGGAGGGATCCGATGAGTCTGAGGAACTGTAGTGCTGTATATCTACAATTGTATGCCTGTGTAATGCGACAGAAGGTTCCGGCCACGGTTTCCTCAAAGCTTGAACTTTAAGCTATCAAGATCGATGCGTAATGCCGCGCGCGTGATATCCAGTGAGCATGTGTTCATTATTATACTGTATCGATAACTTTGATAAACTAGTAGCTCGAGCTTCTTGTCTGTCAAATAGCACAACGAAAATAGCGGCGATGAGTAAATAGTAATACATTTACATAATTATAACAAGTGCCCGAGGTCCATGTCCCGATTTGGCTCCATCAGTTCGGCTACGTCAAAAATCGTGATCCGAGGTGGCAGGCCCTTCTTGCTTTCCATACCAAGGAGCTTTGTTCACAGGCAACCGGTCTCATACTACAACCATGTCCGACCAGCCTCCGATCGTGGAGCAACCGGGAGAACCGGAGCCCAAAGGAGAAACCCATGGCTCAGTTCATGGTAACAACAATCCTGATGATGGAGGTGGTGATGACCCGAATCCCGGTGATCTCCCCGAAGACTTTGACCAAGGTGAAGGAAATTTCCCTCCTGATCCTCCTGGACCCCCTGGATCTCCGCACGACCCCGGTAACGGTGGTGGTGGTGGTCCTCCTCCGCCTCCTCCCCCAGGTAATGGTGGTGGTGGTGATCCCCCCGGCGGTCCCCGCCGCGGTGGTAGATATCTTGATGCTCGCGGCCAGCCTGATGCCGGCGCAGTATTGGAACTCATGGACAAATTCGGAGGTTCCATTGAGTCCATTGCAACCGCTTTGACCCTCCTCGGTGGTAAGTCTACCGAACCATCGGAAGGCAAAGCCAAAGTCAAGGAGCCCGATGTTTTCGACAGCTCTGAACCTCGGAAACTCAAGGAGTTTCTCGTTTCCCTTTCCTTAGTCTTTATTGACCGCCCTTCATACTTCACTGACCAGAAAAAGGTCATGTATGCTCTTTCCTTCCTTAGCGGATCCACTCGGGAATGGTTCGTACCGGACATCCTGGATCCGAACCCGATAAACCCCCGGCATGGATGAACTCCTTTTCGGCACTCGTGAAGGAACTTCAAGACCATTTCAGTCTTTTCGACGCCCAGGGTGAAGCTGAGGATAAACTCGGTAATATTCGGATGAAGGAGAATGAACAGGTTCGGAAGTATAACACCTGATTCAATACTTTGGCGGCAATGACAGGATGGGATGATGTCGCCCTTAAGTGGGCTTATCAGCGTGGTTTGGCGACTAGGATCAAGGACAA
>JADNRY010000041.1:0-342265 GCA_015501585.1 Rhodocollybia butyracea
CTATCCTTTCCTTTAGTCGAGACTGAAGCATTGCTCCCTCTCGCCGGACCTTTTGCTTTCAGAGCCTTCGAGGTCATCGAAGGTCTGGTCGCCGAACTAGTTGCCAATTTAGGTGTTACAGTTGCTGATTTAGCCTTGGGCTCAGTCTTCACTTTGACCTCAGCCTTTGATGGAAGTGGAGGTTTAGACGAAGTCTTCTTGGCGACGGTAGCACTGCGAGTAGAATGACGAGGGAAATCTTGAGGGATTCCGAGGAGTCCTAAAAAGAAATATTAAAAAGTTAAAATGATAACGATATAAATAAAACGGGGAAAATGTACCTCTGAGTTCACGGAAATAGCCTTGTGTCCTTGGAAGAACCGTCTTCATCTGAGGCTTCTTCCTCCTCCTCCTCATCGGTAGGTTCACCGGTGTCCAGCCGACTAAAGTGGAGGTCACCTTGAGTTAATAACCACGCTGATTCACGACATCCCTGGTCAAAAGGGAGAGGAATGGAAGGTCGGGTGTCTGTCCGCGATGGAGGGCGCTTGCCTAGGAAAAGTTAATAAAAAGAAAAGATAAAGTTAGTGCAAGCCACGTACCAGGATCCGGTCAATAAGCGCCCCATCGAAGTACCAGCTTGGTTCCGTGTCGTTGAGCTGTAAAGCGCTTTGGACAGCGGCGGAAAGGCATTGAGCAGCAGCAAAAATGCCCTCGATAATTAAAGGAACATTCTTACATCCCACAACATGGGTACGGAGGAATTTCTATCATAACATAGGATAAAATACGTTAATAAAGGACAAAAAGGGGCTTACCAGTCGATTAGCGAGAGCAATAAAACTGGTACAGTGTTCTTTCGCCTTGGGCAAAGACGGAGTCCACTCGGGGTCCTTGGCTGCCTCGAAAAGTTGAGGGTTAAAGTGTTGCTGAACAGCAGTAGCATAGGCCCATATCATCCGTGCAGAATAAGCCGAGGGGACATCCCTTTTGTCGAAACCAAGACCCTCGGGTTGTTGGAAAAAAAAAGAATTGGCTTGCGTAGCGTCGGCGGCATTGTCGAATCTCGCAACAAGATGGCTGGCCAGTTCATAGAAGGACGGGAGTATGCTTTTAAAGTCATCTAGAATGTCCGAGGAATCGTCTTCACATGTTATGGACAAGTACATATCGACAAGCGAGTCGGGAAGAAGGGCACACTGCTCTCGGTCGGCAAGCATGGTGGTGAGAGACAATGATGGGACTTGTTGAAAATTTCCAACATTGTCTTATTAATAGGTCATTGCCCGAAGCTGTAGCCGAAGTGACCGGCATCTGTCTTAAGACGTAAAACAACATATCACAAAATACAAATGTGATAGAGGCGTTTTCAGAGTTCTCGGAGACTTAACACGTTAAACTTAAAAGAAAATGTTATCAAGGAAATGATTGGAACCCCCAATCACGAGTCTAGGCGCCCGCGGCATATGCTGTCTTGTAGATCAATTCAATTGTTGACACCTGATTCACATAAGCGCCCGACGTCGAGAATGATCCCAGTTAAACTTAGAGGTAGTACATCCAGACTAGTCCGCGGGAAAGGAATTAGAATGCTAAATGCCGAGAACATAAAAGGGATTGCTAGCAGAGTCGATCCTAGGCTTGGTGGGCTGACCGGGGACGGTCAGATCATTAGTTTGGGGGAGATATTAGGCCTAATATCGGCCTAAGGCGTGTAACCATACATTTTGACACTTTGTACGTGTTATACAATGCAATAAGAGAGTTATACGGAGCCCGAGCGTGATAGCTGTTGCCGAGGCAAAGAACTTAACAATAATACTCAGCGAGCCATGAAGGTACGCCCACAAGCGTAGCCTAGAGCCAAGCTAGCAAGGATACCTGGGCTGCCCGGAGATGTAACGCTAGATCGTCAATCTAGTTATACCCAAAGAGTGTAGACTCTCTAAACTACAGGACATCTCAAAGCGGGATAAGTACTAAGCCAACGCGTTACTCGAGGGAAGAAATTATGAGGGAAGGCATCCCTCGCACTAAGACCCCCAACGAGCTATGTTAAGATGTGGACTTTACAGTCTGTAACAATGGACCAGAACGATCCCGAGGAAACCGTAGAGATCTATTCGCGGCACCGGTCGCAACCGTGAGGACGGTAGAAACATGCTTAGCGGTCCTACGGAAAGCTACGCGCCGGGATAGCCTTGGCAAACCGAAACATTTGATCTTAGAAATCATACACGGAAGGTCTTATCCGTTAAAAGCCGACTATCGGGAATCACTTGTACATACTCAGCGCAGTTGCTCGAGATTATCATAAGTGGTGTCGTTGGAAAGCTAGGTAACAGGCCTTCTCGAGAGAATGTTAATCACACTCAGGATGGACAGAACTATCCGAGGAATAGAATGAAACTCACCCAAGGGAAACCGGCGGCGAGTGATCATGAAGCGTAAAGGTACTCCTGACCCCGGAGAATTGTGGAGTAATCGGAGAAACCTCGCTCGGATCAAAACACTCTAAAACTATGTTAATCCTCACAAAATCATATTTTACCTCTGACATATACCCAAGAATGGACTATTTCTTTATCATGTGTACCATATATAGGCTGGAGTTTCCTTTCCGAGCCAGATTCCTCTGTTCCACTCTCTTTCCGTCTCTCTCCATATCTGTTTCATCTATTTTTCGTATTAAACTCTCTCTACTCAGTATATAAGCCAGATATATTTATTCAATAAGACAAGTTTCTTGCCCTCAACTTGACTGCTAAGACCAGTGCTCCGTAGAACATCCCCTCGGGACTAGTAGCATGACGCCTCCTGACTTGGTTATCTTTAGAAAGTAATAAACATCACGAAGTTACTTGCCACCTCCCCTGTACGAGATTGGTTGTGTTCCTTCACCTCAGAGGATCTTTCCCTCGATTTGTATGTTAGGAAGTGAGCTCCGTAGAACGTCCTCGGGACTAGTAGCGTGACGCTTCTCTACTTAACTACGAGTTGGTTGTTAGTTTCTTCACCTAGTAAGTAGCTGGTCACATCTCTACGTGTTCCTGCGGAGAAGTGTTAGTTGCTTCACGAAGTTGTTAGCCAGTCTCGATGCTTTACCGCGGAGTGACTGATAGTTTCTTCAAGGAGTTTGATTTACTGTCATATTACTTGCTTGGCAGAATTTGGCCTGTAATAGAATTTCACAAACTTCCTTTGGCCCACTTGAGAATCTGATCAAGTCTTGAGTGTGTGAGTTCCCTTGAACTCCAGATCAACCTTAAATCTAGTTGCTTCCTTAGAGGGGACGGTTTCTAGTAAGGAATTATTCGGCTCCAGAGTGAGGGTTCCTTAGTCGACTTCCCTGTGAAGTTAGGCAAGCCACTAAGATTGTGGTACGAGTTCCTAGTGATTAAGTTCACTCACAATATTGTAGCTTGGCCCAGAGTTTGGTCGAGGACTTTACGGTGTCACAGCAGCTAGTGCCAGAGTTTGCCTAGGGTTGTTGACAAACCTTGAGATTACTATTCTAGCTAGAGCCAGAGTTTGCCTAGGAGAATCTTAGTTTCGTTGTATTGGTTTTGGTTTTGATTATTTGGTTTTGGACACATACACATTATTGGTTTTGGTTTGGTTATATTGATTCGGACATCCCGACGTTCCCTCGTACATATGTACACCCAGCTGGGCTTCCCTTGACTCAGTTCTAAGAGTTGTCCAAGCTTAGTTACCCACGTTAGCGCTACAGTCTTGAACCTGGAGCAGTCGCGCGCGTACATCCGATATTACAAGACTTTCCCTTGGGGAATCTCTGACAACCCACCCTCGCTCCCTTACATATCGATAGTCTGGTTAGGTGCGGTAGTGTTTTTGTTAGGTTGTTTTATAGCACCTTTCGCATACCTACACGTAAATACCCAAATACCGGTACCGGGACCGGCCAGTCACAGGTCTGCGGGTATTCCCACGGGTCATACCTGCAGGTACCGGAACATGACCGGGACTCGTGTCCATCTTTATATGGAACTGGACATTTCCACTACCAAAGCTAGTGGACACTGACTGGGCCATGTAATCATATCATATAGACAGATCTGAACTGGGATACCATGCAACTCCCAATAAATCTAATTAACATTTTCTTTCTTCTCCTTCCCTTTCTCCTTTCTTCTTCCAAACTCCAGCACTAGCCCATCATCATCTTCCTCATCATCATCATACCTTGTGAATGATAATGGTGAGACTGGTGAATCAGGAGACACCAAGTCCAACTGTGCCATCTCCCAACCCTGCTTCTGGTTTGGACCTTGCTGAGGTTCTGCACTCTGCAATGCTTGTGTTCCCAGCCTCGTATTCAGCTCTGGCTGACCTCTTTCTCCTGGATCATCCCAAGATGCGATTCGCCTCACATCTCCCAGCCCAGATACACCTCCTTCACTGAACCCCTCGCTAAACTCATCTCCAAATTCACTGTCGAAATCACTATCGGCCTCATATTGATACCTCCCAAAATCAAACCTAGAATCTTCATCCTCGGAACGCATCCCATCGCCGTTTTCGACCTCGTTCCCGTCGTTACCTTCATCATAGAGATCGTCATCTGAATCAACAAAAAACTTCGACGCCCTTGACTGCGACCTCGCCTGGTTCATTGACCTGCCATCCCCAGAAATAAACAGCGACGAATGGTGTGCGTTGGGAGGTCTAGTTCTAGACGCCAAAACAGACGGTGAGGAAGAGGCCGGGGCCGGGGAAGGGGACACTGACGAAGCGGCCATGGCTTCCCCGCCACTACCGCCAGCAGGCATCCCAGACACTTGCCTCCCCAGCATCGTGCTCGTCGACGTCCCTGTAGCTCCCGGCATCCACCCAGGCGAGCTCGGATTGCTATTCAAACTAGCCAGGCTCTCACTTCTCCTCCATCCTCCAATGGAAAGGGTCGAGAATATTCTTCCCATAGGCGAAATTAATGGGTTTGCGTGGTTCGTCGTGGCGGTCAGCGGAGTGTGGGGATGGCCAGAGTGATGAGAGGGGTTCGTATGCGTCGGCGTGACCGATCCTGTTCTTACACTAGTCTCAGGCGTCGACGACCTCGAATCGTTCCTAGGGCCTGACCTCGAATGTGAACGAGAATGTGGAACAGAGCTCGCGTGTTGATGCTGGCTCTCATGCTCCCACGCATTGCCCCGTTCAGAGGTCATTGAAGGATCAGCGGCGCATGAAGCCGGCAACGCCCGACTGTCAACTCTCGGCGTCCTCTCCGCATCATCTCGAGGCCTCTCCGCTCTTCTCTTACTTGGCTTCATCTCCTTTTCCTTCCCTTTTGAAAAACGCTGATTACTTGCCTCCGCCACAGCTTTCTCCATATCCCTCTCGTCCCTCTCATTCTCCCTGTCCTCCTTCCTTTTCTTGCTCTCTCGGTCTTCGGCCCTGTTATGCGTTTCACCTTCCCTACTCTCTCTAGACCTCCTCTCATCCCTCTCATCTCTCCGCATCGCTACCAGTCTTATATTCGGTTCGCTCGTTACTGGTACCAACCCCGAATCTCCTCCTTCTTTGCCACTGTTAGCTAAGCCCTTTCCAAGACCAGAAGCTCTCCTCCCACCACCAGAAGACCTCCCACCGCCAGAACTTCTGCCGGCGCCCCTCAAACTCCTTGAATTCCTGCTGGGAGGACTAGGATTCGATGTAGAGATTACACCGAAGTTATCTTCGAACAGCGCTGGGTGCCTCGACGGAACGGCACCACGGAGGAAGCTCGTTAAACGATGAGAGAGCTGAGAGTCAGAGGAATCAAAGTCCAAAATAAGGCCAATAGCCGAAAAGCCGAAAAACGAGCATAGAGAAACATACGAAATTTATCAGCACTGCAACCAAAAAGCGGTCGAAATGGCAATCGAAGCTCACCCTACTGAAACTTCCTTTGTTTCCCCCTCTTCTTGTCGCGCCAATAGCGCCTACGACTGCACCACTACTCTCCCCTCCGTCTCTACCCTCACTCACAAAACTACTCCGCATCTGACTGGTCTGACTATTTTGGCTTTGTCTATTAGAACTCCTCTTACTTCCCTGTCTTCTCCATCTGAATTTGACCAAACTCATCGCATTCTCCTTCTCTTTCTCTGTCACTTGGATCTTTTCAATTAAAGGAATCATTGGGGGAACAGGAACAGCGGAGACACCAGATATCGCGGAAGTGACGGACACACCGGACACAGCAGAAACTCCAGCACCCGTAGAAATAGGTGACACAGGTAATGTAGGCTGTAGAAGAGGGAGCGGTGGAAGAGATAAGGGCCGTGAACCTCTTTGCGACATCTTTGTACGAGGATCGACATTCACGTTGAAAGACGCAGTCGATTCTGAAATGGTACCAGTGTCGTCTACCTCTTCTGTGTCATCGGAGTCAGAAATCTCCTCCTCTGCTTCCGGACTAGTCATCCTCAGCCAATAGTCCGGATTCGGGAGGTCGTGCAAAAACCATGGGTTCATCTATGATTAAACCATGGGAGGGAGTGAGGTATCCGATGGATGTTCCGATTCGAGGCCGAATAAGTCGCAGACATGAACAAGACGGCGTAGATCAGCAATTGCAACAGTAAATGAGAGTCATTAGAGAGAGTCGTTAATATATTGAGGAAGTATAGAAATGAAAGTCAACGCACCTTGACCTCTTGAAGCGTAATCCTCGCCTGCAGATCCTTGGTCAACAAATGATCCAAGAGATGCATCACCAGCCTCCCTTCCTCTTCCCTTCTGGCATCATCTCCACGGTTGACTGCGGAAATCCTCTTCCGCTTTATATATCCCGTTGGAACACCCTCCCTGCCCATCCTCTGCTCCTTCCTCCAGTCCTTGTTGCAAATATAGCCATAACCCACCCACTCGGTAAACACCCTTTCTCCCATCGATTTCGATTTCCGAAATGGCTTGATATTCGAATCTTCTTCGTCTTCCTCGTCCTCATCATCATCACTATCTTCCCCCTCATCCGGCAGCCGAAACGGGACCTTTCCAAACAACAGGCAATATAGAGTGACGCCCAATGCCCAGATATCAATGGATTTGGTCACTGGTGGTCTCGGTGGTCTCGGTGGTCGCTCACCGTCTCCGCTACTTGTATCGATATCGACACTGGGATACCACTTTGCGGCCTTGGGCCACGCTGTAAACTCCCACACAATCTCCGGAGCAAGGAATGCGGGACTGCCAGCTCTTTTTGCCAAATCGGCGTCATTAAGCAGGAGTGGGTCTTCTTCCTGCCATGGTGAGATCAAAGCCTCGGGATCGGCTTTCGCGGCTGCGAGTCTCTGTGCATAACTACATATACGTTGGATTTATAACTTTGGTAAAGAAGCAAAACTCCCACCTAAAATGGGCTGTCCCAAAATCCGCAATCTTTACCGTTTCGTGTCCTGTACTCCAGAGCAAATTCGCGGGTTTAATGTCCCTGTGAATGATGCCTTGATGATGCAGATACTCGAGACCCAGAATAGCATCTCTAATGATTCTCCGCGTCTGCTCCACTGTCAATACTGGTCTCGGTCCTCCTCCTGCGTTGGTCGTGTACTGTATTTCCCCTCCACCGAGATATTCCATAATCATAAACACCTTGTTATTCTTTCTATCATCAATCACCTCGAAAAGCTTGACGACGTGGGGATGTCTACACTTTTTCATTATCGCAATTTCCTTGCGGATTTCTTGTTCTGCGGTGCGTATGCCGTCTACGACTGTCGGTGTCGTGCGTTTGGCGCTGCTGACGCTGTTTGCGCTGTTATTACTGTTCCCAGCGCGCAACATCTTGTACTGGCGATCCCTTTTCGCTTTCGGATTATCGCGTTTGACAATTTTCATCGCGAGCACTGGGCTCTGGCCATCTGAATAATTGTAATCATAACATCTCCAGACATTTCCGTGCTGTCCACTGCCAACTTTTGCGTCCATGACATATCGGTTGATCATTTTTTTGCCGTCTGCAAGGAGTGTCGTTTTTGCGAGAGACGTAGTTACAACGGATGGCCGCGAGAAGCCCGGAGAGACTGCCTTGGAAGATCTAGAAGGGCCTGCTGCAGAGGACGAGTACGACGCTGTATGCATTGGCGACGCTAGGCTAGACGACGTGGAAGACGATGAGGAAAGGTACGAGGGCGACGAAGGCCCAGCGTTGGACGACATGGTAGAGGTAGAGGTACGTACGTAATCTTATGACGTCAACCAGCGGTAATTTTTTAGCGCCTGTTCTTCATGGGTGCATCCCAGTCAAGCTCAAGCAACTCCAACGGAGAAGTTGTATTCAAGACAGAAACCCCCGTTCAAGTAAATTCTACTGTTACTTTTCTATTATTCCTACTAATTTCTTTTCAGTTCTCACCCACTCTCGTCTCACAGCTCGCTGACCGTCAAAATGCATCTCCTGTACCAACGTCTGAACGCCAGTCAACCCTTGACGACCAAATTCGTGCAAAAATAAAGGATGAAGTCGGAAAACTTCGCAGAGAGGAAGAGGCTGTCCAAAAGCAAATTCATACCGCTTTGGAGAAAGAGAATTTGGATAGGGAGAGGGATGGTGCAGGCGAACTTGCTGATGGTACTGACAGTGGTATCGGTGCAGTCAAAAGCTCCGCAGCCCTGATGGGAGACCTTGAGGAAATTAGAGGCAAGATTGAGAGGTTTCAGGTTAGGAAAAGTTTGCAGGATTGGCCTCAGGTCAGGGAGAGTAGGGAGAAGCTTGTCGAGTGTTATAGGTATGCCTGGCACATTCTGTTATATCTCGCGCTGATGTATCCGCTCAGATCTCACAAAGCGAGTTCGCTAGAATGCTGGAAAGAGGTCGAAGGCTTCAAAGACAGTGTTAGGACACTGGAAAAGGCAAGATTTGCTTCGCACCCTTTCTAACTTTTCTTAACTTCGTCTCAGGAGTACTTCAAAACCTTACAATAGAACCTTGGTGGAAAGAATAGATGGCGATTACATATATGCATTTGTTAATTGCATAATTCACCTGTACTCGTTTTAGCGACTACGCAGTAAACATTCCCATCGCGCCACATTTTCCTTTTTGCAGCGAGTGATTGCAAACGCTTGGACAGAATCATAAAAATTAAGATATGTAACTGATAGAGAATAAAATAGCGTATAAAAGTAACGACACAAAGTACCAAGAATGCAAATGTACACCGGTATCAAGTCACTTTAACACCAACACTCGCCACATTCCGCACATTCGCCCTCTCAACTCTTTCCACTAAGCCTCTCACCCGCTCACCAAGCCTCTCTCCCCTCATCTTCCGCTCCAAAACTTGTTGAACAGGCATCTTCTTTCGAGGCATCCATACGCCTGCTCCGACTATGTTGGCATCCTTTTCGGTCCGGAATTTGTTTATCACTATGCCTTCACCACCCGTTTCTAATACTCCTGCGTCTCCTCTCTGTTCACCTCCACTTTGTACCAATCCCGAACCTAATCCCAGGCTACCGACTCCCTTCTTCCGACTCGCCTCCAATCTCCTCTCGTTCAATTCTGAGAGATCCACAACCTTTGGAGATGAGGAATATTCCATCACCGAGCGATACAGCATTTTCGCTTCTCTTAAAAGCGGAAGGGGAGGAGCGTGTGAGACAGCGATAGGGTTTTCTGCAGAGGTCTGTGATTTAAGTGACCTCTTGGAATTTTCTTGGTCCTCCTCACCGCTACCGTTAGCGCTTTCCTCGTCCGCATCCTCCTCGTCACTGGTATCCGAAAACCCCGAGGGATCTAACGGTGGTGTTCTCGTCCTTGCAGGTTGATGTATATCCGGTAACGCTTGAATCTCTTTAATCAGATCATGGCCCTTCAAATACGCATTTTCCATTCTTAGGAAACGGAGAGTGCCTCGGAGAGCAGTGTACTAATATGTTTGTTAATGGTCAAACTCCAATTTCAAAAATAAAGACAGCACGAACCTGATCAAGCAACTGCGCGTGGTCAAGACTATTTTCTCCAGGCATGACCATGACACCACCAGCAACACCCTCTTGTTGCCCTGCCAGCTTCGCCTCCCCATTACCGCCAACTCCCTTGCCAACGGGACCAGGACTTGGACCGCCTCCTGCAACAGCACCTCCATTCATCGCCATCCCACCCCCCGCCTTCAGCTTGCCATTCTCCTTCTCCAACATATCCAGCTCTCCCTGTAACTGCTCCATAGCTTCCTCATACGCCTTTTCCTGCTTCTTCACCCTCCCCAATTCACTCTCCAAGTCCTTGATAACATCTCCCTGCTTCTTAAACCCTTCCTGGCGCCGCTCGAGGAGCTGGATCTTGATATTGAGTTCCTGTATGGATTGCTCTCGGGTTTTGAGCGTGCGGTGGAGAGAAGTTAACTCATAAGTGAGAGAGGAGATCTTGTGCTCGGAGACTGGGTTGATCGAGAGGGAGGCTTTGAGGGTCTGGCTGCGGGGTGTCCAAGGTGACGGGCCGGTGACTATGGGGTGTGTTAGTTAGCCCATATTAATAGAGGACCATCCTCACATCCGACGACATTCTCTGAATCCATTACAGCTCCCAATAACTTTGTTCCCTCTTGAATAACCTGTCCAATCGTATCTCCTACAGCTTCCCACCACAATGTTCCTGGTTTGAACGTCAACTCGCCGATGTTGATCTGCCCTGCCTGCTGCTTAGCGAAGCCGAGAATTGCGGTGAGCTTGAATGATGTTTTGGAGGACCGGACGTCTGCGAGGTAGGGAAGCGTTTGTTGGGCGAGCTATGAGGAATAAATAAGTGTGATTTGGTGGAAGTCGAAGGATACCTACCGATATCCCAAAGTTAACCAATTCCCCGATCACATTGCTCAACGCTTCCATTTGGGGTAAAAGATGCGCTTTGAGCGCGTACGAGGTCAAAGTCAAGTCGGCAGAGGGTGCTGTCTTGTCCGCAACAGATCCATGAGTGGAGGGCACTGAAGAAACGAGGTCTTCCAACCGTTTGACCATTTTTCTGTAACACAATGAGAACAAATAACGAAATTGAAAGCAAACGCACCTCGAACTTGTCTTTGCACTTCTACTCCTCTCCAAAAGCCTCCGTAAAGGCTCGTACAATTCTGTTTCGATATTAAAGCCCCCGAAGTCGGCCTCGGCAGCAAATTCTACATGGAGTGAGTAGATTTCTATAAGAGGATGAGTGTATAACCGACCATCCTCCTTCAATACTCCCTCAACACTACTCTTCATCATACCGATACTCGCCGCGAACATGTCGAGATCGAGGTCAGTCAGCACGACACAACCGAGCTGGCGTTCACCAATATCATGGCTTCCGTGTCCGTGCCCATGACCAGAAAAATATTCTCCGAAATAGATTTCGGCGAGGTGATTAAATTGGGCGTGAATTCTGGTTTGGATGAGACAGGAGGAAAACTCAAAAACAAAACACGTACCTAACAACATCACTAACACACTCCCTCTCTCTAAATTCGTCCCTCCTTAACAGATCCACGTGGATGTCCAGACGTTTTTCGAGGGGTTGAATTTCAGCGAATAGTCTGGGAAAGAGCAAGTCAGCAATGACAACCCTAGTACCACATCTACTTGCCTCCCGATACGCAACCACATCTCTGGATCACATCGACGGAGCACGGCGGCAAAGCGTTTGCAGAGTGTAGATAGGCTATTACGGCGTCAGCCAGAGTGTATCTCAGAACGTAAGAGCATACCCAGACAACCGTCCACGCATCTCACACACTCCTACTAGATGCTCCGATATACCACCACCTGTTGTACCAACGTTAGCCTTTGGGCTCGAAACAGAAAATGCTCACCGTCAACCACGTCATCCAGCGCCTCAGGCAGCCCATGGGTCTGCCCGACGATACGATTAATGATATCAGCTTTCCAGGCGATGCGTTGAAAGTACATATAAGTCCTAAGCGCATCCCGATCTCCAATTAACCCAGTCGACATGGCGGTCGTACCCTCGGTACTAGTACTGGCAGCACCAAGGTCACCTTGCGTCGGCATCGGTACCGGTACTTGATCGTTCTCGGTCTATACAGAGATAATCAGTTGATGTACAACAGTCCTCGACACTGCCTCACCTTCCACCAAACATCCGGCAAATATTTCTTCAGTAGGTCCATTTCTTCCGTCGCTTCTCTCACCTCCATCCTCTTTACCTCCAATTCAACCCTCATACTCTGATTCCTACTCTGTGTCGACTGCAACCTCATATTCGCTGCCAGTGTAACAGCTTGTTGCGACAAAGCAGCAGAAGATGCAGATTCGAGGGTGGCGGTAGAGTCTCGGAGGTGTGAGAGTTCGCTAGAGGATAGATAATGAGTACAGTAAAGAGGAGATGGGACTCGAGTACTCACCCACTCAACCCACCGACTAGCTCTCTAAATTGGGCAATGGTACCCTCATAATCGGAACAAGTCTCGACGAGTGAAGCAATGCGCGAATTGGAAGTTTGGAGTTGAATTTGAAGGGTGTCTAAAAAAGGATATTTGATCAGGGCGTTCCAAGCCAAATTCGCCACCGACCTATATCACCCATCAACGCTCTCTCGGTCTCTACATGATTCTCCTCCAACTCGTCGGAAAGGTCCTTCAGTGCTTCGAGGTCTTGGATTGTGATTCTCATTTCTTCGATTTTCTGGACAAGAGTGAGTAGAGAAAGAATGAAGGACAAAAACGGGTACCTCGCCCAAAACCAAATTCCTCTCTGTCAACGCGACCAGCATCTCCTCTGCGCTGAGCGCGTCGTCAAGCTCTCCTTTCAACTGTTCATTGGCAGTTTCAAGGACCTTGTTCGACCCTGTAGCCTCTTCGAGACGCTGTGCAGTTTCCGCAAGCGTAGCTTCGAGGTTTTCAATCACTGACTTGAGTTGAGAGATTTCGAGTAGACTGTGCGAATCACCCAAGACGATTTCCCGCTTGGATTCGCGCTGTTCCACGCCCTCCTTGTACTCGTTGTGGATATCGCGAAGCTTGAACAATGCTTCACGCAACCGTGTGTTTTGGATCTCGAGTGAAACGAGTTTCGTTGTGGTTGTGGTTTCGCCAGTGTCTTCTTCATCCTGCAATGCTTGTAATTCCCTTAACACCTGAACTTCAATTTCTATATCCCCTAATTTTTCTTTCGTTTCTTTGAGCTCCCTTTCCAAATCTTGTGCCTTGTTGCCTGCACCAAGCTCTGCTCTCAGTCTCTCCTCGGCTTCTCTAACTTTAGTTTCTAGTTTTTCCTCTGCCATTTCTGCCCTCTCCTCAGCCACCTCCTTGTCCAGCATTGCCAACTCCACTTGCTCTTGTGCATCGGCTACCCTGTTCTCCTGTACTTTTTCCAATGCATCGAAACGTTTCGATTGTTCGCTAAGTTCGCGTTTGAGCTGAGATATGGAGGAGTTTGCTTGCGCCAAGTCTGAAGTAAGAGAAAGGATTTCCGACTGTTGCTGTGAGAGTTTGGATTGTAGTTTTGGGCGAAGGGAGAGGAATGATTGTGCTTCTGCGAGGCGAGATTCGAGGATTTGGACTTTGGCTTGGAGTGCGGGAACGATGGCAGGGGCAGGTGCTTCAACGGTCTGCGAAGGGGCTGGTACGGAAGAAGTTTGCACGGTGGAAGCAGTCTGGACTTGGTTGTCCACGACGTGCTCAGGCGCTGCCAACGGCGACGAAGGATGGCGCGGCGCTGGCGACGAGGCGGGAGGCGGCGCTGGAGACGTTGGTGGAGACTGTTGCTGTTTCAAAGATAACGATCTCCGTGGCTGATGCCCAAGGCCAGACAATCTCTTCGACGACGAAGGCGTAGGGGATAATTTGGTCGGTGACGGGGACGACGACGACGACGGACCTAGCTTTGAGCCTGATGAGATAATTTTTGCAGGACTCGCAGACCGACTAGCAGCACTGCCAATACTACTCGTTCTCTGGTGTCCCATACTCGGTCTTGCCAGAACAACCTTTTTCACATCCCGCTCATTACCACCTATACTCTTTATCTGACTAGAGCGTACAAACACTCCATAAAGGCCAATTCCTTTGCTGCACGTAAAGTACCTTTCTCCGCCAACTGACCCGTCATTCTTTCCCTTTGCTTCATCTAGTTCTACACCAATCCAACGTCCAGGTTTAAACGATGTGGTTCCGTTGAAACGGACTATTCCGCGCCCGATGGAAGAAACAGTGACAATAGTACCGAGTGGAACATTGGACGCGTCGACGGGGGTAGACATTCTGGCCTTAGGGCTGCATAACGCGTTGTCGTCGTTCGTGTAAAAACGTGCTGCATTGGCCGTTTCTCGGCATGTTTTTTATCTTATCATAACTTTTATCTTTTTTACGCACCGCCTCGGCCCGTTTCCGGAGCACCACGTTTGTAACACGTAGCTATTCGATTTGTTTCTTCATAGAGTATTCTTGAATATTTTACACCATGGCTTCAGCCATTGGAATCCGCGTTGAACTCCCAGCATACGGGTATTCATTTACCATCACTACAGAGTTGTCGTCTGCTACAATCCTCTCGCTCAAATATCTGATATCCGACACATGTCCTGGGGCTCCACAAGTCGAAGGACAGAGGATAATCTGGCGTGGAAGGGTACTCGGGAATGAGGAGAGAGTAGCAGAATTGTGGCCCATGGCGGCTGATACACCGATAGTTGTGCATCTGAGTGTTCATCCGTCAGCGTGGCGGGATTCACCACCAGTATTGGAGGCAAGGAAAGGGAAAGAGAAAGATTCGAAACCGGAGCCGACTCGGACAACTCATGCAGTACCAGTGTCGCCTTCGTACATTCTCTCCAAACATCGTCAAGCTCTCTGCCAGCTCACACATGAACCATCCACATTCGTTCAGAGCAGCACTGACCGAGAACTTGCTGTGAAATTTGTCAATTCACATGGATTCATATGGCCTGCGGCTTTGGATATCGAGTTTGGAGTGGCCGAGCAAGATGGTGTAAGATACCAGAGTGAAATTATCGAGTTAGTTTCTCAGTTGTTCTACGATAACCGGCTAACTTTGTTCTAGTGGCAGGCCTTATCTCCGTATCGTCAACCCCAATGCTAGACCCACACCAGCGCAGCTCCAAGCGTTCGAGGTGCTTTCGTATACACTCGAGCTGCTCAAGCTACCGGGGAAGCCGAGTCAACAGAATCGAGTTGCCTCCAGTCCCAGTAGACCTCCAGTTCCCGCTCATCTCAATACACTGTTGCAACAAATGGGTTTACCACCTTTGAACAATGCTCAAGAAATGCCAGCTGCAGACAACGCATGGAGAGTATATCAAGCTGACGGCAATGTCCTCGCTGCACAACCACCTGCAGTAAATGCTCAAGTTGTCCAAGTAAACCTTCGTCCACTTATCATCCCTATTCTCATGCTTTCACTCCGCACGCTTCTACTTTTGTACTTTGTGGCCCCTGCGAGAAAACCGTTTTTGGCGCTCATGATACTGGCGTGGGTTGGGTGGGAGATTTGGGGATGGGTGGTTGGAAGGGGAGAACAAGGTGCAGCAGATGCGAACGTAGATGCCGCCCCTCCTCCTGTCCAACAAGGTCAGAACGAAGCTCCACCTCAGCAGCGACCGCCGCAACCTCAGCCTCAGGCCGACAATGTACCCCCTAATGCTGCTCCCGCTCCCCCCAATGCTGCTCCTTCTATATTTGACACTCTCGCCCAATTCGACATTCCACAAGGTGAACTCGCTCTAAACTCGTTCAGTCTAACTCAAGGACGCCACGAAAACTATCCAGAACCTTCTGTCCTACGTAAAGCGATCTCATTCGTCGTCCTATTCTGCATCACTGCTCATCCGGCGGTATGGAATAGGCGGAGAAAGCTGTTGAGGATGAGGGAAGGAAGAGTCAGAGTCGAGATGGGCGCTCTGAGTGCAGGAGATGAAACTGCGGTCACTATCGACGCTGTAGATGCACAGGATAATGATAATGATAACCCCTCTCCCGAAAGAGAACAAGCACGCCAGTACCTCGTTTCCAAATACCTTTCTAGACCGATATGGGTACGGAGATATATGATTAGAGTCATGAGGGTTGGTAGAGGAGAGGGAGACGGCGGTTGGGTTGATGCAGAAGATTAATGATATGCTTTTATTTATTAGAAATACAGTCACTATTATCTGTCTTTTGAAAATGTTTGCAAAAATGTTTGCAAAAAAAAGCTAAGAAGAATAACACCCGCTAGCATAACCGCCGACCGCCAGCCTAAACACAACTGATTTTTTTCCGATGTACACAGGGAATTTCAGAGGAAAATCTTCGTGGAAACACAGTCGGATAGGGACAGCTGCAGTGGCTGGTGTAGCACCATGAAGAACGGAGGTTTGTGAAACTGTTCTCATTGTTGATGTGTGAAGAGCAATTACACGGTGTCAATCTAAGTATACTGACACCATGCACTTGGTCGAGACCACTTGGGTCCACGCTACTAAACATGTTTGTTGAGCACTCCAGACTGAAAGGCTGTCGTTCAGTAACGAACAGATGCACGCATTGACAGGACCACGTTATATTCTAGAGGCGAAGCTAGGCTTCAGGCAACAGGGGAATACGCGATGGTAGTAGTCGTTATACGAGGTTATCTGGGATGGTGGTCTAATGTACGAATCGTTGTATATACGGACAGTGGCAGTGCGAGAGCACGTGTGAGTATGCGCCATACTTACACAGACCACACCTTTGATTATTTTTGTGCGAGCTGGACTTTTGCATGGCAGGGTATCCAGAGCGGCCTCAGTTTTCCGGGGTCATCGACAAGTCAGCGCGCGAAATGCCACCTTCCACATGCTATGTTGCTTCTTATTCTCATTTTGATCCCCGCTGACCACGGTCGTTCTTTATTGCATGCTTGGAAGGACCGGCACGCAGACCACTTACCCTCGTTGTTCAAATTGCATTCCAGATATTTACCATCCTTCTCAAGCTTCGATCGTATTTCCGAGATATATCGGATTCTTGGTTCAGATATAAACCCCTTCTGTACCCATTCCTCCCCTCACGAAATGCGGTTTTTCAGCTTGATTGCCACAACACTACAAGTTTCTGCGCTTGCTCTGGGTACTGCTGCAGTGAATAGGCCAAATTCCACCACCACTTTATTGGTCAACGCTATAGTCGGCAAACAGAATGCGTCTTCTGTAGAGTGCTGGGCAGTTGAACCGGGTTTTCAAATCTCTCCTCAGGTATGCCTTCCGATGTATTTTGGAGCTTATTGTTCTAATAGCTTGACAAGACTGGAAACAACATTCTACAGTTGGGAAGCCTGTCAAGCGCTTCGTATAGCGTCTGGCCTAATGCTGGGGGCCCTATCGATCTCGGGTAAGAGTCACTTTGTGATATCTATGAGTCTGTAAACCCACATTTACCAGCTTCCATAACGCGCCTGCTATCCAATGGGTTGTTATGCTCATGGGTGGAGGAAATATCACATTTCCTGATCCGACCACACCCAATCTTACTGTGAGTCCAGGGGAACTTTTCATTGCCGCTGTACGTCCTCTATGTTTTACTTGCGTTGCGTTTTTTCTTAAAATGTATCAGGATGTAGCCGGAACGTCCACAGATGGCCATCGTACGGTTGGCGATTCTGGTAGTGTGGTTCTTCAGATGCCATTTGAGGAGGGAGCTATAGTCAATCACACAATTTTAAGCTATAGTCCTTGTAATTAGATATATAGATATAAACATAGGAGGTCAAAGCGATCCTTTGCATCTCGATTAGGAAGTGATCCCGCGGAAACGGAGGCAAATGTAGGTAAGAATGGCTGCTGTATCATGAGGCTCAATAATCAGAGCAGAAAATATGCCTCGATGGTTCAGATTCTATGAGGCCTGTGGCACACTAAAAGGAATAATTGGCTGTGTCAATTTGGTTTCTAGTGCTGACGTATATCGTGATTGAATTCGTAAATATAAGTAGATAATATGATAAATGGTCCGAGTCAAGTCATCCGAAAATGCTCCCAGCTAGATCGCAACTCCAAATCGATATCTAACTCCCTCTTCCCCCTCCTCCACTTCGTTGACGTCTGTGTCATTCAAGCTTGGCTGCGAATACGACGAGCCCGACGTAGCTTGTGAAGCTCCAGAGATATTCGAAGTTCTCGAGATCCCTGAAAAACGATTTAATCTCGAATTCCAGCTAGAGGCACTCGACAAATGACGAAGGGTGTGTAATATCGGATTTTGTGAAGAGGTGATAGAATTAGAGCTAGAAGGCATTGGTTTTATGCGTCCAACGGAACGTAGAGTGCGAGTTTGCATTCTGTTACTGTCATTAAGAGTTGGAGTGGACGAAGTTGAAGTGGAAGCGACAATAAACGGCGGGGGAGTAAGTGGGACAGCTGGTTCAACTTCTGGAGCTGGAGGTTGAACACTGACGCTGTTCTCCGAGTCCGATTCTGTATTGACGCTGCTGTCGCCAGCATGATCTGTATCTGCTAGACCTGCAAATTTTACTTTTGGCCCTTTCTTCTCCGAAGGAGGCCAGAGCTTCAATGGTTTATACTCGTAACCTCTCGAAAGAGGCCTTGAAAGCCTCGGGATACTACGAGTCTTTCGAGGGCGTCCAACTGCCGAAATCGTTGCATTTTTGAGCGTATTATTGTGAGTAATACGAAGAGCAGCCTGTGGAAAAATCTAGGTAAAAGTATCAGTAGAAAAGTACAGAAAGACGGACAGTTTCTCTTTCTCTCTTTTCCCTCTTTCTCTTTATCGCCCGTCCCCAAATCATCCATGCAACGACGAAAATCACAGCAAGAAATGCACCACCCAACGTCCCTCCTACGATGGCTGCTATCGGAACCGAGACTGCAGATCCATTTCGTGCCGGAGCTGTTGAACTCGGACTTGAGCTCGGAGAGACTGTCGTTGTTATCACGTCGAGCACAGCGGGCATGGCATCAAAGAAAAGAAGAAAAACATGGAGTTTTTTTTCCCAACAAATGTACGCCTCGTGTTTGGTGCGCTGCCTTCAGGCCACCAATTCAGTCCAATGTGGTATAGTGGCTAACATTGCTGTCTTTCATCGCTTGAATTTCACAGCAGCCCGGGGTTCGATTCCCCGCACTGGAAGTACTTGGTGCTTCTTTTTCCCAGTTGACGCGACGCACATGATCTATCGATAAGTTTCTGTCCAACCATCACTTGGGCCAATCGCTGATCCATCTTCGAGGCAGTTATAGCTGATAAGATTCTCAAAAGCTCGATAATCATGCCTACAATCGCGATATACAACTCGATTAGCGGTAGTGGCACTGGTCAGGTAACAACATCTCCAAGTAATATCTTGTTTATTCTAATAATTCTGCATATCAGACCTTTTTCGAATCTCATGTGCTCCCGTTCATCTCCCAAATCTCTAGTATCCACAGCACCTCTCACCCCGGACACGCTGGTGAACTCGTCCTCGACGCACTAGAACAAACACCCATATCCGAAAAACTCACTGTCATTCTCTGCTCTGGCGACGGCACTCTTCACGAAATCATCAACCATCTTTCCAGTTCCAAGCACAAAGGCACAAGGGCTGATGCCCCCCCTCCAGAAATCCGTCTTGTTCTGGTTCCTTGTGGGACTGCGAATGCTTTGTATTCCTCGTTGTTTCCTCCCAAACATCCCAAGGACATTGAAACTGTCGAGTATAAACTGCAATCTGTAAAATCCTATCTTAAAGGAACGCACTTGGTGCCCTTGACTCTCGCTATCACAACATTGTCTCCTCCTCCCAATGACAAAAAGTCACGTCCCAAAGGTTTGCGCATCTTGCTAATTACTTTATCTTACTTCTCTGACATTGTCTAGCCATCGCCTCATCTGTTGTCGTCTCTACCTCCCTCCATGCCTTGATTCTCCATACTTCTGAATCACTCCGACCCAGTATCCCCGATCTTTCTCGCTTCAAAGTCGCTGCTGCCCAAAGTATTCACAAATGGTACTCTAGCCAACTCAAACTCTTTCCTATCGCTTCTCTCGGCTACGTCCAAATCTACGACCCTTCCACCAACTCGTTCGTTCCACACCCTGACGATGACCCTGATCTAGACTCCATCGTTGACGTCGCTGGCCCGTTCGCCTACTTTCTCTCTACAGTCAACGTAGACAGACTTGAACCAATGTTTCGTATTACTCCTCTCGCCAAGGATATCACTCCTAGCGAGGCAACCTGCGATGTCATGTTGATCAAACCGTTTTCAAGCCCGACTGTATCGATGGATACAGAAGAAACCCGACAAGCCTTTGTTGCTACATCGACAGCGGTACTCCAGGCAGTGTATCAGAATGGGACCCATATCAATCTCAGGTACAATGAGAATGGAGAAGTTACTACAGAGGGCGATGGTCCATTGATCGTAGAGTACGTTCGGTGCGGGGGATGGGAATGGATTCCGGTACGAGTTTGCTCAAATTGTGCTTTTCAATGTTCATCGTACCTTGGATAGGATGACATTGACGACGATGCACACCTCATCTGCTGCGATGGTGCAATTTCCACTATTGAAAAGGGTGGACGCGCTGTATGCGTAGCAGCTACTCCACAAGCCAATGCAGGATTCTTGGTTCACGCGTGATTGTCCGTATATATACACGTGTCTTTAAAACGATTTTGTAAGTAGGTTATCTATGTATTTTCACGATTAGGCGGTGGTTTCCGGAAGAAGTGGACTAAGAGCAGCCTTGGCGTTTTTGTGGACTTCTTCAATTGGAAAAGAGCTGTCGATCTGGAACAATGTGAGCTATTGCAAGGCTAAATGCATAGGAACGTACCTCGATGACTTTACCAAGCTTCTCGTAGTGCTCGATTACAGGCATAGTCTGCTCCTTGTATGTGTCTATGGGTTGACATCAGTAAGAGCCAAAGGTTACTCAGTAGCAGTAGAGACTGACTGAATCGCTTCTTGAGACTCTCTACGTTATCATCTTCCCTTCCACTCGTCTTGCCTCGTTCAAGTATCCTCCGCAACATGATCTCTTCCGTAGTAACAAAATACAAGACAGCAGCAGCTTTCCCAACATCATGCTCAAACATTTCCGCCTGGTCCATTTTCCTCGGGAACCCATCGATGAGAAAACGGCCTTGGCCGTTGGTCCAACCAGTTCCAGATCGTTGTTGGTCCGCCAAAGCTGCCTTCATGGCATTCTCGAGCAGCTTAACAGTAACTTCCATTGGTACAATTTTCCCTTCCTTGATGCAAGTCTGGATGAGTTGGCCGTATTCAGATCCTTCACGGTGCTGCTCTGCTCGTAAAAGATCGCCCGCTATAATCTGTATATAGATTAACGAACAAGCTGTATATGAGCGAAAACGTACCAGAAAGATGACAAAAACCGAGATCTTCAACAAGACGGGCGCATTGAGTGCCTTTTCCTTGAAACAAAAAAAAATTGAAAAGAGCTAGCGAGCACAAGGGGCCAACGTACCCGCCCCAGGACCCCCAAGAACAAATATAATAGTCACTTTATCATCAAAGGTCGTCGAATGTGAATGAAGATGCAATGCATCAGCAATTTTTTGGATAACAGGCATAACTAGTTATTCTCGCGAGGACGTGAAGGAGGAACAAGAGGATGGTCAAGTTGTCGAGGATATTGCGACGCTGGGTTTGTCTTTTCTCTGTACTTGGTCACTGTGTAAAAGATGATAAAAGAACTGAGAGAAAGGCCAACGAGGACAAAAGGGTTCGGAAACTTGTTGGGTTTCGACATGAAGTGTTTGGTCATTTATTTGTATCTTGACTATGGATTTTGTTTATAATTCCATTGGCAACATATACGTCCTCAAAGCTTCACACAACGAAGATTTGGTGGCAATTGGCGGAGACCATTCTGTAGAGGTTCTACAAGTGGTATGAGCGTTATTCTTTTAATTTTTTCTCTGTTTGCCAAACTTCGCTTTACAGGGCGCATCTTCAATATCCTCACTTGCCTCTTTCCACATCGGAACGCGCATAACTGCCATAGCTTGGTCTCCTCGCTCCGTATCTCCTTCTTCAAGTGACGACTGGATTTTTGAGTAAGTATATCCATTCACACCGCGTATTCGCGTACAACTAACCCACCAAGACTCGCCGTCGCAGGCGCCGATTTTGGTCTCCATCTTCTTACCAAATCTGCAGCCCATCCAGTAGAAAATGTATTCCATTTCGGTGGAGGACTTAGTGGACACCATGGCAAAGTAAACGACATGACATTTTGCGGTGGATCTGGAGTTGAACCTTCGCGTTATGTGGCTACTGTATCAGGCAAGTGAACGCGACTTTTTCTTTTTCACAGCTGATAACGCGTGTCGCATGTGCGTAGATGATAAAATGCTCATGGTCTGGGATTTAACACCTCACGACACAGACACCCAATTAGACATCAGTTCTTTCGACCGCCCACAACCCTTTGTCATGGCATTAGCCTATTCTCACCCTCTAACATCCATCGACTCTCACGCAAGTACTTCTAAAGAACTCCTCATATCTGACTGTCGGGGCACAGTCTACATCACTGACTGGCGGTCAGACCCCGGACCTATCTCGGAACAAGAAGCCTGGCGCAATTCAAACATTTTGGAACTCACAGACCCTCATGCTCTTTCCGAAGCTTCTGTTGGCGTTTCTCTCAGCCTTTCTGGCTCTGTTGCTTGGCGTCGGGATTCTCCAGACATGTAAGTCTGTGAAAGCCGAGATTATAGTTATAGCAACTCATCTGGCTCGATCAGTATCGGAGCTGTGTATGGCTCAAAGTTTTCACTTTGGGATCTCTCGCATTTACAAGGTGGGAAGCCCTTTGCTACAAGTAGCAGCTTTTCACAAGGTGGTCACAGATTTCGGCATGTTCCTCTCATTCTCTCTTTTTTTACTCCACTGACCGAATATCAAGGTGGTGCCCTACATATCCCGAATACTTCGCCATCTCGACACAATCGCCGCTCAAGGGTGCCATCGTAAACGTCTACAATACCAACTATGTCTACGCACAGCCTACAGTGTTCAACATTTCCTCGAGACCACAGTTTGTGCGTGACTTTGACTTTCTCGGTACTCGCGGGATCCCGAGATTGGTAGTAGCAGTTGGACGTTCTGTATTCATCTTTCCTATTGGAGTGGATTAGCCAGCGGTATGCTAGCTTTGTTTCTGCTTTAGGCATGGTGTCTGGATTATGTAGAGTTCAATTGAGTTACCGGGCAAATCCTGCACAAGTCAGAAGCTGGTCAGAAGTGTCACACGCCCAACTGAAATCAATTATTCCACCCTAATCAAAACATGAAGAAAGCGGGGTATAAGTATAGATAACAAACAACATGCAAGAAATGATACAAGCATCATGCGAGAGAAGATCGTTTGTATGTCACTCGCCCTGGATCTAGTGTCCAAATACTACCAGCCAAAGTTGGAAACTGGGATAGGATACGGCGCATTGTGATTCAAATACATCCCTTCCGCGACATTCATAGGGCCATTCATATTCATACCATTAAGGTCGGTAAATATCTTTCTCCAGTACTGCTGGTCGTTCTCAGGGTAATCCATGGGCGCTGGAGGCATATGCTCGGGACTCTGATTCTGAGACGGACCTCCCACAGTGTGAGGTACAGATATAGAGGGCGGTGCAAGTGAATGCGAAGGGATATTACTGTAGTCATCTTCACGAGGGCGTCCAAAGTTCATTGGGACAGGCTGCGTATACGGGGTTGGGGCAAATTGTTGTTGTGCTGGCGGCGATGTATGCATCGCTAGATGTTCTTGTGATTGAGTGGGCGAGTGGCTATAGGTGGGAGAAGACAAAGATGAGGCCGTGGTACTTTGTAGATCTGTGAGTTACCAACAAAACAGCAAAAGATCATCTGTCAGCCAAGAAGAGGTGTAGGCTAGGGCAGTTCGCACCTTGGGAACGGGTATCCGGAGAAACGACGCCGCTGGATCTATCGGTTTTCCGGTATCTAAAAACGTCTTTTGCCAGTCCTTTAAGGAACCGGGCATGGAAGGCGGTTGCTGAAGTCGGCAAAAAGTGAGCCGATGCGTCATGGTATGCCTCTGCTGTCTGCAGAATTACAGTATGGGCCTCATCAGTAGCCCCATCATGCAGATGTCGCAACGTATTGTGGTTTCGGAGCAGCTAACCACAGTAAAAGTTTACTAACAGAACCGGGATTTGAATCTGCAAGAATACTCACTTTCAATAGAAAGACCGCGGCATATGCGGACATCATTGTGGTGGTTTCTTGTCCATAGCGCTATGAAGAGTTAGACAACATCATGCTTAGATCCAAACGACGTACCAGGACGCTCATACTAGCAAAATCTTTAGAAACGATCTTGAGAGAATCAACAGCGCTAGTATAACATATCGACAAGGCTTGGACACTTGGAGCAGCCCGATTTGACTAGATAATCAAAATGTTAGCATCAATACATACATGTAACTGTACAGTTATCGAGAGATTTACCGCTTCTTGAATGCCGAGACTATTAGTGAACAATCGAACATACAGCCGAAAGAAACTCATGAATGAGAAATGGAATTTCTCGCCTCCGGCTTTGATCATGGGATGAATAAAGGCTCCGAAAAAAAAGAAAAAAACAGAAGAGTTCACCTTTCTGCATCTCTCGGTTCCATGTTTCATTCCATTGCGTTAATTGACTATTGCAGTTACGTAGGACGACTTCAAAATTAAGCATATCTGTAGTTGAGTAGCTACCGTGCGACGAGGAGAAGATCTCGGTGGTTTCCGCCTGCAAGTAGATGATCAATAAAAGGGAGATTTATAACTGCCGGATATAATTAAAAAAGTACACGAACCGCAATGTGTCGCAGCTGGACGAAAGAGGCCACGATAACGTCTTCAGGCCGAGCAGAGGTATTGGGTCTTTCATGCCATCTATCGGCATGTCGAATAAAGTCATCCTCGGGAAGCATCCAGTTGCGACCCGTCTGTGTACTGAGGCTGCGATCGTGTATGTAAAGAACAAGGTACGTTCGTTCCCGATTACGCCGCTCAAGGAGCTGAAATTCGGTCTCGTTGTGCAAGGGGTTGGGTATATGGCGGTTAAGACCGAGTTCGACGGCCATGCGGCAAGCCTACGGGATAAAATTGAGCTTTTGGAAACAAAGCTTAAACTGCGCCGTAAACTCACATAACCAATAAATGTCCAAGTACGCTGTGGGCAAGTAAGCAAAAATCGCCGAGGGCGAGAGCAACAGAAAACCTACATTGTCATCGGGATCCTTCCAATAAGTGAGGCACGCGAAAGCTTGTACCGTCTCTACACTTTTCCAACCTTCTTTAAAGGCTTGGAACGCATACTCGTTCGCTAGGGTTTGACACTGTTGAAACAGTTTCGGTTTAAAAAATTTGCAGCCGGCCATGAGTAAGACGGTGAACAAAAAGGGCGACTTTGTCCGAACATATGATACAGAGTGAAGAGATGGATCGAAAAGATTGATGAAGGGATTCAGTCGAAGGAAGATCAAATCAAACAAAACTTTGGCTTCCTCTTCATCCACAAGACCGGCTGATACGGGGTCGTTCAGGCCGGCAGGAGCGGCAGGAGTTGAAGGAGGGCTATACGTATCTGACCCGCGGACAGAGGATGGACCTGACGCGGGAGTCTCCTCAGGATTAAGGATTGTTCGAAAGAAGGAATTCCGTTGATGTTCCCGTTGGATAAAGTTGGCAGGGAAAATATTATCCTCTGCGCGATCGGAGGGGCTATCCTCTTCGTCATTTATATCCATCGTACGGGAGTTAGGGGAGGCGGTGTAATCGCTAGCGGTAGGATAGGACGATGGGAGATTGAGAGGAGGAAGTTGGCTTGTAGTAAATCGCGGACTGTATGGGTGAACACGACCACCATTAGAATAATGAGGGTCTTGTTCAGCCGATGGAGGACGGACATCCCGATAAGAGGGCCCATCTACAGAAATGACTTTAGATTTTGCGCTATTGAGGCCCTTTTCCAAACGCCGAAGCATCTTGGAAGCTTCGGAAAGCCTAAGCGGCAGGTAAGGAAAGAGTTACGATCCAAGTGGAAAGCGAGCAAGCATACTTGGAGCCTGGTTTGCGTCCTCTCCGATGTTTCTCGAAGACGCATCTAAAGATTGTAAGGTAAGTTTAAAGCTTAACGGAGATGAGGCGATAGCTGCGTACTCGACGTTTGAGCGCTTGCACCGCTGGCATGGTCGTTGGCCATCCTCTGCTCCGATGCACTTCATCTGCGGGAAAGAGTAAATTCAGGACCAATATAATGCATCCGGCCCACCTTTGCTGCACGGCATGTTGTGCACGCTCGGGCTCCGCGAACAACAGGTGGCTTATTTCTGCAGAAGATGTAAAAGGACAAGTAGAGAAGAGAACAAGATGACCGACAATTGTTCAGAATGAAGTTCCATTTTATTCCGGTCTCTTTCGTCAACGGTGATCAAAGTACGCGACGCCGGCGTTATAGATAATGACCAGGCGAAGAAAGATGCTATCTATACTTTGTTGAGCGCGACGAGTAAAAGTAGGGACAAGAGGTATAAGTGGCGAAGTAAATGAAGGAGAAGAGCAGAGCGGTGAAGGACTGAAGAGTGAAAGATGGGCTTTAAATAATATAGGCAAGTGATGATCCAATTCGGGCTTTCAAATGAATGTACGGCTACTTGAAGCAATGAATTGAATTGTTCGGCATCGAGCTTATATTAAACGGTCAAACGGCCTTAGCTCCGAGTCTTCGGCGTCTCACCGAACGCCGTGACTTTTCTTTCCTAACCACAATGGTCAGGATTATCATCAAAGGAGGTATGCATCTTGTTCTCCTTGCCATATTCACTCTTAATGTTGCATTTTATCTAGGTGTTTGGAAGGTATCTTGTCATGTACTGGTTTGAAGGCCTTCTAACAACGTTTTTGTTCCAGAACACTGAGGATGAGGTTCTCAAAGCTGCAATAGCGAAATACGGCAAGAATCAATGGTACGTTGAGCATAAATTTACTGCGCCCTCGCTTACGCTTATGCTGCACCTGTTCTCAGGGCACGAATATCTTCTCTTCTCGTACGCAAGACTCCTAAACAGTGCAAGGCACGTTGGTATGAATGGCTCGATCCGTCAATAAAGAAAACCGAATGGTCAAAGGTCTGCACAACAACATATGCGCTCTAAATAACCGCTGAGCTTGTTTTTCAGACTGAAGATGAAAAACTCCTTCACCTCGCCAAACTAATGCCCACGCAATGGCGTACAATAGCTCCAATTGTTGGACGGACAGCAACGCAATGCTTGGAAAGGTATCAGAAATTATTGGATGAGGCAGAGGCGAAGGACAACGAGGAACTGGGTCTGACAGGACCAGATGGAGATGCGGGTCCCAGCGCAGATGATGTCAGGAGACTGAGGCCTGGCGAGATTGACCCTGACCCAGAGACAAAACCTGCGAGACCAGATCCTATCGATATGGATGAGGATGGTGAGCGAATTAATCTAGTCACTACGATAGAATCCTCATATCTTTCTAGAAAAGGAAATGCTTTCGGAGGCTCGCGCGCGTCTCGCCAATACTCAAGGGAAAAAGGCGAAACGAAAAGCAAGGGAACGGCAATTGGAGGAAGCTAGGCGTCTCGCTGTTCTGCAGAAGAAGCGAGAGCTCAAGGCTGCTGGGATAATGTATGCATTCTAGCTATCTGTCTCATTCTCCTTTTAATAAATTTTCTAGTATGCGACACAAGACCAAGAAGAAGGGTATGGATGTACGTGCTGCTCACGATTTTTTTTTTGACTTGATATTCAAGCTTTTTCTAGTATAATGCCGACATCCCGTTCGAGAAAAAACCCGCTGCTGGTTTCTACGACACCGCCGAAGAGCAAGCCCGAGTAGCAGCAGCTCCCGTAGGCCAAACCCTCCGTCGTCTGGAAAACAAGCGTAAACCCGAAGTTGAAGAAGCCGAGCGGAAAAAGAGACAACGAAAAAACAATGAAAGCGGTTCAAGCGAACATCAGACAAAGTTTCTCCCTGCCCGTGACGCCCAAATTCAAAAACTGAAGGAAGCCGAATCGATTGGGAGAAGACGAAAGTTGATGCTTCCGCCCGCGCAGGTAGGGGAGAATGAATTGGAGAGTATCGTGAAGATTGGTGTAGCGGGAGAGAATGCAAAAGCTTTAGTCGCTGGAGGAGCAGGAGGGGAAGCTAGTGGGCGATTGCTGAGTGATTATGAAGACGGAGGTTTGGAGAGTGCGAGAATGGCGAGGACACCGAGGGTCGGGGTGAAAGGTACGTTTTAAATTCTTGATGGGGTTTAGGCGCTAACCTATTCACAGAGGATAACATTCTCAGCGAAGCGCGGAATCTACGGAATATGACGATGGCTCAAACACCGCTTCTCGGTGAGGAGAATACTCCTTTGCATGAGAACGCGAGTGGGGGAACAGGTTTTGAAAGTGCGACCCCAAGGCATCAGGTTGCGTTTACTCCGAATCCGCTCGCGACGCCGCTGAGGGCAGGAGGTGCGAATGATGTTTTGGCTACGCCACGGGAGATGTCTGTCGCTGGGACGCCTTTGAGGACACCAATGAGGGATAGTCTTTCAATTAATCCTGATGGCTTTGCATCTGCAGGAGATACACCGAGAGAGCAGCGTTTAGCCTCAAATTCCGCCAAGCGCGCACTCCAAGCTGGGTTTTTGAACCTTCCGAAACCGGAAAACAATTTTGAATTGTTGATTCCGGACGAAGAAGAAAACGACGCGGATCAGAATGACATGGGTTTGTCTGTAGAAGATGCCGAAGAAAGGGACGCACGGATAAGGAAAGCGATGGAAGAGGAGGAAAAGAGGGTGTTGGCGAGGCGGACCCAAGTCGTCAAGTTTGGGTTGCCAAGACCCGCAAATGCGGATGCAGCTACGCTACTAGGGCAATTGTCGATTTACGACGACGACGACGACGCAGATGGGCTCAAGCCGGCTCGCAAGCTCGTGGATAAAGAACTCGCTTCGCTTATCGAGTATGACTCCCTGGAGTATCCTATCCCAGGCACATCGAAGCCTGCCGGAACGAAATCGTCATATGAAATTCCCAACGACGAAGCGATTAGAGAAGCTAAACAACTTGTTCATCGGGAGCTTGCGGCGTTGGTTGGGTTCCCCCATGCGAATGAGGCACAAGTGAGGGAGGGACTAGTTGCGGTAGTTAAAGCGGAGGAAGAGACTGTAAGAGGGTGTGAGAGTTTATCATGGGCGAAGATGAGGGAGCAAATGGTATATGATACAGAGAGGAAGATGTGGGTTGGGAGGTCCGAACTAGGCGAGGAAGAGTTGAAGAGGGGATGGGCGAGCTTGTTGGAGGAATATCAAGGCGTGATGGGGATTGAAGCAGGCAAAGTTGGCAAGGGAGAAAAGAAGCTCGGAAAAGTGCTCGGCGGATATCAGGCAAGGTCACAAGTTCTTTCCAAGAAACTAGTCGACGCTTGGGCTGAATTAAAAGACACGCACGGGAACCTGGATAGCTTTAGGTATTTGAAGGGAAATGAAGAGGCTGTTGGACCTAGAAGGGTGAGTGCGCTGAAAGACGAAGTGGAGGGGCTTGAGAGGAGAGAGAGAATGTTGCAGGAGAGGTATAAGGAGTTGGAGGCTGAAAAGAGAGAGGTAGAGGAGAGGGTAGGTGTACTAGAGGAGAAAGTTTTGCTGGAGGCTGAGATGTTGAATGACGCCAGTTTGATGGAGGCGGAAGTGTAATTGTTATATTGTAATATAATGTGAACTACTATGAAGCGCTTATCGGTAGACGCCGGTTCTTTCCCAACTACTTCCACTTCTGAATCATGTCTGAACGTAAAGGTCAGTATATGTTAGCTCTTCCCATCCGTGGCTTGCTACATCTATCCATATCTAGTCCTCAACAAGTATTTTCCGCCGGATTTCGATCCAGAGTTAATTCCTCGACGAAGGGGACCCAAGAACTCCCAGCAGGTTGTTCGTCTTATGGCTCCGTTCTCCATGTTCGTATCATGCGCGTTGTCCCAGACCTAACTCGTTTATAATGTTTGATATTTAGGCGGTGTAACACCTGTGGCGAGTATATCTACAAAGGCAAAAAGTTCAATGCTCGAAAAGAGACCGTTGACGGCGAAGATTACTATGGGATAAAGATATTTCGATTTTACATCAAATGGTTCGTCCATTCTTGACCTATCTATGTAAAAAGTACTAACCGGCGATCCAGTACTCTATGTTCCGCCGAAATCACCTTCAAAACTGATCCCAAGAACACCGATTACGCGGCAGAGCATGGGGCATCTAGAAACTTTGAGCCGTGGAGGGATGAAGAGGCAGGCGAGGAAGAGGATCGCTTAGCAAAGATGGAGGAAGAAGAGAACAATCCTATGAAAGCTTTGGAGAACCGCACAACCGACTCGAAACGAGAAATGGACATTCTGGATGCTTTACAAGATATCAGGGCACGTAATGCTCGTAACGAGCGGTTAGGAAATTCTGCGGATCTTCTCGCTAAAATGGACATGGAGGAAATCGAGAATGAAGAAGATCTAGAGCGGAAAAGGTTGGAGGAGGAAGACGAGAAGTTGATCAGAGAGGTGTTCTCGAAAATCCCTTCGACATCATCAACCACGGACTCGCCATCCGAAACCGTGACGGTGAAACGGAAAGCAGATGCTATCGAGCCTTCAGTTCATAGCTTACTGTCTGAATCCTCTCGTTCACTGCTTGACCTGAAGGTTAATGCTGCTAAACCAAGTGCTGCCAAAAAAATAAAGAAAAACTCATTGGGTGTCAAAGTGGTCAAAAAACAAAAGGCTTGATCAAATGCTTTCGAGCGTGTTTGCAATATTTATTTTAGAAAGGTCATGCAATTTCATTATGTAGGCGTCGACAGATGTACATAAAGATAATTATACAATTTTGTGCAAAGGATACATTGACAATATGACGAGAATCTATAGCGATAAGTCTGGGGGAAAAAAAGAAAGAAATCCAATATTGGATGAATATTTTCAGGCTCGTGCAGGGTTCCCATCGTCGCCCATTTCTATTTCGTTAGGTGGTGTGCCTGGTACAAAGCGAAGATTGAAAGATTCGTGTCGGGGTGTAGTGGCACCAGAGCTAGGTCGACTAGTAGCTGGCTCATCAAAGAATCGCACGGAACGCGCTGGAGATTGCTCCCTTGATCCTTGAGTATATGAAGACTTCAACGAATCGATGCGGTGATGTCTGAGGGAGCCAGCACTCGAAGGGGGGACAGACGTTGAGAGAACATCCGAGGAGCGCCCCCTCTCCACCACCTCTTCAATCACCGGTGGCTTTGAGCCAGAGGGAGTGGTCTTCATCACCCTGCCTATTAATCCCCTCCGGATCGAATTTCTCCTCCTCCTGGGTTTTGTCGTTTTGTTCTTGGGTAATTTAGATCGCTGCTTCTTGACCGAAGATACATCGGGTTGTGCTCCAGGGCCCGACGCGTCACTCGCCCATCCCTCCTCCTCCTCCTCCTCCTCCTCACCTTCAGCATCGTAGTTGGTGCCAGCATCCAAAGGTAACGATTGGTGTGATGGTCTGTGCCCACTCGTTGCTGCAGTGTCATCCACGGACATCTCCTTGGCCATCTCCCTGGTCGTTTCCTTGTTACGCGAAGAATGCTCCACCTCGTCGACTCCCTTTTCTAAAGTTTCTTGAGCCGATCTCTCCAGTTCCATCACCTTATGCTCTGCTTTTTTTCTAGTCTCGCTCGTAGTATCATCCACTGCTTTTCGTAAGCGCCCCAAATACTCTTTCAAGTGCTTCTGCGCATCAGCGTGGGGCCCCCGAAACAGTGAAGAGTCTGCGTGTGGTGAATCATAATTCTTGATAACTTCGACCTCGACCTCCTCCCCAGGACCCGCTCGCCGTTCAATAATTCTGTGAGGTCCTTCCTGCCACTCTGATAAGATTTCCATTCCATCCGGCGGCTGTTCTCCGGCAGGCAGCACTTCAGCGCTGGGTTCGCCGCCTATACCTTGAACTGGACGAATATCGTTGTCAAGAGGGGAGCTAATAGAACCGGGAGACTGGGAAAGTGGAAGCGCGTGGATCTGCTTCCCTATCTCGCCCGAGGGTTCCACCTCGGTCGGTGAACTCCCTACACTTCCTCCAGGGCTCAACTTTTCATGCGGAGTATGCTCTCCTCTTTCTATTTGATCTTCCCTGTCCCTGTTGATCACGATCTCTCCCCTGTCGGTGACACGGCGAGTTTGATCAGCCCACTCTGGAAGCTCGCCGCCGCCTGTGTGTCTACTCCAGGTACGAGAAACTGAATGCACACGACGCCCTAGGGAAAAAGAGGGGATAGATAAACCATGGATTGTGATTGAACAAAGGACCATAAAGGCAGTGATGGGCTGGATAGTCTGAGTGAGAAGTACGGTTTGTGGATTAGTTTGAGCCGAGGCGTTGTCTGCGAGGACCTCAGCTGCGAGGGTGGAAATGAAAACAGCACCTGAGAAAGCCATGAGTCGTAGCTGGGAGCATCGCAAATTTCACTGTTTACCTATTCCCATCGGTCCAAAATGGCCTGTAAATATTGCTTCTCTAAAGGTTTTTATATCTGGGATAAACTTGTATAGCGCAAGGACAGCGGGAAGTCTTCGGAAAAGAAGTACTAATATTGCAATGACAATCAATCGCCAGACTGAAACGGAGGTTTCTCTGCGGAACAGTTTAAGTTGTGATGCAGGATGCTAGAGTAGAGACTGACGCGTTGGCAAATTCATTGAATGGCATCCATGCTCCTACAAAAATGAAGGCGGCAATATTGAACAAGAGATCGATAACGGATGAGAAAACAGATTCTTCGGTCTGACGGTTGAAGAAGCCATCCCAAGCAAAGGCGGTACCACAAGCGAAAGCTTGATGACATTAAAAGTCGTTGTAAGATAGAGAATATGACATACTTGAAAGCAAATCATCCGATCCCAGAAGAGTCGTGACTCCAATTGTGCACAACGCCAATGAGATGTACTGCGCAATGTAGGAATGCCTATCAATCAGGTTGTGCCGTTCACAAAATTTCATAAGGTGTCGAAAACCAAAACCGAGACAGGACCCAATAACAATTCCCAAGACTACTTGATCTGGAAAACGATGAGATAAGAGATAAGCATAAGTGCTTTTGCTTACATAGCCAGAGTAGGAGAAACCAATCCCTAATGGCAGTGCCGGTGTTGCGATCGAGTATGAGATACAGTGCGATATACAAGAATGGGAAGGCTGCTCCATCGTTGCAACCACTTTCTGCGGCAAGCAGGTGTCGAAGGTGAGCCGGGACATGCTTATCGGCGTATTTTCCTCCCACAACTGCAGCGGCGAGAATAGGATCGGTTGGTGTGAGACATGCAGCAACAGCGAGAGATGAAAGAAAGTTCAACTTGGGTATGAGAGCATAAATGAATGCGGCTGACACGAACCAGCCCTAGTGATCATTCAGGACTTGTTTCAGCGCGAGATGAGGAGAGCGAACATACCCAAGTCATGATAGGTGCCAAGAGAAAGAAAAGGCTTTTCCAATGCTTGGCCATATATGCCTAGAAACATTAGGTCAGGATCCATGACGAGGAGTGAATAGGTCATGAAATGGCTCAGGTACCTTGGGAAGTTCGACACCAATGGCAAAAACTCCGATCGCCAGTACGACGCGGCAAAATTCGAGTGTTATGGTGTTGGTAACTTCAGTAGAACCATTACCCCAGCTGCGAGGATTGAAGATATTGGCACCGTAAGGACCTAGAAGAGATAATGAGGTACGAAGACTGTGAATGGGTGCGATGCTAACACACCGACGATAATGCCGAACAAAAATGCCCAACAGGCCTCTCCTATGTAGAGCTATAATGGTGATAATGGCATTTAGAAGCTGTTCGTTGAGTTTTGATAAGCACTTACTTTTTCACGAAGAAGCAGCGAGAACATTCCGAATATGACGACAAACATGCCTAGAATTGTATAGATAATATGTGGAATGGTGACCTCAAACTACGAAGAGAAATTTAGTCAAAGTTATAGGAAGGAGCAAGACGCACAGGATGGAAAGACATGGTAATAGTACTAGTATATTGGCACCTAAGAACATAAATAGGGCCTGGACGTTAGTAGAAATCGTGAAGGTCGTGGTGGAAGGAAGTCAAGAAATTGTGGAGCGCTTATTTACGACAATTTCAATTTCGGATATGTATGTACTTACATGATACACGGAACATTCAAAGCCTGCTTGCAACAGACCAAATTTAATTTTGAGCCGACAGGGATTCCGACAGATATGCACCTCCGAAAGCCTCAGCGCGCTTGAGTAAGCAATTGGCTTGAGGTGGACTGGCAGCTAACCATCTAACCGCACCAAGTCTAACCAAGCGTATCGGAAGAGGCATAAGGCCAAATGCTAAGCATGCATTCCCCGCTATTGAAATAACAAAATACACAAGTTGCTGCTAAACTGGCAAGTAATGGAAACGCAGGTAAAGCTTGAGCATCCACACCAAAATAAGCAACGTGTAACATATTACATTTCTAGTTTGTACATTCATCATAGTGATACCTCAACCCAAACGGCATTCCTAAGTTTGCGGTGTCCTCTTGTACCTGTTGATAGAGCTTAATATTCGTCTACCATACAATTCATCCACCTACAAAACTGCCCCAAAAGGAATAACGGCAAACGCAGTGGTGCAAAATACAGCCATTTTGCCGAGGAAAGCTGGTTTCCGTGCGTACGAGAACGGCAAGTGCTGAACACCAGTGATTGAGTATTGCGACAAGGTGGATGAAATAAGGACGACTCACTGATGCATCGTTTACATGGCCCTTCCTGACTATGCTTTGCATTCCCCCACTGATGGTTTTCGTATGAATGTGGCGACCGAGTGCTCTCTGAGCAGCACGAAGTTGGAGGGCAGAGCGAGAGGTAACAATCATGGGGAGCGAATTGATGTCGATGTCTGAGTCTCAAGTCAGTATAAGTACCTTCACTTTGTATCAGATGACCTACTAATCAGACTAGTAATCTAGTTCATTACTCCCGTGAATTGTACCATATGACCTGACGAAGCGCTGATGGTAGCACCGTAGCAGACAGGTAACAGTCCATAAAGAGCAGAGATCATCGAAACTACTCTGGTCAGAGAAAGGATGTATTTGAAGCGTCATACACTATATAGAGCCTAGATTCAGAAATCAATTTAATTCTTGGCTATCTCCACTCAGGTTTTTTCAGTTCGGCTGTAACAATTTTAAGGCGTTCTGTTCGTCCAGTCTGGTTCGGAATAGACTATAAAAGGTACCACAGTTAGCGATAAAAGTTGGACTCAACAAGGGATATACTTGTGATAGCTCTTTCGCCATTGCACAAGTCTTGTGCAGGCCTTGTTCAACATTGTGTTGTATATCTTTCCAGTTGTCAGCCGTCAATGGAGGATTTAAGCAGTGAAAGCGTCCATCGCTTACCCGAACCCCCATCAACATTCATTCCAAAATCTTCGTGGGTATCATCAAGCTCAGATTCAATGGCGTCCAGTTTATGATCTTGTTCTAATGAGTTTAACACTGCTTTTTCAATCTTCGACGGGTCTTTCCGTCGTGTTGAAGCTATTGTCTTGTGAAGTCCAAGTCTTTGATCGTGTAGCGACCAGACATGCCTGTCCAGCGCCTCATTGAACGGTTCGATATCTAAATCGAGACTGAGATGACAGAGATGATAACAGAAATAGGAACCCACCGTCTTTGCCGAGTTCATCAAAACTCTGTCCATTTACGCGCAGATTTGGCTGGACCAGTCGAAAGGTTTGTTCAACAAACTGAAGAGTGTGAGTGTATATCAGCAACAACGTGAAACAAAACTCACTCGGTCCAAATGCTGATAGAGAGTGTCACTCTTTGACAATCCAGCAGCCGCGAGTTCTGTTTCCAGCGAGATTTTTGCTGCCTGAGCATAACTTGTTTTAATGTGAGACCAATCACCCATTGTCTCGATTGATACGCGCAAATCTTCCTTCGACATGGGAGGATGAGAATTTATGTAAACGTTTATTGGCGAACGTCTTTTCTTCGCCGACTATAAGAGAAGGCGAGCCAGGCTGGATGAGAGTTAAGAACTGTTGAACGGTCACGTGTGTAATACCTCTCATCCTTCAACATTCATCTTCGGCAGCAACATGGCCATCGCTACTAGTTCTCGAAATCGGAAACCATTAGCAGCCCCACCAGAAATGAAAAATACACGACAAGCGGCAACAAAAGTTCCCTCTCTACCCAAACCGATTTCCGACGCTGATAGGCTTGCTGCTCAACTTGCAAAAACGCTGTTAATTAGTGATGACACAAAGGGAAAAGGGAAGCAGAAGGCCCTTTCCGTTGATGAACAAAAACTTCGAGCGATGCGAATGATAAACAACGCGTCACAGAAGCTTTCTGATATTGTGCAGAGCGGATGGAAGAATTCGACAGATGAAGGAAAGAAAACTAGGCCGAAATCTGCAGTAGAAGCCCTTGAAGCAAGCACATCTGCAGCTAGGCATTTGGCTCTGCTCAGAGACATATCATCAAATGATTTGAACGTAGAACGAGCAGCGATGAGCATCCTCGGCAAATTGGTGGCATTGGAAATGGTGCGGTCTTGTTATTTATGTCTGTTAAGAATGCTCACCTATCTTCATCTACAGTATGAGGCGGCTTTGATTGCTCTCAAATACACGCATCCTCGGCTCTGCGCACTGGCTGGTGGGGAGCCTGGTCACTTACTCTCAATACCAAATCCCGAAATTGATCACGACACTGTGTTATCTACACTTATTTCAACCTATTTCCTCAATGCAAACATCATTCTGTCCATCTATCAAACCTCATTCTCCAGGGAATTATTACAAGGCCCGACGCTGCTCGAATGGTTGCCTTTCTTTTCATCATTTGGATTGCCAGAAAAACACTTGGATACAATCCTTACGAAGACTTATGCCGCATTGATGAAAGTTTCTACAGAGGGCATCAGTCTTTATACACTTTTCGAAATCAGGATGTACGCCCTCCGATGTCTGGCGCGGACAAGTTCTGGGACAGTACAGAAACCAGATAGTCTCTGGGATCAGGCCTGCAGGGTCGCAAGCACGCTGATACATGCTTCCAGCGGGGAGTCGATCTTGGATTCGTCTCGGCTGGTAACGTCCTCATTCATAGGGCTTTTTACAATCTGCGAGACCCGTACCGACTATGAATCCTTTGTATCTGGAAAAGGGTTTACCAAATTTTGTGAAAGCTGGATAGGCTTCGCTTCCAAGGTGAGATCAAAGCTCTATTATCGCATAGGTCCTAACTTGATACCTTGCCAGATCAACGCTGTTCCAGTCTTGGATAAGATTGCAGGGCTTATGTCCCATCATTCCCATATTCCTTCCGCTCGCGTAGTGTCAGACACCGTCAAAATCTGCGAACCTACCGATAACGGGGACCTCATACGAAAAGGAGCACGCATGTGCGCCTCGTTTGCGCAACTCTTGGCTGTTTTGGAACAAGAAAGCCTGGATGATGATGTAGTGGCACGAATTCGCGCTGTTAAGACTGAAATTTCTGTGGGCTCTGATGAAGAAGTGAGTGTTGTGGGGCGTCTTATTGTGCTGTCATCTCCGCGAGACCAATCAGACCAGGACCAAGGACGCGATAAGGATCTTATTCGCGTTGCTGGAAAGGCTGATCGAGCATTGGGAAGAGTACGAAGAGCAGCCCTCAATACTTTGGAAAAGCAGGTTGTAAGTAAGCAGGTGTTGGAGGAGCTTTCGGATCTGTTGGACGTGGTAACAGGAGTATACCAGTCTGTCATAGAAACTGTGAGTACTTCGGCCCTCTTTGTGTCATATCTTCAAAACTGTACGCAGACGAGGCCTGGATGCAATCCGGATCACTTTACATTAATGCTCGATACACTGTTTATACTCTCTCGGACTTCGCTGAACGTTTTGGATCCAAGGACCTACGGATCTTCTTATGAGCTTCTGGCCCGAGGTGTGAAAGCATTGTCGCTATCCGCAGATTCAACTCCTACATATTCTGTTCCCATCACGGGTCACCCTGATTTCGTCCGCTGTATTTCAGGGGCATTCTACAACGTCGGAGGTACGCTTTACCAGGCAGGAAGATACAGTTCCGCGATACCCTTCCTGAAAGAAGGGTATCGACTTGGAGAAATCGCACTTTCCGAGTATGACCAGATAAAAGACCAGCCCGGCACAAAACCAGACCCTTGGACTCAATTGAAAGAGCAGTTATGGCGAAGATCTCAGTTACTTGCTGTGTGCTATATGAAGATTGGTGATCGACGAGTAAGTCTTAAATGTTTTTCTGCGTCTTCAATTGCTTGATATACATTATGAAGCCTGCTTTTGATAGTTTTATCCAGAGCGTCCATGCCTTTCCGTATGCTATCTTCGTTGGACATATCGATCAAATCCCGTTTGGTAAAATTTTGGATCTTTCCAACACCGTAAAAGAGCTCCGGTCCATTATCGAGAAATTAACACACCTTGGAGCCTGCGAACTGATGCTACCCGCTAGTAATATCTCCCTGAAATCGAACGGATTGCCCGAAAATACGGATGTTGCTGTCACGGCGATTCTCATGGAGTGGCAAATTGAAAGTCTCGGAAGCAGCCATTGGAAAGAAGGGATTCGAGATGTAGTGGTCAGCCTCCTTTCGGAAACACTCGGCATATACCGGGAGGGGTGTATGCCTGTTCGTGCACTCAGGGTCCTTGTTAAGGCTTTAGAATTTTCATACCATGTTCCACTGGATAACGAATGTCCTGAATATGGGTGGCTTGGACTAGAAAATCTCGAAGAAGTAACGCGAGAACTATATAATTCCGAGGTTTTTATTTTACCCTTCCGTTTCCCTCGCATTCCCTCAATGTATTTAACAGCACTTGGGTAAAGATGCACAACTAGCTCAATACCGACATGAATATAAAGCATCGATCCATCTCTGGCTTGCACTACATGCCCACCGACATTCGGACCATGACCAAGTCGCATCGGCGAATCGTCATACGGAGACTGCATGCGCGATTCTTCGCTCTTCGCTAGGTCTATCTGTTGGAGTTCCTCAAGTAGCACCGAAACCCGTTCCCAAGATTACCAAAAGGCTTAAATTATCGAAGACGGTCACTTCAGCCCCGAAAGATAAGTCAAAATTACCACCAAAAGGAAGATCCACCAAAGTTCCTGTTACGCCCAAACAGAGTTCCCTACCGGGTACGTCGTACTTTTACTCGGCTGACACCAGTGCTAACATACACACAAAGTTGTAGAAGACACCGTGCTACAGTCGTGTGTGCCCCAACCCTCGCAGTCTCTGATGGTTGACTCGATAGAAAGACTAGTGAACCTTCTCCGTGTGTACTCCAACATTTTCGTTGGGAACCCGAGGCTTACTCCTTTTTAGAGTTATCTGCACATATTCTAGGCCTGTTGTCGATGTCACTTTCTAAAATCAGCATTTTGAATGTGCTGAGAAAACTTACCGAACGATACCTTGGTAAAAACAGTGATTGTAGGTGCCTCCCATTGCCTTTCCCATGGCAAAAACTAATGAGGGTATAGGTTACATATCTTCTTCTTCAGAGCTTGCTCAGGAGTATACCAAGCTTGGGAAGTACGACCGAGCGAAGAAAGTTTTGAACCAAGTGCTATCTTCTGCGCGAACCAATCATGTTTCGGATGAGACCCGCGTGCTCTTCTTTTTGAGCTTTGCTGCATCTTGTGCCGCTAGTGACGATGTGGAACAAAGGTACGAATCATGTTCCCCTCATCCCTCGTTCACTTATCTTGCACTATAGTGTCAAGTTGTATCAAGAAGCCTCAGTATTGTCGGAACGGTTCGAAAGCCCTGGTAAGCTCGCCTCCTCCACAGAGAAGATTCACGCTAGAGTAGCCCGAATCGCGCAAACCGCGGTTGCATATGAAGTATCTGCAATGATACAGAACTCACTTGTAAGCAAACATCTTCGATGATTCCTTATGTGATTTCACAGTGCCCTATCTCAGAGTAACGTTTCCGGCTCGCTCAACAGCCTATTGCACGCTTTGCGGCTATGGAATCGCGCGTTCGAATCTCTGGGGCGCTTGCAACTGCCGACCCCAAAGCCCCGATTCCCCGAAAGTGAGGCAAACCCATTCGAAGCTTCCCCTTCAAAGGGGTTATCGACGCCAAGCTCTAACACGCCACAATACTGTCCTCCTTCGCAGGAACCCTCATCACGTCCGCTCGCTATTTTCAGTCAACGCAGGATCTTATCTACCGGGTTAGAATGGAGAGTCGCCCAGGGACTTTTAGACGTGCTGTTCTCTCTTTTTCGCGCGTACCTTGAGCGCGGCTCCCCACGGGAAGCGCAGTATTTCGCAGAGCAGGCAAAGGCTTTGGCTGAATCACTCAATGCCCCCGCAGGAATGTGTCGTGCACTGGTGAAAAATTGGCAAATCAAACTTTTTCAGGGCTTGCTCGAGGAAGGTGCTGAACAGTTTGAGGAGATTGAGCGATGGATGAGCACCGATGAAGATGGGGATTCCTACCTAGACTTGGCAGAGTTTTATCGGTTGAAGGGAGACTTGCAGCAAAGGGGGCTGATGGTGGAGGATGCTCAGAAGCATTATGAAGAGGCCATGAAGGTCATCGAACGAGTAAATCGGGATTTTAGCGAATTGGATGGCGTCGAATTTGGGTACGTATCGTAGCGTCCTCTCGGTCTATACTTGCTAATCCATCTTCTAGACCACGAGGGTCAATTACTAATACTCCGGACTCACTTTTCCCTGAGCTGTTAGTCCAAGTAGTGTGTCGATGTGGTCAGTAGCTGTTCTTGTTGTGCAAACTCTTTGTAATGTTTCTTCCAGTGTGGTTACTCCGTGCTGAACGGAACGAGACTTACGCAAAGCTACTCGAAAGGCTCGATTCTTTACCTTTAACTGCCACAGTTGAGGTGCGCCCCTTGAAGCTTTCGAGATTGTATTTGGTCCTGAAACTTTAGCAGTCGGAAAAAAAGGGTCTTCTCGCACGGCTGGCACTTCATAATGTTTACCAGCAAAGTCGAATTGACATGTTCTTAAGCTCTATCGGTGAAACCAGTAGGTATCTTCACAAAGTCACGATCCGAAATAGCTTATTCATGCACGTTTCAGCTATTGCGCTCTCGATAGACTCCAACAATCTGAATATATCCCTGTCTCCTACCTCTATTGATATCATAAAGAGCCTGGAGCACGGAGAGAAACTCTTCTGGTCTTACCTCGGTGCTTTAGGCCAAAAGGGTTACTTACCAGATCTTCGGAAGTCTGTAATCTCCATTGCGATAATCAAAACATTTCAAGCTTCGTTAGGGAGATCGGATCCAAAGACACCGCTGCTCACCGCTGGTTTACTAGGTAAAGCTTGGATGCTAATCACTTGCGCTTGAATACTTATCCTTACTCAGACGCCTCTTCATCGTTGACATTACGGAGTGAATTGCTCGAGGCAATCGTCAATAAATTACCTGCCACACTGCATGACGACCTGAGCTGGCCGGAGCTCTCAGATTCTGGTTCGCTGTCGCCTCGACATCCTAAACTAACGAAGATCTCGGATGACTCTGACGACGATGTTGACACGGAAAGTACTTCCCTCCAGCGGTACTGGGAAGCCGTCAGGCAAAGATATCAATCGTATGTTATCAATGCCGCGACTTTGACTTCGTCGATAGTCTCCGAACTTCCACAGAACTGGACAGTCGTACATATCTCTGTTACAGAAGACAAGAACACAATGTTCATATCTCGTCAACGTGGCGGCAGTGAAATGCCTCTTGTCTTTTGCGTCCCCTTGAAGGGCAGAAGAGAAGATGCCGATGATGAACATCTCACCTTTGAGGATGCACTTATCGAAATGAACGAAATCGTACACCTCAGCAATGAGACAACAAAGGTCGCAGCATCCATTCGAAATGACCAAACCGCCAGAGCCAAGTGGTGGAAAGACCGTGGGGCCCTTGACACGCGTCTTCGTGAGCTATTAGAAAATATCGAATTTTGTTGGCTTGGAGCATTCAAGGTGAGTGCTTTGTCGTGTTTCCGGTCCAAAATGTATATTGATGTCTCCTCAGACCATTTTATCGCCCAATCCGCATCTATCACCTGAAGGGATCAACAAACTTCGTATACAGTTTGACCGAGTCTTTCAACGTGGTCTCAGGCTGCAAGATAAGAAAACCAAAGAGCGTGCGATTGGCCACAGGAAAATGCCTTCAGAGAGCTGGGCGGCCCCCAACCGAGTCACTCTGGACGACACATTGGTTGAATGTTTTTCCACCTTACCTCCAGACTGCCGGGACGAAGAACTCGAAGACCTGGTCTATTTTATTCTCGACCTGTACCAGTTCCATGGCGTACCGGTTGCTATAGCCGAGATCGATGTTGACCAGGTGGTGGTCGATTTACGTTCCGTCATTGAAGAACATGCTCAAAAATTGAAACATCCCGGGCACGGGCGTGCGGGTGCATTTGGGTATAGTAAACGGAACAATGACGAGCACTTGTTCCTAGTCCTCGACAAAAATGTTCAAGGTTTACCTTGGGAAAACATTCCCATTCTCCGTGGACGGAGCGTCAGCCGTATTCCTAGCACGTCATTCTTACTCGATCGTGTCCAATTTGCGCGTCTTCACCAGCCAGAAAGCTCTGGTACCATCGACCGTGCCGTCGTGAACCCCAAGAACGCCTATTATATCATCAATCCCAGCGGTGACCTGGCACGTACGGAGGAGCGGTTTCAACCGTGGCTGAAAAGCCTAGAAAAAGTTGGATGGCAAGGCATTTCTGGGCGGCCACCGAGTGAGCTTGAGGTTCTCAATGCTTTGCAATCAAGAGACCTCGTAGTGTGAGTTTCTTCGGCTGCGCGGAGTATTTCCACTGATTTGAATCTCACAGTTACTTTGGACACGGCGGAGCTGAGCAATACGTGCGGTCACACAAACTAAGGAGTCTTCCCAAATGTGCTGCCGTCATGCTTTGGGGGTGTTCCTCGGGCGCTTTACGAGAAATGGGTGACTTTGACCGAGTGGGTACACCATTAAACTATATGCTGGCTGGATGGTAAGCGATCTCATTCCTTACCCTTCCTCCTATTAATTTTTTCACCAGTCCCACATTGGTTGCCAATCTATGGGACGTCACGGACAAAGACATTGATACGTTTTCACAGTCGGTATTTGACAAACTCAACATGACGGCTGACTCGATCAAACACCCGCCCTCAGACCACACACCCATGTCGGTCGTGCAGGCGGTGGCAGAATCCAGAAAATCATGCAAACTAAAATACCTCACTGGCGCAGCACCTATTGTATACGGAATTCCTTTTTATCTATGACTTTGACATTATAATCCATCTACCTATATGTGAGATTACGCGTTGCTGAATTCATTCCCCAATGACATTTCCACGTTGCTTAATACAATCTACTATTCCTGCACTTTTGTATCATTAAAGCATACCCACTAAGCCTGGGAAGTCTCTTTAGTGCATATCCATATCCACATCAACTTCTCCATCGGCGTCGGCGTCGGCGTCAGGATCATCTCCTCCTGCGACTGTTCTCCCGTTGTTATCCTTGTCTCCCAGCGCTTCATCGCCCTTGCCTGTAGAATTCGTGACCACCTCTTCAGGTAAGCGAGATTCGCCATCTGAGAGATTGCTGAGAGATGTTCCAGGTAGACCACTCGATATAGGTGCCACCATGTCTACGCTTGATGTTAGTGCAGGTATGGGTTGAAGCTGATGAAGTGTACTAGACGTAGCGCTAGTTAAATTCTGCGACTCTATTCGCTCTGCTCCTGCACGCGTAGTGGCACTGGCTAATGCAGGCGACTGTATCAAATGAATAGTGGGTTGTGCTGATTGAGCTGACAGAGTAGGAGGCTGTATCGATGACCCAATGGGATGGGGAAGAGTTGACTTCGGAATTGGTTTTGGAATCGACACATGAGGGGGAGCAAGTTGTAGGAAGGGAAGTGATCCGAACCTTGACCCGGAAGACCTGGAGTTTGAGTTTGAGTTTCCCGATGATTTGGTGTTCGCGTATGGGGAAGACGTCGACGCGTTTCCAGATTTTCCTGTGGGGTAGGACGTCTGAGATGGGTTTGATATACCAGTCGGTGATCCTCTCCCCGATGCTTCTGACACCGCAGAGGTCCCGGAATTGTAAGAGGTCTTATATGAAAGTCCCGATGTTGATCCTCCAGACCCAGACTGTGTTGTCACATGAGAGCTCGACAATGGATATGGGGATAGTTGTAAGAATGGGACTGAGTTATAACCATGGCTGTAGTTTGGCTTGGAACTAGAAAAACTGGTGGCGGTGGGGGCGTAGCTTGGACGTGGATCAAGTGGAGCGGGTGTGGAAGCAGTTGTAGGTACTGGAGCGGCGGTTACTGGAGCTGGAGTAGAAACAGAAGCAGTAGGATGGGGCGTAGGCGTAGCCACAGACTGTAGAGGGGGAGATGAGGATATAGCAGGTGTAGCCTCAGATATTGCGGGGGCATGCACAGGTGGAGCAACAATAGATCGCATTTGCATTCCCGGTTGTGACTGTGGTTGCTGCTGCTGTGGTAGTACAGTCTCTGCCGCTCCTCCCAGATCCGCACCCCCCGCAGCTTTCGCCACAACTGCTCTCAACAACGGATGCAATTGCAAGACTACATTTGAAGTATTATGGATCTCAGATTGCAAGATTTCCCCATTTTCTCCTTCTGCTGCTTCCAAAGGTAGAGATGTAATTTCTTCTTCGACCTTGACTTTTGGGTCACCGTCTTGAAGGGTGGAGGACATAGCGTCGACGGCCAAGCGAGACCGCTTCGCATCTGGTGCAGCATCGTCTCCTTCATCTTCGTCGTACATCACCGACGCCTCATGTTCTTGTTCCGGCTCCGCACTCGCACCCGTACCTGAACCATCCACCTCGATGATTTCTCCCTCGTGACACAACTTCAACCCGCTCCCTTCTTTTCCGCCACTAGCACCATTTGCAGCAGCAGCACTAGCATCTCTATGCCTCTTGATTGCATCCCTCCTCGAAAATGTTTTACCACAACCGCCAGTTCCACCACAGATGAAGGATTTGCGCTCGTGAGTGACTTTAATGTGACGTTTGAGATCATGGTTGCGAAGGAAGGAGGCGGTGCAGGGAGGATGAGGGCAGGCGTGGGGGCGAGATGAGGTAGGGGTAGATGAAGTTGGAAGGTTGGTGCTGTTAGTTTGTGCGGCACTCGGGAGGGGGGGTTGGGTGGTTGGAGGCTGGGTTTGGTGACATGTGCGTTCATGTGCATCGAGACTGGCCGACCTCGCGAACGTTTTCGTACATGATGGAACCATGCATGGGTACACCCTCGTATCTGTATCAGCATCGGTCTCGGTCCCAGTTGCGCTGACAGCAATGCCAATTTGAATTCCACTAAGGACACCCAAAACTTGTATCAGAGCAGATATTTCTTGGAGTGCGCTGCTGGTTGTCTCGGCAGTGTTGGTATCTGGTTTGGCACCAGCAGTAACAGCGTACGCAAAGATCTTTTGGAGGGATCCTTGGATCGAGGTAATTAAGGCTGGATTTATGGAAGGAGAAGTGTGGAGAGCATGAGTGACGACGTGGACAGCGGAAGTTACGATGGAATATATTTTTGATGGCGGTGGTGGAGGGGCAGGGGAAGTAGGTCGCTCCTCCCGTTTCCTTTTGCCCAGCCCAGACCCAGTTGCTGCCTCCGTTTTCACCTCAGCCCCAGTCCCCTTGGTCGCGCGTCCCCTCAACTTCCCAAACAGGGCTTCATTCCCTGCCAAACTAACCAACGTTTGACTCAACGCTACCGCCGTCGCTTTGGGTATTTTTCCGGAGGATGACACTGTTTGCTTAAACGCGTCGAGAACGGAAGAAAAAGCGGTATTTGGGACGGGGACGGAGGAAAGCGTTGTATGGGCCACAGTGTCGTGTGAGAGGAGAGCGAGAATTACATTTATCGTTGTTAAAAGCGCATGTTCTTTTTTAGATGGGGCAGGGTTCACTTGTGTACTGGTGTTTTCATTCACGGATGCAGCCTTTCGCATATCCTCCCAAAGCTGCTCATTCAGTTTGCGTGCCATCTCTTCAGCTTCTGCGTCAATGTCAGAGTCGGAATCGGAATCAACATCTTCATCTTGGCCTTGGTCGTCTGCCTCGTTGTTGACCTCTACCTCACCCTCAACATTTTCGTCGCCATCGCCATCGCCGTCGTCGTCGTCGTCGTCGTTTTCAGAGTCGTCAACGTCCGGGAGGTTGGCAAGAGTCTGATCCAAAAGGTTTTGAATGTGGTCGATGGCGTCTGACATTCCTTAGATGATACAGTATATTAGTCGAGTTGGAGTGCCGGTAGCACACCAGTAGACCTAAATATGCTCAACAATCGACATCAGTAGTCCGAAAGAAAACATACTAGTTTCGAGAGTTCCGTTCAGTGTCAAGATATGGGCGTCTAATCGCACGTGCTCCAAAGACGCGACGCGTACGCCTTGTTCCTTCACCACCATCTTCTCTTTCAGCTATCAAAAATGGCAACAGCTGCAGTATATTCCTCTCCAGGATTTGATTTTTCGAATGAAATAAGGTCAATAGGTCGTAAGGACCTGTCAAACACTTGCTGATTTGACCTTACTGCTTACAGGAACAACTTTCTGGCATCCAAAGGCATTCCCCTCCCCAAAGCCACATCGACAGGAACAACCATCGTTGGATGTATATTCGAAGACGGAATAATCTTGGGAGCCGATACCAGAGCCACCGAAGGCCCTATTGTCGCTGATAAGAACTGCGAAAAGGTGAAAACATCATTGACATGGATACTAGTAATAACTAACGTCCCTTCAAAGATCCACTACATAACAGAATCCATTCGCTGCTGTGGTGCCGGAACTGCCGCCGACACGGAATTCGTCACAAACCTCATCTCGTCAAACATGGAAATGCATGCTCTGACGCATAATCGCAAACCCCGCGTTGTCACTGCGATGACCATGCTCAAACAATACCTTTTCCGATACCAAGGTCATGTTGGTGCTGCCTTGGTCTTGGGAGGTGTAGATGCTACAGGCCCGAATTTGTTTACGATTGCACCTCATGGGTCAACGGATAAGCTTCCTTATGTGACGATGGGTTCAGGATCATTGGCTGCGATGGCCGTGTTTGAGAGTGGGTGGAGAAAGGGCATGAGCGTGAGTTCCTTTTCTCTTTTTCCTTCTTTCTTTCCTTGATCTCCGACCTGCGCAGCGCGAAGAAGCGCTCACCCTCGTCAAATCTGCCATCTCTGCCGGTATCTTCAACGATCTAGGCTCAGGTTCCAACGTCGATGCGTGTATCATTACTGCGAACAATACCGAGATGCTCAGGAATGTTGAAATGCCGAATGAGAGGGTACAGAAGGAGAGGACATATGTGTTCCCCAAGGGGACGACGGCATGGAAGAAGGAGGAAGTGAGAAAACTGGTGGTACAGGAGGAGGTGAGGCTTGTTGGCGAGGCAATGGATACTGACTAGATGGAAATAATGTAATACGAATTATATAAAGAATGTGACTCCTTTGCGCGTCGCGTCTGTCACAGTCACATCACTTTGCCAATGACGCTCACCCCCTCGATACTGGCTACAGCCTATAGGCTTGCCTGTTTTTTATTTTTGCGCGTTGTAAGTGCCTTGTATGCTACAAAAGTCATTGAACCCATCATATGTCCAGATCCCTTCTCCTATACTACAATCTGTTATTCCTGCTCTGTTATCCTTATATTTGCTTTCCGTCAGTCTGTCCTCAAAGCCAGCGCGGGGAAATGCCAATCCAGCTGCAGCAGTCATCTTCTCACTCAAAACTCCCTCCAGAGTTATTAAAATGACCAACATCGCCATAAACTCTCTCCTGTTCGTCTGCTTTCTTGACTTGAGCATCTCACCCTATTTCGACGATGCAGGCGACGTTGTATTCTCGAGAATCGGCGCACTATCTGACAGCAGTGCCAAAGTTCTTGTTCGTTACCCCAAATTGAACGAAACGATACATCTTGTTTGGAGAGAGTCCAGGCCGAATACAGCCTGGAGCAAAGGCCCGACTTTGGTTTTGGAAGAAGAGAACGATTGGGTAGACACTGTGACGCTTTCTGGCCTTTGGCCCAGCACCAACTACGAATGTGAGTGGTGAACCTACCTGCTTGTTTTCTATTGCATTGACCGTAAATTGCTAGATGCACTAGCTGGTACCAACTCTTCTTTGCTTGCTTACCCCGCTTCTCCTCTCTCTTTCCGCACTTTTCCCGACCCCAATCTCTCTAACGGAAACTCCCACTTCCGTTTTGTGGCTTCCTCCTGCATTCTACCAAACTTTCCTTACGCTCCTCTGCAAAGCCGCAGAATCAAAGGGTTTGACCTCCTTGCAGACTACCTTTTCCCTTCACAAAATGTTGTTAACGCAACTTATGGCCACAACACGACAGAAGCTCCTCAACCAGACCCCCAATCAAAACATTCACTCCCAGCATCCTTCTTGCTCTTCTTAGGTGACTTCATCTATGCAGACATTCCTATTTATTTTGGGAATCATAGAGACAACTTTCGTCGGCTTTATAGGCGCAACTATCAAAGTCCTAGCTTCAAGAAAATTTACGAGAGGCTTCGTACGTCCAGTCCTCTTTTTGGAAGCCCTTTTGTATCCTAAACTCTTTTCAGCGTTATTTCAAATCTACGATGACCATGAGTTTTTGAACAATTACGCAGGCGCTGGCAACGACTCTATACAACCTTATCCCGGTGCTTCGGATGCTTTCCAGATCTATAGCGGTCGCGCAAACCCGTCGCCGCCTTCATCCACAAAGTCGCTCGACCATGTCCCTGCATACTTTGACTTCCGCTATGGAGATGTCGCCTTTTTCGTTCTGGATACTAGGAGATACCGATCCTTCCCAACAGACTCCTCCGAGGAAAAAACAATGCTAGGAGAGGATCAACTAAGTCGATTGCTTACTTGGCTAGGCAAGGTACGTGCGATCACTGCACTTTTTGTTCACTTTTGCCTTATCCTTACTACAGGCCAACAACACCGCAACGTTCAAGTTTATCGTTTCATCTGTCCCTCTTACCTCTCTATGGGGTCACGACGCACAGTATGATTCATGGGCCGGTTTCGTCAATGAGAAGAATACGCTTTTAAACGCTCTGCATACCGTTCCCAACGTGTTTGTGTTGAGTGGAGATCGACACGAGTTCGCTGCAATCCAATTTGCTGCCCCGGCTGAATCAACCTTTGCGGTCACTGAGTTTTCCACGAGGTACGTATAGTCTTGTTTGATCTATGGCCACTCACCGATCATCATTTGTATAGCCCATTAAGCATGTTCTATATCCCATTCTACCGTACGCTCAGTATGCAAAGCTCCGAGACTATTACAAAAACACACACCAAGGAAGTCATTTACAACGCTTCTACGGACGCAACTGCTGCAGCCACTCCCGAGGACAAAGCTACCATCAGTTCCGAAGGAGTTGCATCTGATACTGGTTCAGAAAGTGCGATGATCGAAGAGTCTGAGCCTGTAGTCTTCAAGACGGAGTTTATCACTGAAGAAGTACCAAAAGAGCAGGTGTTCAAATACATCCCAGACGGAAACTACAAATGGTCTTCGATAGAAATAGACACTAGAGACTCCCAGCGGCCTACCCTCAAACTAGAAGTAGTGATTGACGGGAAACCAAGCTATCAGTATGTTCCAGGCCCTTCAGTTGAAATCCATCTAATGATAACTCCACTTTCTAGCTATGAAGTCGTTGGTAAACCGGTGAATCTACAGCAATCCACCGCTCTGGGCGCTTTCGTCACTTCGAATATGAAAGATATACTTAAAAAAATCGGCATGCAACCTAGCAAGTGGTTTTAAATAACGTCTGGTTTCCTTTAAATTATTAGTACTGTGTTGGGGGCGCAATTGTACGATTACTTTTAATGGGCTGTATCGCCATGTAAGTAGTAATGTACGCAGATTGTTGTAACCATGTAGAAGAGATTCGTGCCTGTTATATTTGGGACTCGCGCAAAGTCATATTATTCATCAGTGCGTTGCTGCAGTACTCGTCTCGACTTGGATCGGTGCAGACAAAAAAAAAATCAACACAAACACCCCCAACATGAGGAGAGGATTGGATAAAACAATTTTCAAAATTCAAAAAAGTGTGTATCACGGTCAATCTCGATTATTCCAAGCCCATTCGAAAGAGGTAACAACTTGGGAATGCGGTCCAAAATGGTTCTGTCAGGTTTTCCCCCTGAAGCAAACATGGTAGATTCAGAAGAAATTGTGTACCTGGCATCCCGCGTTCGAACGGTACATCTGAAGCAAATACGCATTAGCCCATTCAGATCACCGTGTCTCTGTGACATCGCCGTATCCAGCACAGACCAGGCCGCAACATCAGAGTCTAGCAGTGGTCTCTTGCCTAGTCCCAGGTCTGGTTTGGCATCGATGTCAATAAAAATCTCGCGTACACAACGGGGGAGATTTGAAATGTAGCGTGCAAACTGGGGGACAACAAATGGGGATTGTGAGCAGCTGAATGTAAGCTGAGGGGCTCTGAACCCTTGCATACAGCGAAACATAGCTAGAGGTCAATTATGAGTATTGTCTAGTGATGGAGGTCGCAGACCGCACCTGAGGCAGCTTTAGATAGCTCAGTCATCAAAGAGCTTGGTCGCCACCTTATGTCCACAACGGCTTTGACATGAAGCCCAAGGCCTCTCCACAATACACTTCGATCTTGGGGCCCATACCGCTCTGACCAATCAAACTCCACGTAAAGGGTGTGGAGGGCTGGCGGACATGCCACCTCAATCCCCAAACCGATACTGTGAAAGGCACGTCCTGCCAATGGTAATGTCAAGGATAGCGTTTCTAGTGAGCCCGGAAGGATTAAAGCTGACTCCATATGGTCCATATTAGACCCATTACAACCGGATAGTGAGAGTAGTTTGAGGGTGGTAAGAGATATCAGCAGATCCTGAAGCCCCTCAAAGACATTATACGGCAGGTAAATCCAAAGTTCTCGCAACTTATTACCGAGACATGTCTTCATAACTTCTAGATGTGGGGTTTGAGCACTTTCAATCGCAATATCGGTGAGGGATGGCAAGTGCTCCAGAATAAAAACACTCGATTGCAAGTCCTCGGCTACTGCGAGCTCCAAGCTCATATCAAGGCTTCTGACAAAGCCTGATATGGATTTCGATTTTGGATCGCTCAGAAGAGAACGAAATCGTTCTATCCGCTTCTTGGGTGCCAAACGGAGCTTTCGAAAGATACAGGCTCGTGAGATGACCGAAAGATCCCTACACACCAGAGAGATATTATAAAGCGAGGAAAGATCATTGGCGAGATTGTCAATGATCATAACAAGAATTTCGTTGGGGAGCCGTGGATCTTCTGAGTTGTTGTTCATCTCGAGAGATTTCGCAGTGCTCGACCTGTTCCACAGTTACATACAAAAGTTTAATTAAATAAAATGAATTACTTACCAATGTTGGTTGAGAGTTGAGGTCGATGAGCGTTTAGAGTTTAGCGCTTTGACCGCCCGTTTTAGAACTAATATCTATGTTGGCATGTCATCTCGTATTTGGATCGGTAACTTAGGCTTTACCTCGTTGTTATCTCCTCAAGTGCTGGCTTCCGATTGCAAGGTATCTGGGTGGGACTCGCTCAGGATCTTTTCTAGTCGTTTCCAGCCGTTTCCAGTTGTATAAAGTAGCCTTCGGACCGTGCAGCGCGCGAGTTTTTGCGTGCAGTTGTTGCGAGACTATGTAGATCTTTTCTGTATATGTAGTGCACACTACTGAATTCACCAATTTGGCCACCGCAAAGGCATTAGGTTATCGCCACCTTTTCCGCCTAGATTCAAAAGTCTATCAGATGTTTTGCAGCTTGATGAAAACCTCTCTTACGACGACTCGGATATACCGGCGGACGATGATAGCCTAGCATATTCTTTGGTGGTATCGAGAGGATCGTGCATAGTGTTCGAGTGGTCGATAAGGTCTGCGTCGAGAGGCAAGGTAACTCAGGGCATGTAGGTTCATCTAAGGAGAAGCCTCTTTTTAGGAGCTTCAAGTGGAATTTGAAGAAACTGTCATAGTCTATAATCAAATTCAACTGAGTACGTATATAGGTCATATTAGTTGAGTAATGGTAGGTATGGTAGGTATAGTAGCTGTGATAGTCGTTGTAATCATAAATCTAATGCTACAGATAAACCCGAATTTCTGCGAGGAGATCCTTTTGTAATATGTACAAGAGTCGTCTAGTAGGTCCATATCTGGAGCCTTACAACCTCCCCAGAAGATGCCTCAGTGTTCACCATGGATGGTTCAAGTGGCACGTATGGAATCAAGGTGACATGTTTTACCATTACTGTCCCTTTTCCGGGTCCTTATCTTTCGCCTCCACTACCATCGCATCAGCCTTGGCCACAGCTGGAGGTGCTGGAGGTGCAGTCTTTACAATCTTGATGTTCTTAATGAACATTGCCGTGATCAACGCAAGTCCTGCAACAGGCACGCCGATAACAAACACTATACGCAAGGAATGTGTGTACGCTTGCACAACACCAGGAATCATCGAGGCAGGGAGTTCGGTGTAGATAGCGGTTGGCGACTCCTTCACGATCGTCGCAGGAGCTTCTGGTGCATAGATGAGAAGATACTTGGAGAGCTCCGAAGCGAAAACGGGCTCAGCGACGCCCAGTCCAAGGGTACCACCAAGGAACTGGCCGAAGGAGGCCATACTCGTCGCTTGCCCGAGAAGTTTCGGTGCGTCTTTGAACTCGACTCTGCAGAGGGGATTAGATTTTGGCAGAAGACGAGGGAAAAAAAAACATACTGCATTGCCAAGATTGAATTTTGCATACCCATACCGGTGCCAACACCAGCCAGAATTTGAAAGCCGATGAGGCTAGCAGATGATGTTGATGTGGTGACCGTGTAAAGAAGTCCGGAACCGACAGCAAGGAAAACGGGAGAGCAGACTAGGAATGGCCAGCTGGGTTTCTCATGAGTAAATGGATGGTGAGATAGGTATCAAGGAACATACTAGTATCCAAACTTGCCGACGAGTTGGCCGGAGGAGATGACGCTGAGTACAACGCTGAGCATAAACGGAAGGAGGTCAATGCCCGAGTCAGTGGCCGTTCTGTGTCTCACGGCCTGGTAAAATATAGGAATATACTGTGAACACCGTGTTAAAGGAATCTCCCCGTATAATTGAAGAAAGACTTACATATGAGAACAGCAAGAGAGAGAAGCGAGTAAGGAAGCTGTATGCAATAATGGCGTATCTAAACAAACCAGTTCAGTGGAAGCACAATGTTTGGTAAACAAGCCAAAGGTTACATTGAACGAGACTTAAAAATTTGCGTTGGAACCATGGCCTTGTCGCCATAGTAGATCTCCCATATGATGAACACTATGGCGCAAACTCCCGAAAATACAAAAGTCTGGAATAAGAAACGGTCAGATCTTCCTAGCCGGCTATCAATGATGGACTGACGATGATGACAGCCTTATCATTCCATGGCTTGGTATTTCCGCCCCACTGAAGAGCAAGTACTACGCAAGTTACGGCGGCGGCAACCAAGACAGCACCGATATAATCAACTTGAAGGACTTGGTGAAATATGTCGTTAAACGATCGTTTCGTAGGGTCAGATCCCAACGGAGGCGAAGCTTTCAAGAGGAAAGTTACGGCGAGTACAGATACACCTCCAATAGGAAGATTAATGAAGAAACACCACCGCCATGTAACCTGGAATGCGGGTCAGTAAAAAAGAACAGTCAAAATGAGCCAAATGCCCTACGTGGTCAGTGAATGCTCCACCAATAAGAGGCCCGATGACAGATGAGAGACCGAAGACAGCACCAAACATGCCGAACAGCCGTGGTCGGTCCTCGAGTCTGGTAGCTTGAGATATTACTTGAATCATAGCAACAACTGTACGAAGTTAATTAAATGGGTAAACAAAAAAAAAATCAAACATACATATTCCCGCTGCTCCGACGCCGGAAACTGCTCGACCAGCTATTAACTGGTCGACGTTCTGTGCTACTCCGCACACCAAGGACCCAGTCTCGAAGATAGTGATGGCAGAGATCAAGATCCACTTGGCAGGAAAGATCCGTAGGAGCTGACCATAGAATAACAAGAACACAGTTTGTGTTAGAACGAAAGAGGAAGCGACCCATCCTTGTAGCGAGAAGGAGTTGAAATCGGAAGCTATACGAGGAAGGGCAGTTGCTGATAAAAAAAAAAGCAAGGGTTAGTTTAAGCCATAGCAAGCTTAATTTACATGTACTTATACATACATAAAATAGTTTGGTCCAGTGCAATCAACAGAAGGGACAACAACCTGTTTAAAAAGATTAATTTCTGACAAGTCGAAATTGAGAAGAAATCGACTAACATTGCTACAAAGATGACTGCGAGTTTCTTACCCGTCACCACAGTGTTTTCTGGTTGGGGCACTGGTGTCTTTGTATCATCATCGATAGTTCGAGAGTGAACAGAGGCCAAGGTTTGATCAAAGGATTCGCGGGGAGTTGCAGTCTTTGCAGACATGACAGAAGAAAGCGAACGAGGGGGGCGGATAAACAAGTGAACAAGCAACTAAGGCCATTATATGTACTGCACGGCAAGAGATGAACGCGTCGATTGGCAATTTGACTCAGGTTTTTGCGAGCCGGTAAGCAAGTTTTAGTAAATTGGGTAATTAGCCGTGGAAATTTGTCAGTGATTTAATCCGAGTTTATCCAAAGTACCGTGCCGTTTCCGCCTCCTAATTGAATTGGAAACTTGCGAGGTACTCGCTGGTACTTGCAGTTGCGTGCAGCCTCAATAAATAAAACACCCGACGCTTGACAATCCGATTGATATACCAAGGGTACCACACAATCGCTACAGGACGTCGTCGGGACCTCTCGGAACTTAGAAATGAAATGAATCTCGATTCTCCGGTAACTCCTCCGATGCAACTTTGAGTAGCTTTGAGTTTCCTTGAGGCATTTACAAGTACGATGCATGGAAGTGGATGGACTATCCAGAAAGTCAGTCAGCTGGCTTGTTTATGTGTCGCAGTACAGAAACAAAATGAGGTATAGCATAAAAAAGATGCTGTACCTTTCGGCTAGTTCACCATGGCGGATTGACTCTACTTGACTCGGACTAGGGATCAAATTTTAGTATCCAAGTACAATGGAGATTACTATCCAGGAAGTACACTCATTTTCAAGACTAGAACTGCGACACCAAGTTATATTATACTCCAATGATATCTGCTAAACCATTATTGAACCATGCACGTTTGGATGCGCTGTCCAAACCCATCAATTTCCTAACTCTGTGCCCATACACTGAAACCTCAGGCATCATGTGCAAATTTCCAGTGAACTCGATTTCATTCAGATATGCCACCCCGCACTCATCCAAACTTGTATCATCATCGTTCAACTGCGCCGTTCTCATTCTCCGAGATTCGAGTACATCAAGCAATCCTTCAAAAAATCGCGGCGGCTGGAGCTACTCGGAGATACAACCCAAACTGTTCCAAACAGGGAAGTAAAACTGGGTGTACTTGATGCGTTTCATGTTTAGACCCAGGAGCCTTCAGTCTACGAATGATGGCGCTATCCGGATCGCGGAGCACGCTCAAATACCCAACCCAGCTAAGACACTTGCCAAATTCCAAAGCTTTCAGCGCTGGCATCAACGTGAACAGTTCTACAAGCCGATCAGGATCGCTAATCTCCACATGCGATATCGCAAACTTCTCCAAACGACAGCTCGATCGTCCGAGGAAAGCTATTAAATCCCTGACGATTTGCTCATGGGTGGCTTTTTCAGTGAATTGGTCTCCATTGAGACTGAGCGAGACGAGCGAAGGAGTAAAACCAAGCCAACTGGTGAGAAGAGGCTGGTTAACGGCTGCACAGAGACTGAGAGACTGGAGGTGCATGGCGTCGATCAACGCGATACGATTGGATGAAGTGTAAATTTGACCATACTGGGCTCCCGTGGTGGATGCCGGGATTACTAGAGAAGGTAGGGTTTTTGCACTACACCGAGCTGCTCAATTTTGGGACAAAGCTCGAGAAACGTGTACAGGACAGGCAGAGAGGCGCTCCCAGAAATATTCCGTATCTGTGATTTTCGGTGTGAATCATTCACTTGCGGTACTGGCAGCTGTAGTATCATGTCTATCACATGCAAATTACGAAGAGTAGGCGAATAAACGAGCGACAAAAGTGGGTAAAAGTTGTCGCTTTCGAGTGAGAGGGATTCGAGAAATAGTGGGTGTTGCCCATTGACGTGTTTTGGTAAAAATCCGAATCCGATATAGTCAGAAACTTGGCCGGCTCTCGTAATATGAGCAGACTTCCATCGGGCTGAAGCAGCGAACAACAGATCCGCAGCTGAGGCTTTGGGGTTGTAGATGCGGATGTGAAGAGGCCCGTTTTTAGAGTAGGATAAGGCGAGTCTCGTGTAATCTTCTAGCTTGGCATAAAACGCTGGCGATGTGATGCGACCCGACATTGATTCATTCGGGGGAATGTAATGGAAAGCCCAGAGCTGAGGTACGGAGATGCAGATATTGCGGAAGCGGGAACACGTCCATGTGAGAGTCAAGACTTTGAACTGGCGGCTGTATGGGGAATCAATGGGCCAAGGAGAGGAAAGAATGAATTCCAAGAAAATAACGCTTAAGATTTCATCAGGCAGCTCAAGAATTCGAATTGGGGAGAAAAGCAGGTAATGAAGTAGTGGTTCTGAGACAGTAAGAGTATTGAGCGATTCGACGATTTTGTCTTGTATCGCTGATGGTAGCGAGACCAGTCGATTCATCGCGAATACTGTGTACTTAGTAATGATACCTGAGCTGGTTCTGTTGATTACAAATAGTAATACATGTGAAGTCATCACACTGGCCGGACCAATTGATACCAAACAAACATTCAGAAGCAGTAATGTGTTTACATCAAGGAAGCTGCCAATTCGTTGAGCATATCTAAAAGTGTCGAGTAAACTCTCTTGTATTGATTTTACATTGTCCCAGTGATATATGGGTTAGGAACTTCGGATTTCAGAATTAGCATGAATGTACTTTTGTCCGAAAATAGAAAGATAAAACTCGCTTTGACTTTTATATGATATAGTGCGCATTATTTATATAGCAACCGGTTTGGCAAGTTTTTTATACTCAAGTAGTTATCTACAATTGATTATAAAAATCCACTAGATATTATACTACTTCCTCCCCTTCTTCCCCTTATCGATATGGGCGCGCAACTTTCGTTGTTTCTCCCTCAGGCTCGCCTTCTTCTTCCCCTTCACAGACCCACTGCTCAAAATCATCATGATCGGTTTATTTCTAGCCTTCTCCTTGTTCGTCGAGCTACTGGGCGCGTCCTTTGTTTTCTTTCCCTTCCTAGACCCATATTTCTCTCGGCCCTCCCTTCCTTTTTGTATGGACGCCATACGATCAGCGTAATCCGCTTTAGCCTTTTTACGCGGTCCAAGGATGTCATTTTCTGAAATGAAAGCAGCTGAAGGATCCTCGGAAGGGTTTTTGAGCTCGAGATAGTCTTTGTTCAGCTTCCAGAGCAGCTAGTTTACGTTTTGCGCGGTTACCACCACCTTCTTCAACAGATTTCTGTGCAGCTTGGACTCGAAGGTCGGAGAGTAATTTAAAGTCTGCGGGAGTAAGGATCTACAAAATTCAGCCCGAGTTTAAACCATATATATATATATCGCGTACCTTGGTCGTAGCCAGAGTTGAGATGGCTTGTGCAGTGGCTTCTTTCTCCGGCTCTCCGTCGACGTCCATCTTATCGTCCTCATCGTCGCTAAATCCGTACTCGTGCTCGTCCACCTCATCTGCAGATCCCCTTCGATCTCTTCGCCGTTTTTGAGTGCTTCCTCTTTCACTCTCCGCTTCTCCAACCTTTCTTTCTTTCCCCTCCTCCTTTCCTGCCGTTCTGTTTCTCTACTCTTGTTCTTGTCTTTCTCCTTCTTTTCACCGTTTTCATCTTCGCTGTCACTGATTTCAATGTCTCCATCGCTATCACTGGATACGTTTTGCCACCCGTCCTCTGAATCAGAGTCAGATTCAGAATCGGACTCTACATCCCAACCCTCCCAACCGGCGTCGTCTTCCTGATCCGATTCTGCACTGCCTTCTTCTGCTTCACGAAGTTGCTTGAAGTGGCTCTCCAAAAGCTATTTGTATGGTGAGAGAATGCAAGGGTATACAATCGAATATAGACCCACCAAAAGACCTTCGATATCAACAGCGGCACCAGCAGAATGACCGAAAGGAAGGTTGCGAGCTGCAGAGGTTTTCATGTTGATGGTAGCTTCTTTACCCTGTTGAAAAAAAAATAAGCTGTTGCACGTTGTACAGGGAAAGTAAACGAACCCGTTCTCTCTTCTTCAAAAACTCGGGATGAGTTTCACGATAGAGATGTAGCAACCCTCGAGAAGCCGCGATAACGGTTTTGTCTTTGCTTTTTCGATACTCGATCAAATCATTCAACAAAGGGCGTAGATCGACATCCTTGTCGCTCAACTTCTTTCCGTCAAGTCCGTCCTCCACCATATTGATAATGTCGGCCTTTTCTTTCTCCCGTGCAACCTGCTCAGCCTCTGAAGCACCTACATCTCCTGAGTCCACATCTTGTTGCTTTCCTTCTTTCGACTTTTTCGCCGGCTCGTCATCATCATCATCTCTAGGTCCCATAACTAGCGGCTGCCGTCTACAAATCTCCGTGATAGCGTTGATCCCAGCCGCGGTAACCTCACTTCCTACTCCTGGATGGACAAACTCGTTCGCAAGCTTTACAACCACCGGTTTGAGCGTCTGCGGAGGTATCAACGAATGCACTGACTGAGCCAGAGCAACAAGAATGGATGGGACCCTCAGCTGCTTCGGTGCGAGCCATTTCTGGACGTAAGAATAGAAAGGCATAACGAAGAGCGTATGTGCCGATATGACACGGGCGAGGAGCTGCATAATAAGGATTTTGTGGTCAAGGGTAAAACGCTTGTCGTAGCGGTCTAGAATAGTAAACAGTTTTTCGGCAAAAGTTTGGGGATCATTAAGGAGTTGAAGGGCGGGAAAATTTGCGTTAGACTTTTCGGTTTTCCCGTGTTTCTTTTTCTTTGCGGTGTTGAGCTTCTTCTGAAGCTTCTTGTCTCCACTACGAGTTTTTTTGTTGATTTCACGGCGGTGGTGAAGCGATCGAACGTCAACATCCTGATTAAGTACATTAAAAAAAGTTGAAGAGCAGGGAAACATACGAACCTCTTCATCTTCTTCGTCGCTATCTTCTCTCCTATCGTCGTCTCCGAGGAAGAAATGCATTGAAGCACTCTGGACTTTGAGAACCGGGTGCAAGCAGCCTATAGCAACGATAGACACAGGCTTCACATCATTCCTACAAAATTGAATGGGTATACCATTGAAAAGTACCAAGTTATACTCACCAGATCCCCTTCCTCCAAAGCTCCTTTGTTAATATCACAGCCCACATAGCGTCTTCTCCTCTTCCTGCCGTTTTATCCGTCGTACCAAAATGCACTCCGTTGTTCACTTCTTTCTGTTTTCCCTTGTTTCCGAAATTCGAAATATCCGCCAAACCGTTTTCAACCATACCAAAAAGCATTGCTTGAATCGCGCGGTTCAACTTGTGATTCTTGGCGCGTATATTGGCTGTGCGAATATCAGAAAGAATCGTTTTGCGAATATTGGCACGTAGCGAAGATGAAGTTGTTCGAGGAAGAAGAGGGAATAAAGTCCGTAGGAGCCTTCAGAGGCACAGACTTAGCAAAAAGTAGTTAGTCGGATACACAAATAGCTCACTCGATGGACGTGATGACATTCTTGTTCCTCAGCAAGACCATAGTCGAGATCAGTGCTTTTCGCGTATCTGGAGAGAGCAGGCCATAGCTTTCGATTAAAATAGTGGAAATATGGGAAGGAAACTCGGCGGTTTCTTTTGGGTAACATGTCGAAACCTGGGCAATAAAAGCGACCAGTTCACGGAAGTGCTGAGCGTGCTCGTCCGGATTGAGATGAAAAATCAGTCGTATACTGTTATAATGGTTCCACTGCTGGAGAAATTCATCTTTATATGAGGGAGGGTCCCGTTTTATAAGATTTTGTAACTGCGGCAAATTGGAAGTAAGAAGCACTGAACGGCCTCCCATGCTGGTGAATGGATAAGAAACAAGATCAAGAAACTTATTTCAACTTTCTTCTTTGGTCTATCTTTTATAATGTCATGTGTAAAAAATGCGAATTATAAGTGTAAGTCCTTCTTAGCTCAGCTGGTAGAGCGCGTCACTAGTATAGCTCACTATGACGAGGTCAGTCGTTCAAGTCGGCTAGAAGGAAGGATTCTCTTTCTTTTTTTCCTTGCTCAAACTTGATTATCAATTATTCGATCTCTACATTCTGCGTACGCTTTTAATTAAATTCTCTTCAAATAAGAAACTCATTGAAGAGAGCCCTTGCCGATGTCGTACTCACAATCCGTTTTTCCTGCGCTTTGCCAAGGCGCTACTGGGTCAAGCGTATCTTGCCTAAGTATAAAGAATTTAACCAATGGACGTTCAGTGTGATGTTCGGAGAAGTTGACTCACCGAACGTCAATCATATTAATCCTTCTTGGAGTGGTATCTGACCGCTGGGTTATGATGACATTGGAAGATACAGCCTCCAGTATGGGAGCTCGGGCGTTCACTATTCATACAGCTCATCGGGCAGTTTGGAGAATTGATAGTATTTAAACTCACGAGAGATGAGCAGAGAAAAGGTGTATGTCTGAAAGTGTTATGAGAAATTTCTGACGTGGGATTTGGAGATAGAATTGCACACTTTTGCGATGGTCATGTCACAAAGCACTAGTAAACGGAGTAGGATATATAAGAATCAGTAGCACATCTAGAGGTCAGTACTTACTGTAATAAAGCCCAACGTTTGTTTTGAACAATACAACTAAAGCGATCTGAGCGAGCAGCGGCAAAACATTGCATTGAATCAGTCTATAAGTCAAGACTACCAAGCTCCTGAAGGGGTCGGAGAACAAGTGAATTAGGTCCCTTTCAAGAGCAAGTGACCACAACATACCTCGGTGAGAGAATGTGGTACTCTCGTTCTCTCCGGGATCGGATTTCAGTATAATAGATCAGCCCGCCAAAGACGCAGATATCTGTAAGGCTAATGAAAGAAGATTGAATTCGTCAATTGTAAGCACACTGTTACCACTTACATACTGCCAACAAGCCACGCATAACCAACAGGGCTGATATAAAATCAACGAGTGTCGGGATCAATCGGGGTACATTACTCACAATACAAGGTTGGAATCAGCTGTGATCAGCGAGTGTCGCTTCACAAGCATAGCAAACATCCACAAGACGATACACCAAGACACAGCAGCAAGCAGAGCAATCATCGTCGGAAGCCAAACATTCTTCCGCATGGAAAGCATCCATATACGACATGCGAACCAGAGCTGGACAATGAGTGCGGTCGTGGGGCTTTCAAAAAAAATGCTATAAGGAGATGGAAATAAAGTTTGATCGACAGCGTACTCACAAGAAAGCGAGTAGAGCAATCGCTTCTCTGTAAGACACAAGACAACAGTGAGTAACTAAACCCTCAATCTCGACGCTAACGAAAGACTAACTTTGGGGTCAACAGCAGAGCAGAAAAATCTTCGGTTCTGGTTAGCTCTCTGGCCGGGTGCGAAAATAGCCAAACACACCTCCCCAATTAATTGTAGTCCACTGATAGCACCACAATCCTAAGATATCATGAGGAGTCATAAAGGACATCGGTCAGAGGTAACGAACCAGAGATTATAGTATCACCAAGGGACAAGAGCATACACGTTATTACTACAGTTCTATAAAGCAGCTTGTCGTTTCCGAATGTCAAGAAGTAATGCCAGCCTATGTCGATTCAGATTGATAACACGAAGATCAACAAGGAAAATACTCACCAGCAGCTGCTACAACGCCAAAACTCATAAAGGACATCCACCCACTCACAACCTTGAATAAAATCAACGTTAATGGCATTGAGAATCCCTTCTGTCACCAATCGCCGACACCTACCACAGCACCAACCGAGAGTATTACATTATCCATTGTCCTGAAAAGAAAGGAGAGGCAAACGATTGTGGTCGTTGAGGAGAAAAAAGAGATTGGTTGACGGGGACAATGAAATGGCCCAATGGAGATGCTTTAAGTTATTGTAAGTCCTAACGTACCACGTACCTTAGTATGTACGGAGGGCTTCATTTGAAGTGCCACACTTTTACCTCACCGGCCTCTGAACCGGAAAAAGATTTTGAGTGGAGAGCCAGCGCCTCCAAATCGATTTTGTTGAACGGACGTTCAAACGGTCAGGGCCAATTGCGAGGTCAAGTCACGGCCGCAAACTTGTCGAGGGTATGATGTTCATTGTATGCAGGGACGTCGGGGACGTCCAATAGACTGTATTGTAGAACTTGTGTACACGTTTTTCTGTTGGTGAAGTGTGAATAGAGCGGCAGGAACAAAAAAGAAAAGTAAATAACAGGCTATGAAAGAAAAATTTGAATAGCCCACCGCGAGGGTCGAACTCGCAGCCTTCAGATTAACACCGCCTTTCGGTCATAAAAGTCTGACGCTGAGAGACACACAGCCATCACGACAATTAATATAGCCCACCGCGAGGGTCGAACTCGCAGCCTTCAGATTATCAAGCACACCCGCCTTAAAAGTCTGACGCTCTCGACGCTCTGGCTCTACCTATCCGCTCTATCCACCATCACCGATTAGGCGCCCGAAAATTTCTATCGCGCTCATCGCCGCAACTTCGTACTTCGACAACGTTAACGCTTTCTTTCTTCATTCTTCACTCTTCACGCGCACGCTCTACAAAAGTCTCAGCCGCTGCCCGACTTCCACCACCAATCGCTACCTGAGACATTCTGAGACATACCATCTCTAACCACAGAATGGCAAAGTCCATCGAAGAACTCATCGAGGACACGGTCAGACTGAGTAGGATCCAGGACCAATATGTGCCATATGCACAACAACCCCAGGCCAGCACCTCAGCTGTAACACTGGAAAGCCGTCCTTCACCTACTCCTCTTCCCGCTCCTACTTCCTCAGCAAACCGATCCCTCGCTAGACAATCTGCCACATCCTTTACACATCTTCTCGACGACGACAATCCCTCGGAACCGCGCCGCAGCCCTTCCCCGAGTAACGCTGGCAGCATTACTACGTTGACCCCTTCCGGGAAAGCCTCGAAAAAGGCTATCTCCGCTAAGGGAAAAGCCTCGAAGGTCACGCCGTCGAAGACTGTCTCTCCCCAGTCTTCATTAAATCTGCCTACGTTGCACTACCCTGCAGAATCCAGGCTCATCCCGAACACCTCGGGAACGAAGGAATCTGCTGCAACCACCAGATATCGCTCGGACAGCAATGACTTACGCCTCGAAGGGATGATTCGTACAGAGTCATCCACGGCGAGCAATCTCATTCGAAACCTCAACGACAGTCTTCACCAACATGACGAGACCTACGACCACGCACAGCAATCTCTGGGACAGGACGTGACCACTCTCCGCACTGACGTCAATGACCTACAGACACAGGTCCACGACATTGAGAGCTCACAACCTCCCTACGACGCCATCCTTCAGCGACTGGATCAACTGGAACAACAGCCTCCCGGTCCTAGTGGACAACTACTCTCGTATACACGCGCCAGCTCCCCTGGCTCGTCATCTCCCCCTACCACACACAACACACCTGACCGCCCACTGTGGGGTACTTCAGACATCTTCAGCAATCCACGAAACCCCGACTCCGACTTCGACTCTCCCTGTCATGGGTCCCAGAGGCAACCTTCGGCCTCACCTCAGGATCGTTCTCCCTCACCGTCGCCGCACATGGCCTCGGACACCCCACCTTCCGTCGCGCCTCAAAATCCCGTGCCTCTCCGAAACCGTATATCTCGCTGACCCGCATCCCCGTCATTTATGGAACCAACATCAAAACGTCGAAGAACTGGCACACCTTCTTCCACGCCCTCTACCAATCACAACACATTCCCGGGATCGACAGTTCGTATCTCCACCGAAACTTGGAAATTCCGCGGGAAAGGTAGAGCTCTCCGTGCCTTCTTCCACACCTGGTTTGACCTGTTGGATAACGCAGCCACGCCATTGACATTCCCCTACCGTATTCGACACACTGGGCCCGCCAGACGCCAGGTGCGTCTGTTCTTTACTAACGCCTCTCAGGCGTTAGCATTCGTTAACGCTTGGGATAGCCACCAGTCCCGGATTGTCAACAACGCTGCATTCAACGTCTCCTACCAGTCACCCTCCGAATGACGGTTAGCAGTGGGGAAGTCTTTGATTGATTGCGCTCCCTCGCCGCACCATAGTATTTCTCCTAATTGTATTAGTACTACGGGTAATTTGAACATTCTTAGCTTCAATTTGGGGGGCCGTCTTCAATCTAACCTTCTCCACTCTGAGTTCTGCGAGTTACTGGACAACGTTCACATTGCATGTATCCAGGAAACTGACTTATATCCTGATGAGGTATGGCACGCCCCAGATAATTTTTCTGTTTTTTCTCAAGCTCGACCGACGGAATACTTCGACGATCCCTCTGGTGGGGTCGCTACCTTTGTCCGCTCGGACCTACATGCAACGTTACACGAGGACCTCTGTGGGCCCGACATTGTGACAGTCGAAGTGGAAGGTATTCTCTTCATTAACGCATACCTTCTTCCTTCAATCTCCAAGTTTGACTGGTCCCGGTGGACTGATACATCCCCATGGGACGCCTTCAGAGAGATCTGCACACTCGCCGCTAACCTTGACAAACCTTTTTTCATTCTAGGAGACCTTAACGCCCGCACCGGCTCCCTTCGGCCAAACGCCGCACACCCATCTCGGACTTCACCCGATACTCACTGCTCTTCCCGAGGATCACACCTTCTGACTCTATGCGACGACCTCAACTTAACCATTCTCAATGGTTCAGAGCACATCCCGGGCACCCACTCTCGCTGGACCTCGTTTCAAAAACGGGATGGGATATACAACACCTCGGTCATTGACTATGGCATCTGCTCAGCCTATAGCTCCTCTAACATTGCCTCCTTTGATATCTCGGATAGAACAAGGTGGTCTGACCACGCGTTCCTATCTTTGCAGATCCTTTCACCACGCTCCACTCTCCCTCCTCCTCCATCTATGAAACGGAAGCGTCCCGAATTCACTTTACCATTGGTAACGCACCTTGACCACCTTCTCGACGACGTTCTACATACCTCCCCTCCCGAGGCCAGTGACGAACTAGGGAAACTATACGGTTTCAGTAACCTCGACCCCGCTTATGCTGGAACACATGGTCTGAAGGTTTACGCTGATGGGTCGGCTACCAATAATGGACAACTAGGTGCTACAGCGGGCGCAGGGATTTACGCGGGCCCCGCTCACCCCTTCAACACCACTGCACGGGTGACAGGAACACCTTCCAACAACCGGGCAGAACTTTACTCAATATTACTGACCGTACAAAAGACCCCGCTACATCGCGTACTGGACATCTTCACAGACTCCACGTACGTGATACACTCCCTTGTACATTGGTCTATCCGCAATGCTAAATGCGGATGGGTTTGCGTCAACGGTGACCTTCTCAGACTGATCGCAAGCTGGATCGCGGCACGCTCAGCTCCTATCCGCTTCCATCATGTTAAAGGTCACTCTGGTAATAAACACAACAATGCCGCAGATGCCTTGGCAAAACACGGCGCAGGACTGCCCCTACCCATCCCCTTTTCTCCTACAGACTACTACCATGTGCCCGCTCCTATCCCTTTTACGGTCCCGCTAGGATATCCAAAGGTCTATACAGATCTCCCTGAAGACCCAGCTCCCTGCAAACCACACCCATCTCGCCAACGTTCCTTCCACCGCAACCACCGACACAGGTCATTCAAGCGACAACTTCAGGATGGGATCCTGCACCGCCTCATCGAATGCTCTTCCGATTCGGGTGCATTCTGGAGACTTTACAAGCGCCTTCGCTACCCAGGCAATGCTCCTACTCTAGTGTCTTTGTCGAACCTCACCGAGTGCTTCATTCCACGAATGAACCCGCCTAAGAACGTCCCTCAGCCGTTACAAGATCGCCTGACTCGTGAGTGCAACTTGTGCGAGCGCGTTAAAGTGTCAAAGCCCTCCATCTTCCCGACACTCAACGAACGGCTCACATTACATGATATTGAGCGGGCCAAAGCTCACCTCATGCGGTCAAAGCCCTCGCGCGCCACGGGGGTTGATGGGTCCTCTTATTCTTGGATACTCGACCTTGATAACCAAATCCTATGCGATCTTCTTAACGCCTGTGTCGACGCCGGTGAAGTCCCTTCTGCTTGGCTGACCACACTTATTGAAGCCATCCGCAAGCGAGGTAGACGCGACTTCACTAATCCAAGTGAATACCGTGCTGTAGGACTTGAGAGCTGCATCTTGAAGCTCTTGACACTCATTATTCATATGAAGCTCTCCGATGCAGCCGAACAGGCTGGCATCATTCCTCCCTCCCAGAACGGTTTCCGGGAACACCACAGAACAAACAATAACGTGTTCATCCTACGGACACTAATAGATGATACGAGGTCGAGAGGTGAGACTCTATATGTTGCCTTCGTCGACATTTCAAACGCGTTTCCATCGACAAACCAACATCGCCTCTGGAATAAACTATATGACTATGGACTGACTGGCCGCTACTTTGATTGGCTCAGAACTTTGTATGACCATATGTCATATACGATTCTCCAGAATGGCGAACTTTCCGAGTGCTTTCACGCCCTATGCGGCGTCCTAATGGGCGATCCAGCTTCTCCAACACTCTGGAATTTATTTCTCTCATCTCTTCACCTCACTCCCGATCCAGATGACGCCGATCTCTGTGGAATTACTATTTCTCACTTGGAACATGCAGACGACATTGCAATTATCTCGCGAACACCTCATGGCCTCCAAAGACACCTTCACGAGCTCGAATCCTGGTGTGACGACAATTTCCTTTCACTCGATGTGAAAAAATCTGTGTTTATGATTTTTGGTCCTTTGCCCAACCCGCTTCCCCGTCTCACACTCTCCAACTGCCCTCTTCAACTAAAACAATCCTGGCCTTACGTCGGCGTCTGGCTACAATCCTCTTCATGTGACATCTTTGCAACACATTATAGAAAGAAGTCTGAAGCCGCCGTCGCTTCTGCCAGAAGTGTTTTTGGATGCGAACGGTTAGTTGGCAGGTCACGGATCCCTCCTCATGTCGCTCGGCTCCTTTACTTTTCTCTCATTGATTGCCACCTCACTCATGGCTGCGACGTCGCCGTCGACGTGGATTCATCAGTAATGAATCCTTTATTTGACATTCAAACGCGGTGTCTTCGTCGCATCCTTGGTCTTCCTCATCACTCCACCATCTCTCCTCTCTTCACCGAACTTGGTCTTTTGCCTCTCCGGACCCGCCGATTGGAACTTTGTCTCAAATTCCTTTCTTATCTTGTTTCGGCACCGGACAATAGCCTCATTGCCCTCGCTTTAGTAGCGAACAATAACTTACGCTCTAACGGTCATCCGTGTTGGCTTATGGATGTCGATTGGGCAATCTCCAATTTGCCAGGCTCTCAGGATCGCCTCCCTCCTCTGAGGGACTTGTCTCCTCCACATATTCGCTCTATTATCACTGACATTTCTAATACAACGTTTCACCATCTGAATAACGACCTTAATTCTATGAGCAAATTACGCCTCCTGAAAGATCGGCTCGAACCACAGGAAACGGGTCCATCGTTGGCTTTACCATTACATCTTCGTCATTACCTCTTACAAGTTAAAAACTTTCGCCATCGGCTTTCCATCACTCGTCTCTTATGTGGTTCCTTGGCTCCCGGCCTTTTTCAGGCCACACCTGGCAAATGTACCCTTACCGCTGGACAGTTACCAACCGATTTCTCGTGTCGTTTATGTCACGCGCCGTTTGAGACACCCGAACATGTTCTCCTGCAATGCACGGCAATTCCTCCTTTGGTTCACCTACGTGTCCATTTTCGTGCCATCGCTACATTGTCCCCGCTCACTTCGATCCCACATGGCCAGCTCAGTGATGGGGATGCGTTACTTTATCTCAAACGGCGTATTTTTTCCTGGTCGGATGTCTCTTCCACGGCAAAATTTATCCACGAAGCCATACAACTTTGGACTACAGCTATCTCAGGCATTCCGTTGGACTACGGCTCGGAAGGAGAGGATGAGGATTCTGATAGTGGATAATGGGAGTAGTAAAGGTTTTCATCGTACTTTATCATTAGCTAGCCTCTTTTCCGCTCTGGGGCCTTGCTACCCATCCCTACGCTGGACCTGCAGTCTACCTTCTCCTCGGGAGTCGAGCTCGCTGCTTGCGCTGTCGTAGGGACCGGCTGTTTCCCTTGCGGGACCACTGTCGGTATGCCGACTGGGCCGTGTACACCTTATACCTTATACCTTATCCGATTGAGCTAGGCGGGCAATATTCTTACGGGAGCAAGATAGTAGAAATGAGAGCCGGATTGGATTAGTACACCTCTCATATTCTACTTTCGGCTTTCGTCGGTTCCAATTTTTTGTTTCCCATCCAATCCATCTTTGACTTGTATCATGTTTCTTTGGTTTTCCCGTCGTGGTGGGTAAAGCTCACTTACATAGTATCTGAAGTCCGATTGTGCGGACTTCTTTCTGCGCCAGACCATCGGTAGTTTTATCAGCTGTGTGCACTGTGGCTTATGTCGCATAATATTAAACATGGTGTAATGATGAAACTACCCACGGACTTTTTCAAGAATTGAGCTGCAATGTAATAGTCTAAAACCTTTAGCTAAAATTGCTTAGGCTCTTATACGGATAAATCTTTGATAACTCTCTCTTTTTTCAACTCGAAAAGTTTGAGAGTAGTCCCGATGAGGATGGAAGGAATTTCGGACCACTAAATCCGAATGCACCTGAGGTAGACCGCGAATGAATTCTAGATAGAAGACCTATAATAAAGCTTGTGAACGATATCAGGAAAGAAAAACACACAGCTCACAAATAAAATCAATTAAGAAGGTTTTTTTGACACATTCCTTCACTTCCTTTCCGACCAAAATGACTGAAGTATCAGCACCGACTCCAACCGTTCCTCGTCGTCGTCGACACTCGGGCACTACCGCGGATTCAGATGACCTTCGTTCTGCATTACAGTCTGCTCGTAAAGCAAATACCAATAGTCTTCTACCGCCATCTGTTGACACACCGCCGAGGCCGAAATCAACGCCAGGAGAGAGGCCAGCACTGAGAAGAAGACAGAGAAGTCCAAGTGGCAGTGAAAGTGAGGATACAGAGATGTTGGTTGAACAAGAAAATCCGAGTGAAAATGAATACATTCCTTCATCGATGACCACGACGGACCGGCCCACAAAACCGCTTCCTGGAAAATCTCTCAATCCTCGAGCTCAAGCTTTTAATTTTACTGCCAATCCCAACCTTCCTAATCTCTCAAATCCTCTTCTCCTCCCTGCCACTGCTCATGTTCCTCGAGGCGCTGCGGCAAACGGTGCTGGTATCAGCTCCTCTTCAGCCCCGAGAAGACTTTTCGTCATTCTCGAACAGGCTTGTCTCGAAGCATATCGTATCTCATCCAACTCCAAAATTAACGCAAAAAAAGGAAAAGAGGGCGAAGTCAAATACACTCTTTTAAACTGTGACGATCATCAGGGCATCTTGGCCAAAACTGGTCGGGACATTGCTGACGCCAGGCCTGATATAACACATCAAGTCAGTCTTTTTTCTTATCACAAATGTCTCTATTCATTGTTTCCTAGTGCCTCCTCACTCTTCTCGACTCCCCGTTGAACAAGGCTGGTTTACTTCAAGTCTACATCCATACCGCCAAAGGTGTTCTCATCGAGGTAAATCCTCATGTGAGAATTCCTCGTACATTCAAGCGATTTAGCGGTCTTATGGGTGAGGTCCACTTTCACGATGCTCGTTCACTCGGCTAATCCAATCTAGTCCAACTTTTGCATAAATTATCTATTAGAGGTGTTCAAGGATCCGAAAAATTGTTAAAAGTCGTCAAAGTCAGTTACGATGGTTTACACGTCCTCCTTCATCATTCACAATCTCTGCAGAATCCTGTTGTAGACCATTTCCCTCCGGACACTTATAAAATCAGTTCGTTCTTCTCTCAGTGACCCTATTACTTGGCCTCATTTTTCTTAAAAATAGCCCTCTCTGGCGATTCGCCTGTTCAAAAACTTTCAACCTACCTTCCTACCCTATTTGATCCTCCTGCAGGTGTGTCTTATGTTCATTATGTCGTACATTCGCGCTGATAATCTCCTTAGGCTCGGACCGCAAACCAGCGAAAAACTTGGCCGTCTTTGTCGGCGCCATGGCTCGCGGAAAGGACGATTTCGCCGATGCCTACGTGGATGAGAAGATTGGTGTCAGCCAATATGCGTTAAGTGCGAGTGTGGCCTGCGGAAAAGTATGTAATTCGACCCATGCGGATGTTCAGTGCTGACTGCTCGACAGTTCTGTTGCGCTCTGGAAGAGCTATGGGACGTCGCCTAGACTGATCGCGACACGAATACATTGCTTTCCTCGCTGTTTTTGGTTTGGTTTGGTTTCCTTCTCGTTGTGCATTTGTATCATCAACATCAACTGTCGACGCACCCACCATTTTGAGTGCGGCTAGCTCTGTATTCAACGCAGAGTATATCCTTTTCAACAAAGAGGATCGATTGTACTATCTCTTTCGAGAGCACGGTAGTGTTCTTGAGACCGCAAAAAAATATCTACATACTTAATTTAACATACATACGTACATAGTGGTCCTGTTTCCACTTGTAGCAAACCTGTTTCAATTTGGCGGAACCAGAGAAAATTCAGACAGATGCGATCACGGCTCTAAACAAACTTTTGAATTGACCTTGAACTAATCAGACAGAATCATTTTATGGTACTTCCCTACGCCCATGCTGTTAGACTCTTATGACTGGCGGTCAAATCGAAAGCGCACCAGACTGCTCATAATAATCTTTATTGTCCTCATTCTAGGCACACTTTTCTTCTCCAGATATACCACTTCCCTTGAATCTTCGCATCATGGTGAACTGGTAGCACAACAGCTGTTAGTGTCTACAGTCACTGTCACTGTACATGCTACTTCCACCTACACGTCTCCTCCCCATGTAGAAACAGTCACTATCGAAAAGGCCATTACTTCCCAGCCAGAACCTATAGTGTTCTCTCTGATAATGTGGTCTCGCAACTCTGCAGTCGAAGGAGCTCTTTTAATCAAGGTTCGTCTCCGAAACCATAATCCATTTACATTTATCCACTCAGTTCATTGCAGACTATTTTAATGTATACAACTAGCCCAACTGAGTTCCATATCATCTGCGACCCTAGTGCTCGCGAGCTGCTTGAACATCGTTTCTCCCTTTTAACCAATCCTCGGCATCCTATCAAAGTCCGGTTCTATCAACCCTCGTTACAAGACATGAAAGACAGAATTTCCCGAGAAGGCTCAATACGCAGTGACCATGCCTCCGGTCTTCGTAAGTAACGTTGCTATCCGCATAATTACTTTTCTTAACTTTTAGATATAGCTGGTTTAATGAAACTTTTTATTCATGAGATCCTCCCTTCAAGCGTCACCAAATCTATCTACATCGACACAGACGCCTTCTTCATATCCGACCCAACATTTCTCTGGAATGTTTTCTCCCAACTCAAGCCCACTACCGCCATCGTCATGTCCTACCATCCCGACGAGAATTCACCGATGTGGAATTACGCTTCCAGGATATGCAGTTGTGTCATGCTTCTCAACTTGGAGAAACTACGTGAATTACGCTTGATGGACTCGAGTGTGTACAAGGAAGTAAAGGATGGTTCCTTTCCCGAAGCATTGTCTCCTCCTACATTCCGTGCCATGTACGGCGAGCCCGGGCCAAAAGGGTACGAGAACGTCAAACTCGGTGACCAGGGTTATTGGTGGGCCATCGTAGACAACAGACCTGATATATTTGAGCCGCTGAGCTTTGACTTTGAAGTTACCAGTTGCCTCATGGACACGTATTCCATAACCTTGGGTGAAGATAGTAGTACAGAAGAAATCGAACTATCCCGACAAAGTCACACGAAAGGAACCCCTCAGGAGGTAAGTTTTTTCTTTAGCTGCATTTACTCTTATTCACAAATGATTAGGGTATCCTGATCCGTCCAAAATTGCTTCATTTGTGAGTCCTGGCACTCTACAGCAAGATATTCTTGTTGACTAAAATTTTCAGTAACTGCTTATTTGGAGTGGATGTATATATGAACTGGGAAGGCTGGTTAGATCCCACTAAATCGGTGACCAGACGATGGGGTCCCGCCATGTTCTATCATCACGGCTACAAGTGGATCTGGCTCAACCAAAGAGCACTGAACAAACCCACTGCACTACTGGTAGACATCGTCAACGTTACCGATGTGGTATTCGCAGATCTACAACAACTTTCTCGGAATCATGCTATCAAGGAACACCGTTTGAACCAACCGCACCACTGGTAACATACCACTGTTATATATGCAAATCCACAGGTTGATTGAGATCATTCTATACATATTTCATCACAGGGAGGATCACCGATCATTGCGCATATTTTTTTCCATTGCCTCTACAGTCTCCCTAGAACTTATATATATACTTATAGTATGTACAACATAGAATGGTTCTAGAATCATACAACAAAATCACTCGCAGTGGTCCTCCTAGAGATTAAGAATGCCTTCCTTCCGCCCAAACGCAATACAAATCCGACAAAAGTCTACCCCATAATTAGTCCATTTCTCTTCCACATAGATTCTGCGTTCCTCGATATTGTCTACTGGGATGCCAGAAGTATCTTCCACGATTCGGAGAAACTCCGTATAGTCTGAACAACAGAGAAGAGAGATGAACTAAGTCAAAACACTGTCTAATAGGTTTCTCACCAGAAAGCCGCCTTTCACTGAGTTTTATGAGAGTGTCTCGGGGTAAAATCTGGTCAGGTAGTAATCCCCTAGACGTAGAAAGCTGCACGAAAACAAAAATAACATCAAATAAAAGCAGTTCGGAAGGAAGTGTACACATGCCTTTATTCTATGGGCATTCAACTTCTGGAATACATCCGGTGATATAGGTGTTTTAGTGTCAAACTTCTTCGGCATGACTTGAACTATATCGTCTTCCTCCTCGCTGTCAGAAATGATGACCGGAGAGGATGATTTCACCCGCGATATAGGAGTCTGTACCGCCAGTGTAGTACTGGTCGAGCTCTCTGACATCATCCTAGTACTAGATGTTTGAAGACAATCTGGGACAGCCATATCTTGATGCTGAAGGAGTAGATCGAAGGGCGTAGGAGGGTTGGGGTCAGGTGAAGGTGCATCTGCTCGATATAGACTGAAACGTTGTTTCGGAAGGTTCGATCCAGTTGTGACTTCCATACTGGGTTCTTTAGCTGTCCCATATCTCTTTATCAGATCAAAGTTGAGATATCTAAGGCAGAACACACCGTTTTTGACTTGGTTCACACGGCGCGCTGGGGCCCTCGTTTTCTGAATGTTCATCCCTCGAGAAACTTTCCCATCAGGCACTTGAGTCCTGGGTCTTTTCACCTTCCGTGGTGTCGACGAGGCCAAAGGAACTGGTGTGGTAGATGCTAATATCGTTATACGTGCGTCAACGAACTTCCTTTGAAAGAGAATATGTATGAGATATAAACAAAACACTTGAAAAGAACTCACAAAACCTCTCGAAGCAAAGCCAAATCCGCAATCCCATGTTCCATTTTCAACTTGTTGCAATACGCTTCCGAGCACAGACTAGAGGGGTTTCAGCGAGAAGTGCAACAGTTATGACTATTATGCTCACGTATGATATCTTGCACTTAGATTGTGATTGTATTCGAGCTTCTCCGACGTTTCCTCCAGCCTCGTGCTTCGCTTCAATCCATTGGTCGAGTTTTCATCTGAATCAACATAGTGTACCGGAGTTTCTGGGAGCGAATCCTGAGGCGTTGTGGATAATGCCTTGCTTGTGAATTTCATCGAAGTCATGATGGCGCGATGGAAAGAGCGTGTCAGTGAGTCAACCATGCGCACATGTGCTTTTTTCACACGCCACGGCAATTCTTTGAGTTACCTAATCAGAGTTTGCCATACTTTTTCAAAGAAACTTGGAGGTGACGTAAGCCTTTTGCTTTGCTTTTGCTGCGAAACGTTCTGGTTATTACATGAATATGTATCAAAGTCTGGTTCTCGAGACTACGTTACTGGTATGAAAAGGCAAAATATCTGCGATTCTGAGTAAAAATGCAAGACCAGAGTATTGGGAGTGGGCATGGGAGTGTCAAAGCGTTACATCTGAGATGACGTCACTTTCTACCTCCCGCAGGAATTTTATAACCGGCAAGCGGCAAGGCCCGCACCCGTAACCAAGACACTTATGCCATCGAGGTTGCGCTCGCGATATCCTAACTAGCCTGGCCAAGTCCCTTGCGATGCAATACATAAAATGGAGTGCTGAGCGCTGATCCAAAGAGCACTCCGGTGCGGGTAGCGGAAAGTCGAAAACGACGAGTCCGACGATTTCTATTTCCGAAATCCTTGGAAGGAGGAAGGAGGAAGGATTTCACCCTTATTTTTATTTACGGGCGTGATAAGGCTTGATATTCACAAAAAAGAAGTGGCTGAAAACGGAAAACTGTAGTGCCGCATCCAAGTTTATGCCGTATAGATGTCGGAGCACGACTTGCACTTGTGCGGCTAATCTAGATACTTACCACTGTACAGGGATACTCAATGGCCACTGACACTGTGACACTGGTCTGGACGACGATTAGCAGCTGAGTGTAATCAGGATTACGGAGTTCCCTAATAATCGGCCCGGCGGGTGAGGGGTTTCAGGTATGCGCCCTCGTCTATTTACTTAGAGCCCATCGATCTCCCATGCAGTTCTCGAGGCCCGTTCTATAAAAAGCCATAAGGATTCCCTGGATTCTGAATTTCGCCGATTTATTCTAGTCGCCTCCATTCACCCTCCCCCAACTATGGCTAAATCCACTGCAGCTGCACTAGCAGAACTTATCAACGCTGCTCCCCAAGATACATTGGATGGTTCAGCCTCTCTTGACATCACAGACGTACATGTCAAGTATGCTGCAGAAACGGATAAGCGAATGCGCGCCGATGGGAGTACCCAGTTTGCTGATTTATCCAAAATTCCAGAGCTTACTTATTTGGCTAATGACCCTTGGGTTGACCATGACGTGTTGAATAAACAAACGCCTACAATCAAAAATGGGGATCGTGTAAAGTTCTTGGTGCTTGGGGCTGGTTTTGGTGGCTTGTTGTTTGCTGTCAGGCTGATTAAAGCTGGGTTCAAATCAGAGGAGATCCGGCTTGTGGATACTGCTGGTGGATTTGGGGGAACGTGGTATTGGAATCGGCAAGTTTTGCACGTTAACTCGAGAGTTTTGTATTGATTTAACTTTAGGTATCCTGGATTGATGTGCGATACAGAAGGTACGCCGGACTTTAATAATGATCTCTTATATACCAAGCGCGTTAACCATAATTTAGCATACATATATCTACCACTCCTTGAAGAGACTGGATATATTCCGAAAAACAAATACTCATATGGGCCCGAAATCCGTGAATATACCAACCTCATCGCGGAGAAATGGGGGTTGACCGACAAAGCCATGTTTCGCACAGAGATGAAAACTGCCGATTGGGATGAGGACAGTAAATGCTGGGCCGTGACGATGCAGGAAATGCGAGGTCCAAAAGAGTCCAATAAACCCATCACCATCCATGCCCAATTTATCCTTGTCGCCACTGGCGTCCTTAACTTCCCACAAATACCAAAGCTTCCAGGGTTCAACGAGTTCAAGGGACATCACTTCCATACTTCTCGTTGGGATTATGGATATACTGGTGGAGAACCTGGACAGAATCCTGCGCTTGAGAACCTCAAGGACAAGCGTGTTGCTCTACTTGGAACTGGGGCGACTGCTGTCCAATTAGTGCCTCAGCTAGCAGAATGGGCGAGAGAGCTAGTTGTGTTCCAGCGCACACCGTCCGCTGTCGATTCGCGTGGTCAACGCGTCACAGATATTACCAAATGGAAGGAGGAGGTGGCATTCAAAGAAGGTTGGCAGTGCGAGCGGATGGCTCGTTTTGACTCTTATACCATTGGAGCACCAACTGGCGAGGATCTCGTAGCAGATGGGTGGACGAAGTCAGGGACTTATCACGCTCTCATTGGTGGTCCGTCCCAAGGTATCGTGCCACTCGAGAAGATCCCAGAGTATGTCACCTATTTACACTCGATCGACATCAAGCGAATGAATCGCATTCGAGCGCGAGTCGATGAACTGGTCCAAGACAAAACGACGGCAAGCAACTTGAAAGCTTGGTACCCAACCTGGTGTAAACGGCCCACCTTTCATGATGAATATCTCCCCTCTTTCAATCGTCCCAATGTCAGGTTGGTTGACACTGATGGTAAGGGGGTTGAGCGAATCACTGAACAAGGCCTCGTCGTCAATGACCAAGAGTACTCCGTCGACCTCCTGATCCTTTCTACTGGCTACCGTGTCGGAAGCGGTAGTCCAGCAGACAGAGCTAACATGGTCATCAAAGGTCGAGGTGGTGTAGATATAAGTGACAAATGGGACGAATCCATCGCCACACTCCACGGTGTGGTCTCACACGATTTCCCCAACCTTTTCTTTCCTGGTCCTTCTCAAGCATCCGCGACACCAAACTATACTCATATGTTAGACCAAGCAGCAAAGCACGTTGCGTACATCATTGCCGAGGGCGCGAAAATGGCGAAAGTCGACAACTTTTCCGTCGAGCCTACTGTAGAGGCGGAGGAGGGATGGTCTGAGCAGATCATGATGGGGGCTGGGAACTTTTCGGCGCTGGTTGGATGCACACCTTCGTATCTGAATCGTGAAGGGGAAGTTAACAAGCAGAAACCCCTCGAGGAGCAGATGAAAGCAGCAAGGGCGAGCATTTTTCCTTTAGGGATGTTATCATACATTGAGACAATTGAGGCGTGGAGAAACAAGGGAGGATTGGAAGGTATCGAGGTGAAAGTATAGTCAGGTGCGGAAGGGTGGCTTAAGGCTTGCCTAGATATTTTCGTTGTTTTCCATAGCCATTCTAGTATTTTTTTGTATCTTGTAACTATATGCACGGTGCTTGGGCCAGAGGACGCCATACCAGCCGGACAAAGCAAGGTTTGTGTGATGTACCCCGCCTCACCAGTAAGACTAGGGAACCAGACGTCAATCCCTGGGCTCCTCGACCTTCGAGAGGGTTCTGTGGAAAGGCGTGAAATAGATCCCTGGAAACCGAAGCACTGGAGAGACAGGATGGGTCTGTGACCATCTTCCACCAGTAGTTGTTGTTTGTGCGCCGACTGAGCTCTTCCAAGATTTGAGAACCTCGTCAGAGTCTGGGGATCAGCCTGGACTGTATTGAAAAAGTTGAAGTAACTAAGCTAGTTTACACAAATCTATCAGAAGGTTACTTATTCGTTCGAGTCGAGGGTACTCTGCCCCTGTGACTTCGGTTTTCATCCTATGCACGTACGTACTCTGGTGTAAAACTGACAAACAACAATGCCAGTCGTTCCGTGTGGTACACACGCCTTTAATAACCACCTTCGTCCTGCGGACGATGCGACGCCATCTGCCTTCGCTGTGTCTCCTCTAATTTTGGACAATTACTAATTCCATGTCCCAGTCCACCACAAACAGGGCATCCCTTGAGCATTCCACCTTGGGAAACTCGAGGATCTTCTACCGTCGTGAGGAATGGCGGGACCCTACGGAAGCGAATAAGTAAACAACATCTTAGCTCGGTATCAATAATAAAAACTCACTTTTGCCCCGCCTCCATGAGCAAATACTTGAGATCCAAAAGCGTCTGTTCCGGCGTATTCATATTCACAAACGTCGTTGCAATGCCGGTCTTTCCGCTGCGCCCCGTCCTTCCAATCTGATGCACATAATCCTCAATCTCTTTTGGCATGGAAAAAATGATAACATGCTGGATTTCGTTGAAATCGAGACCTTTGGAAGCTACTCCGGATGCGACCATAACGTCCTTAGCTCCACTTTTGAATGATTTTATGGCGTACTGGCGTTCTTCCTGGGCTAGAGAAACATGAATCAGAATTTATCAATGGAAAAAGTATGGACCTACTTTTAGAACCGTGAATAGCTACAGCTTCAACACCTTTCAGAAGAAGGTATTCTTGGATATCTAGCAAATTACTCAATATTCATAATAACGAGAGGTTCGAAACATTGCTCACCATCGACTTCGTTCTTGTTTTCACTAAAAATGATCACTGGCGGCGGAGTCTTCTGCAAACACTCCAAGAGATACACCATTTTCGCTTCCTGCTTGACGTATTCGATGACTTGCAACACATCCAAGTTTGCGGCACCAGCCCGGCCGACGTTGACCAGCACCGGACGAATGAGTGACGATTGAGCGAAATCCTGAATCTTGCGGGGCATGGTAGCAGAAAACAAGAGTGTTTGACGTTGTCGCTGTATAAAGAGTCCGCGTCAGAATTGATATCGAGAAATGCCACTGCAAAAAGATACCTTGAAAAAGCTCATGATATTCCTCACATCGTCCTCAAACCCAAGATCAATCATCCGGTCGGCCTCGTCCATACAGAGGAATTTGCAGTTATTGAACGTAAATTTCTTTTTTTCAAGCATGTCTATAAGCCGACCAGGTGTAGCCACCACAATATGCAGACCTTTGCTCATCGTATGGCTTTGATCGCTCATGGATATCCCACCGATGCAGAGTAATGTGTTGAGTTGGGGATATTTTCCTTCTCTCGCCAGGGCTGATGTCCAAGTCAGAACGTTCTCATACGTTTGATTTGCCAGCTCTCTGGATGGACATAGTATGACGCCAACGGGTCCTTCGCCTCGGACGAATGGTACTTTTGTTTCCTCTTCAAGTGCGAGCATGATGAGCGGCAAACAGAAGGCGAGCGTCTTGCCGGAACCAGTAAAAGCGATTCCAATGAGGTCTCGTCCTGAGAACCTAATGAGCGGTTAGGATTTGAAGAGGAGGATAAAGGAGAAAACTTACGCAGTAGGAATGCCTTGTAATTGAATGGGAGTAGGAGCAGTTATACGATTTGTCCTAAGATACTCCAAGATGGCATTGGGTATTTTCATGTCCTAGTATTGGGTTAGAAAGATAAGCAACACCGAATTGAGCAAGTACGCACAACAAAATGCTCGATTGGCGGAGGAATGTCTTCGCCTTCGACCAGAATGGCATGTTTCTCTCGAATGTGGTGGTGTTCCTGTTCTGTGCGATCTCGAATGTACTTTGGAGGTCGCCAGCTTGTCTTTAATGATTCTGTATATTGTATACCCTTGGCCAACTCGAGATCCGACAAAAGTTTCTTCCGGCTTTTGATGGCCTCGAGAATTTCTTCTTCTGCTTCCTTGGTCTTCTGTTCTACGGTCTTCTTGGAATCTGCATCGTCGGTTACAAACACCAGTAGAGAATGCAAACCACACACACCTTCTTCAGCTTTGCGTGAATGGACATCCTGGGCTTCCATTAACAATGTTCGCTCTTTCCGTGCCCTTTCTTTCCTTCGCTCTTCTTCTTTGGCCTCGTCTTCGATTTCCTCCTGTTCTCGTTGCTTATCTCGAGTGCCCTTGGTTGTCCCGCCCAACGAAGAAAGCTTGGTGAGCTTTTCTTGTCGGCGTTGAGAAACTGGAACATAAGGAACATAATCATCGGTTTCGTCGTCTAAATTGTATAATGGAGGAGACGGTGAACGTTGAACACGGCGCCGTTTCGTTGGGTTTTCCGAAGTCATGATGAACAAGAGCAAAAGCAGATGGTCACCCGGCCCGGAACTTATATAAAATCGATGGGCTGGATTACTTTCTTCACAGATGGCTGAGATTTTTGACCCATCGACACACCCCCACAGACGTTGTACGTGGCTTCCCCTCTCACAACCCAAAAACTCAACGTTTGATACACAGATAACCCTCTTAACAATGAACATGTAATCGTGTCTCCTCATCGAAACAAGCGTCCTTGGCTCGGTCAAGTTGAGCCTCCCCAAAGTACTGAGCTTCCACAGTACGATCCAGCGTGTTATCTTTGCCCCGGAAACACCAGAGCTGGGGGGAGGAAAACCGAAGCATACAAGCACACTTTGATTTTCGAGAATGACTTTGCTGCAGTCTTGCCTCCTCCAATGCCCGAGGCTCCTGTTGCTCCTCATCATCTTCTCACCACCGATCCCGTAGGAGGCGTCTGTGATGTCTTGATCTTCCATCCAAGGCATGATCTTACTATATCAAGATTGTCTGTACAAGATCTCCAGCGTATCATCGAAGAATGGATCAGCATCTATGTCAAACGTGGTTCGCAGGAGGGAATCAAGCATGTCCAAATCTTCGAGGTTTGCTCATCCGTTCAACTAATCAAATTCAACTTATTTTTCCTTAGAACAAAGGAGCGATGATGGGCTGCTCGAACCCTCATCCTCATGGCCAAATATGGTCGTTCACAGCAGAACCAACGATTCTTGCACGCGAAAAAGTCAACTTTATCGATTACTCTAAATCCATACACCCGCATTCGTCAGCTCCCAAGGGACCTCATGGTAAATAAACAACGCTCTGGATGGAAAACCTTGATTGATTCATCCAGGAAAACCATGCGTGCTATGCGAATACGCTCATACGGAAGTCAACCTCGAGAGTGCAGAGCGGGTCGTAGTCAAGAATGAACAATGGGTCGCTGTCGTTCCGTGGTGGGCATACTGGCCTTTTGAAATTCTACGTACGTGCTGGCCGATATCTCAACACCTATCAGCAACTAATGCCCCCACAGTCCTCCCTTACCACCGTCACATCCCATCCATCTCGCACTTGACGTCCGAAGAAAAGACTTCCTTTGCCGATATCCTTTCCAAAGTCACCAAACGCTATGACAACCTCTTCTCCTGTTCATTCCCCTATTCAATGGGTATCCATCAGCGCCCAATTCCCTTGTCATTACCAGAGGAAACCGACGAAGACGATATCGTACATCTACACCTACACTTTTCTCCACCTTTGCTACGAAGCGCTACGGTGAAGAAGTTTATGGCTGGGTGAGCTAACCGTTCAGGGATCCTATACCGCCATTGAACTAATCCCAATCTCTTTCAAGCATCGAGCTTATGGCCGAAGCCCAGCGCGACATCACTCCTGAACAAGCCGCAGCGCAGCTCCGGGCTTGCTCAGAGATTCATTACATGGATGCAAAGGAATAGGAAATGGAAACTGGTCTTAACATTATACAATAAACCTTTATTCCCTCAGTCCGTCTTGAAAGCGATAGAGATGTAGAAGGACCAGATTACTGACTGAATGGCGCAGAAGCACCTTTGTTTGACCGCCTGCATGCGGTTTGCATTCGGTGTAACTTGCGCAATGGAGTCGACGCCCACAGCGATTCATGTGGGCAAACAGAAATAAAGCATCAGAGTCTGATCAGAGTCAAAAAGAAAACTTGAATGTAGGAATTGCAAAATACAGCTTTGGCTTGCACCTCTACACAGAAAAAGACGTGTAAGGCCGACGATATACAATTCAGTACAAATGAACTCCTCATACTTCTGTCTGTGAAGCTTGAAGAGTCGGGGATTGCTGCACAAGCAGTGTAGCTGAGGCATTCTACTTCCCTTCGATCTGCAACCACATGCTCCAACACTTCCTTTCCTCCTCAGTACCCTCGAAAGCCCAATTAACTTTTCTAATCTCGAAAAAGCCCTCCGCCTTGTCAGGTTCTTCGTATCCACTTCGAAATGAAGTAAAGGCGAGGTAAGGCAAAAGTTGACGCTTTTCCTATACCACAGTAGTCAGATAAAGCTTGGATAAGAACCGTTCTCATCACTCAAGCTCACCTCTCGAGATGCTACACATGGAGGAAGGTTGAATGCACGGTATAGGTTGTTGTGCCATGCAAGCTCCATCGAACCAGTAAAAATAAAGCACCTTGAACGAAAGAAGTTCATAAAGTCATCCATATGCTAAACGTAGGGTAACCACAAACCTTGCAGGAACTTTGAATTTCCTAGCAACGTCGACATAGTGTTTCCTTGTCGGAGCATCGCGATTTGTATTATCTGAAGAACGTTTTAAGGACGGGTCAAGCTATGAACAACTCTAACTCACCAATAACACAACTAAGCCCTTGCTCTAATGCCTGCTCTACTGCGGCTACACATTTTGACCTTGTTCCTAGTGTATCCTGGACAAAATATGAGCGAATACTTGCGAACCGTTCCATACGGGGTATCTGACCTGATTGACGCGCTTGTAACCCTCCGGAGTAAAATACCGCTCACAAATAGTGGACTTGCCAAGAGCAGGATATCCCACAAAGATGACAATCTCTTGTTGCTTGGGCTCCGGTATCACAGGTATATTCGGGGAGAAAAGGGGCACTGGAAGAACTATATCTATACATGCACATTGTGTTTCGACGAATTGACTGGACTGACACTCGGGGAGACTCGAGACATTGAAACCATCGAGTGTATATTTTGTCTGAAGAGGTTTCTTCAAAAAGTACTCCTGGTGCACCAATTAGCAAGGAGAGTTTTGTATAAGGATCAAAGATGATTACTTCGGGTGTAAAAAAGGGTAAATCCACATTTTCGGCCCATTTTCGGTCCGTGGATGCAAAATCTCCTTCTCGGCCTGCGGCGTCGCCCACAAAGAAGGATGCGGCATGATCTATCCGCCTTGAGATATGAGGTCAATAAAAGGGTTCGAAAAATGTACCTATCTTCACTCCATCTTCTCTGGATAACCTTGACAGCTCGTTCCATATTCCTGGCATTGGCTGAAAGCTCCATTCAATCGGAGTACCGTTAGACAAAAGAATCTACCAGCCTTTCTAAATTCATCTTTGGCCGTTGCGGCGAATAACCGAAAAGGAACAGAGGGAAGCTCTGCTGCTATAAGGGCAATCTTTTCTTTCCACGTAGTCAACGAGCCTTTGATATTCTGATTAGAAATTATGATAATCGAGTAACTAGTATCGACGTAAGTTTCTTTAACCTGATTCGAGACCAAAACTCACCCTTCAGAATTTAGCTCCTGTAATGCCTTCGGGACTCTATCTCTCCACCATTCCCATGCTGGAGGAGCACCTTTTGGGGCTTTCTTGACTGCACCCTTTCCAAAACTAGACTTGATCAAAGTACCATCGAGATCAAACGCAGCGACTTTGGGCGAAGAGGTGGGCGTAAGATTCGTTGCATGAAGGCAAGTAACTTTACCGCCCAAAGGTGTGAGCCATCGAAAGGCACCAGTTGGCTTCGGTTCTTCAGGACACTTGCTAAAGAAAGGGTGAACTAGAAAGCATGAGCAATATTATGAGCAAGATTATGAAGCAGGTACCTTTGGCGACCTTGGCTTTCGAGCCCTCTACCAGCGATTCATCAGCTTCAGCAGGCCGTTTCTTCGACAACTTTGAAGGGGCTACAACTATGAGCAAGCTTCGTGTATATAAACGCGAGCAAGAATTCTGACCTGCATGAACAGCAGAAGACATTGTGGCACGCGTAAAAGAGCCGCGCCGCATTCCCGACCTCATGATCTTTCGCTTTCGTCAAACCCTTGGGCACCTCACAAGGAATCATTTCTCCAGAACTTCTATAATGTCCCATCAGCCGAAAATCGTATCAATCCAAGACCTTCCAACTCATGAAGCCAAGCCAGTTTAATCCTCGAGTCTTTTGAGTCCGAGAGCTAAACTTCCAGATCTCGACAGATGGATCACTTTGAAAAAGATTACTTATACTGATGCAGAAGGGAAAGAGGTTTATATGCCATAAATACAGTATCAACTGATGCAATATTCAATCTCTGTGCAGCGTTTATGGGAAGTAGCTCAGCGCAAAACACGCAAGTCTTCCGGAATCGATGGTGCGCATCAAACAACGCGTCTCTGTTCACCTCTAGATCATCTTGGAATCCAGCTGTTGCTATTTTGGCCATCCTCAAATCCAAGACGAACGATTTTCCTCCTTCCATTGTTGTCGTCGAGCAGTATCGTCCTCCGATTGACAAGTACATCGTTGGTAGGTTCGACCAATTTATGTATGCGAAATGACATCTATATCTGTCTTTAGAACTTCCAGCTGGCCTCATCGATGAAGGGGAAACTCCAGAACAAGCTGCTATTCGTGAGCTGGAAGAAGAGACAGTGAAACCTTTCTCAATGTGTACTCAAACTGGAATTGAACCTCGTCATACAGGGATACAAAGCCGATTCAGTCGTTGAGTCATCACCGGTCCTGGTAGCAGATCCTGGTCAGCTTGTCAGTTTCCTAGTCAACTTATCATCTCAGGACCTTACAGGAATGACCAATGCCAACATGAAGCTCGTTGTCCTTAATGTCACCCTCGCGGATAAACTGGAGACCCCAGATCAAAAACTTGATGCAGGAGAATTCATCGTACGAAGGGTAATAGAACTAAAGGGACTACTTGCCGAACTCAAAGGTGAGTAATTTAACAGACAGGAAAAAATGCTCATCTCAGCACTCCGGCAGTTTATGATAGCAAGGTCAACAGACTCAATTCCTTTCCAAACGAATTGCTGAGTAGTTTTCAGGGTTTCATTCTTGATGCTCGTCTCCACCATCTGGCGGCTGGATACACAATGGCCCTTAAAGGTATATAGACAACTCGAAGATCTATATATAATCACGATGAGCACTACCATATACATTTCAACAGTCAAAAATCTGGCAGTCAAGTCATCTAAGAGATCTACACGAACATCTGTGCTCTTGCACTGTTTATCATATCGACGGTTGTTAAATTGCCCCAGGTGACGGGCTAAACGCTTGTTCAGACTTTGCTTTTGCAGACGCTTCCAGTTCAGCAAACGTCCCACTCTTCAGACACATATTTCTGAAAATTCCGTTCTCCTTCTGGATTAGACGAAGTGGCGTGTCGAATTCGACAATTTTGCCTTTGTCGAGCACGAGCAAGCGATCGTAATCGATGATTGTACGTATTCGGTGGGCCACTACAGACGGAGAAAGTAAGAAAGCGATGGAATCTGATGCAAGAGGTACCAGCCTGTTAACAACAAAGAGCCCGTAAACTCTTCACGGATAGTCGCTTGGATCTTGGCGTCGGTAGCGAAGTCGATACTACTGGTAGCCTCATCAAGGACGATGATAGAGCTCCTTCGCAAGAGTGCCCGAGCCATTGAAATTAGTTGTCTGTAATCGGAAGGGCCTTCTCAGCATCACAATATTGGATCATGTATACTTGGCCTTACCTCTGTCCCTGAGAAAAATTGGTTCCACCTGCTGATACTTGAGTATCCAAAGACACTGTAGTCTTGCCTTCCATGTTTGTCACAGTCGAACCAATGGAACTAGCCGTATCCTCCCGTTCAACACCGACAATAGACGGCGGACGGGATGACGTCGGTGTGGCGGCGGTCGAAGACACTCGGGATGTGCGATGAGATGGATTTTGGGTGGTCATCTGTACACGTTGTAAAACATCTAAGCATTCAGCATCTGTATGTTCACCTGAGGGATGCGTTGATGAGCTTTATTTCCCTGAAGATAAGAAACAAACCTACCGAAAGGATCCAAATTATCTCGAAGGTTCCCAGAGAAAAGGGCGGCATCTTGAGGAATAAAAGTCTGAAAGGAGAAAACCTTAGGGCAAGCAAAAAAAAGTTAGGTTACGACGCACCAGGCGAGAACGAAGGTCATGAATGCCGATGGTCGAGATATCAACTCCATCAATGATAATCTTCCCACTGGATGGATCCACCTGTATGTAACCATGTCAGTGGAAGTTCTTAAACATTGAATGCATCGATATACAAAACGTAATATGCTCATAGCAAGTGTCGACTTCCCACTACCTACATTGAACATCAACATTGATCGGTCCATTGTTCGTCCAAGGAAACTTACCAGTTCGACCAAGAAGACCAATCCTCTCGCCAGCATTTAACGAGAATGATACATTCTGGATCACACTTGGAAGATCTTCCGCATACTTGATTGACAAGTTCTCTACTGATACAAGAGTCTGGTTCTGGGCACTCGAGGGCCAGTAAGCTGGTGGCCTGTTTGCTTCAATGATAGTGGGCGGCTCTTGAGGTAAATCGAGGTATTCCACAATTCGTTCCACCGAGCTGCAGATGTTCAAGCAAAATATTAGTTACATGAAAAGAACTCACTTGAGGTCCAACTCTAAAGTTGTCCAGGAACGGCATGCCCTATTTATAAAAGCTTGAGGCGTTACCAATCGGTGGTATTTGTGAAGAGACTCACCAATACACAGACATGGTGAAGCTGAGAGCGCTTGTGATACAGATCCCAGCCAAACCGGCGTTGGCTTCAGGTCGAGAAATGGAGAACAATGAGGTGATCAAGACAGCCTTGATGTATGGTTATATTCAAACTCATTTCAAAAAATGAACCGGTAGGAATACGTACGAGACTCCCTAAACCAGAAAAATTAGCATATCTGGAACTATTTTTCAAAGAGAACGTACCAAGGACGTCAAATGACAGCAAAAGCCAACGGTTGGTCATCCAAAAACCGTACCACATTCTCGTAGTGAAATCAATTTTAGTATGGATGTTGTCAAGGAATCTTTTCTCCGCTGAAAACGCTCGGACAGTAACGATGCCCTCTAGAAGCTCCGAAAAGTCCGAAAAAATGGGAGACCGGGAGTTGGATTCCATCCGTCGCAAATCTCTCCCAGTGTTCAGATAACCAATACTCAACTCGCGATAAATGAAACCGAGTACACTCGCTGGAATTAAAAACAAAGGGAATACGAACCTACCAGAATAATAAGTTAATTTCAACAAGTAAGAAGAAAACATCACGTACGCGATAGTGAAGATCGAAGCGAAAAAGCTGGCCAAAGAGGAATTGACGGTCTGGAGAGATCCGGCCAACGAAGAGTCGATAGTCTCAATATCCTACCAGGACGGTCAGTCCATGACTCGAACATAGATCACATAGACTAACCTTTCCGAAGCGGTTCAACATCCTACCTTGCTGAATATGAACTAGGTAAGCAGTTGTTCAAAGGAGCTCGATGAAGACAAACCGGTGTAGTATCGTGGAACCTGAAAGTAGCCCTGACAACAGTTACTAGCAATTGTCTACCAGAACAGTCAACATCATCTTCTGTCTATTTTCAAGGTTTAAGACACCTTACTTGAACAGAATCCTAGAGGCGCGGAGAGCACCTGTATATTGCACCGCAGCAGCTAACACGCTAACGAGGGCGTTGATAACACCTATTCCAGCGTAGACTCCAACATAGAACATTGGATGTTCAAACACATTGGGAAGATCGAAGATTGACTGGACCGAGAATATAGATGGCGATAAAGGGGCAGTATGATGTCCGAATCCATCAAGAGAGAGCCCATGCTCAGGTATGGCAGACATCCGAAGTGGAACGAAGTTCATAGGAGTGGTGGAAGACTCATTGTATGCTCGACCCCACACCTATTGCTGACATTAGCTCATGGCATAGATATTATGGAAAGGACGATACCATGATCCAGTATTTCTCTCCAACTCCCAGGAATTGGTTGAGTACTATGAAGAAGACAAGAAGAATCCACACCCAGTATGATCTAGTAGCGATTCAGCAGATGTGTAATAACAACAGAAAGACAACGTACGATGCTTGCAGATATTTTTGGTAAATCTTCCACTTGACTCCACCTTGCTCTCGCTTTTCATCTTCCACAAGCTTGCGTGGCTTCTTGGTATCATCTTTTGCCACATCTTCGCCTTCTGCTTCAGTAGCAGTCTCGGCTACTTTCTTCTCCTTGTGGGCTTCAGCTTCGGCCTCGCGTGTGAGCTCCTGCAGGATGCCCAGCGCACGAAGATCTGCAACAGTACCTTGAGTGTCGATACGTCCATCGAGCATGCGCACAAGATAGTGAGCTCCAGGAAGCACAAACTCATGATGCGTTACAAGTACAACAGTTCGAGAAGCTAGGAGAGGTCCTTGCAATAAATTTTCGTACAAGAAACGAGAAGTATGACTGTCCTAGATATATTGTCATTTCTTGCGTAAAGAAGCAACCAGAAGGATTGTACCCACCACAGCAGAAAGAGGATCATCTAAAAGGACATATTTAGTCCTTGCGTAAACCGCACGAGCGAGAGCGACTCTAATGGTAAGATTTGTTGTTCGGTACAAAGGGGGAGGATCGAAATAGATGTTCATACCTCGCCTTTTGCCCCCCAGAAAGTGAGACGCCGCGTGCCCCGATCTTTTAGGTTATATTAGCACAAAAGATTAGAATACAACTCAAATGCTTACCTCTGTTTTGTCTCCGTCTTCAAAGATGTCCAAGTCCGGTTTGAGGGCACACGCTTCAATGACGTCTTGGTACCTTTTTTCATCATAGGGATAGCCAAAGAGTATGTTATCTCGGATCGACTGGTGCCTCAACCACGGAGACTGTGCAGCGTATGATATAGCCATCATATACCCATTTTCGTCGATGTTGGAGGTGTCCTTGTTCATAAGAATACGACCAGAAAGCAGAGTCATTTCACCCAGAATTGCTAACTAAAGCAAAACGTCAAAACGTTGAAGCCAGGCAGCGACATGCACTCACTAAGAGGGCACTTTTTCCCGAAGCAGTAGGGCCAGTCTTGTAAGTAAATATCGATGAGCCAAGAGCAAAGTTCAACTGTAACAATAACTAACCACAACTGTCATCTTCCCTTCAGGGAATACCACAGATACTTGTTCGAGCTTGAACTGATGATCGGTGTCATTTTCGGACGTTTCTGAGCGCACAGTTACGCTTTCCACCTCAGCCGTATCAGAAGTATGCGCAACTCCGTCATTCTTATTCCCTTCTTCCGCTTTGCCAACAGTTTCAACAGCGTTCCACTTCAACGTCGCGTTCTCAAGACCGAACAATTTTTGATCACTATAATCTCTGGCGCGCTGCAAGGTAGTCATATCCTTCTTCAACGAAGAAACTTGGCCAGTAACTTCCTCCTCATCGAGGAAACCGGCAATACGATCAAGCGCTACTTTGGTTGTCGCAACTTGGACAATAAAATTAGGGAGTACGTTGAGCGGAGTCCTTGGGAAAAAAATAAGTACTGCGAGACAGATACGTCGACGGATATACCTGATCATGCCAAACAAGGCGATTGCCTGGAGAGTGAAAAAGTAAGAACAAGCTTTTTTATGAAGTGTACCGAGACTGACGGTAAATGCGACACTAATCGAGAGCTCATTACCGAGCAGAACATAGGTCATGAAAGAGATGATAGAAACAAGGATGGGTGTGCTTTGCCATAGAATATAAAACATGATAGAATTGATACGGCCTAGAGAAAATTAGTATGGTTGGCATATGCAGGAAAAAATGCTGACCTTTGAGCATCCATGCCATTTCCTTGTCCCGTTCAATCATCACGCGGTCGATCCACTTGTGCTCCCAAGCGAAAAACTTGATAAATTTGACCTGAACAGCATAGTGATCCGTTGGAGATTTAATGCGACACTAGCAGAAACCAAACTTACCGCTCCGATCACTTCACTGACCACTCCCATCCGCTTATCCCTTACTTTCGCTGTCCCACGGTAGATTTCCATACTGCGTTTGGTGAGATATGTGTTTAGTGGCCAGCCCGCAAGGACAACTACCAGCCCCACTAGTGCAGAGGGGCCGAGAAGGCGGTAGAGGTACACCAGACCGAGAATGATTTCAACGGGGGCTGCCAAACGACATCAGATATGATTTTGCAATGAAGAAAAACGCACCATTGTACAGCATGTAGACAGCTGTAATCATCATTGAGACGCCTGAGGAAACAACAGTCAGGATAAGTGTACAGAAACAGATGAATCGCTTACGATTTGCATCGACAGCCTAGTCTCGCAGATTAGATTCAAATCCTGGATAGTAAGTAGCCTTATCTTACCATGAGATTGACAATCTTTCCAATGTCGGCGCCGACCTGCTCTTTATCATCACTCTTTTTAGATTTATCATTTTCTGTTTTTATCTCCCTGACCACACCGCTGAGGTCCTTTCTCTTCAGGGCCTTGTTGTAGATGGCCGCCATCAACTCACTTCTCGTGCGAGTTGCAGCGCGACGACTGAACCAGAGGTGCTGAAGATCACATTGCGACTTGAGTACTGATGCAAAGAACATGAGTACAGCATAGACGTAAGCTTGAGGCCGCTCCTCCAACTCTATTGAAGAAAGAATGTGGCTGCAAGGAGTGAGAAAAACATTGAAAAGTATATCAGCACCTACTTCAGAAAGAACGGATTCAAAAATGACAAGAATACGCTCAAATTTGAAAGGAAGAGGTCCACACTGCAAGACAAGATTAAGTCGATGGAAATTCCATGAAACAAGAAACGAACATTAAATCGAGTGAGTTTGCCCAAAATAGTTTCCTCAACAACGTAGTGGTTTGTATGCTCAGGAATTTCACAAAGATGGGACGCGACTGCATGGTCGGACTGATGTTCCAAACATCACTTTCATTGAGAGTAGTATGTTTACCCTTTCGAACAAGAGGATATATCCAAGTGAATGATAACCAAGATCCAAGAGAGGTGTAGTCTTCAGGAGATATAGTTTTACCCTAAAATAAGAGTCAGACTAAAATCAAGCGGACACTGGAATCGTACATACGATCTCCTTTCTGTTCACTTTCTGGCTGGGAATGGCGAAGGGCATGCAAATAACAGTAGCAAGCAGTATAACAACCAGTACAAGGTTTACAGAGTGGAGAGCGACGATTCCAGCGGGAGGCAAGGGTATTCCAAATGCATCTCTGACGAAGAGCATGCCTCCAAGCTGGAACGCTTCTGATGCTAGCTGCAGCGTATAAATTGAGAAGAGGTCAAATGGAACCGTTGCGCTAGGATAGGCGATGGGTCTTGCAACTGTGTAGCTCCATACAAACACATTAAGAAAGGGATTCAAAGCCGGTAAAGAGAGAACGGTGTTGTATGCTCCATTAGCAAGCCACAGAATCATCTCCACGGTACCTATACCGGCGAACACCAGGGCCCTCCAAAGTGGAACATGACCTTCGACGTGTACTTCTGCTTGGTCGTTGCCATCCAAAGCTTCCGCTTCATTAAGTGTGATGTATGACCTGAATGGCTTCTTGGCCAATACCAGTCCTCGTAAAAGCCAATGAGGCAAAATCAGGTGGGGTGCGGCTCTGAGATAGAGGACGAAAACAATAGCAAAGAGAATAAACGTGCTCCAGGTCTCACGAACGCAGATGTCCGAAAAGTCGCTGCCTGGGCACAACTTTGAGTGCATTTGAGGTGGTTTAGGCAAAAGACCGGCACCAGCGCTTATGTATGCAAATATAAACTTTCTACTTGAACGCAAAATGTCAGAAGCTCCTTCGGGTTGGCGATTTTTCCTGTTTACATATCAGCAAGCAACTTATTCCTCAATCAGGTAGTGGATCCAAGCCTAAGGCCATCTCAAGTCTTGCCAAAAGACCTACAGATGTCACCCGACAAGGTACTCAGAAACTCAAGTTTGTCCCGACACTTCCAGCCAAACGAAACAAAGAGTGAGTGTATCTGAGTTTTTCGCATGCTAATCTAACTGCTCCTTAGTGTTGTAAAATCTGTATGTACAAATATCGTCTTTTAGGTCAAGTCTGACTTGTGAATTATAGGAACCAGTGCCAGAAAGTATACCTTCACCTTCCAATGAGCGGGGTCGTGGGCGTGGACGAGGAAGAGGAAGAGGCGTGGGCAGAGGTGCTCCGATTGAAATGGTCGCCAGCGGACCCTTTGCTTTGGGTCCCGCAATGGCTGGTACCAGTGGTAGCTCTCGTCGTGTAATTCAAGCAGCAGCTACTCCAGTCCCCACACCGAACAGAACACACTCATCTCTTGGAGCTGGTTTATCTCAAACTGCTGCACCGCAGATCAAGAAGGAAAGCCGACGCGATGAAGCCCAGAAAAAGAAAGATTTAGATGAGGAGCTGTATTCCGATCCCGATGAAGGCGTCGAGATCATCGATATGGAAAATGTTCGTCAGATGGATTGGATGGCCCCAGACAGCATAAAAAAGGAGCGACCAAAGCCGGAGAAAAAGGATCTGGATGCAGCGATAGGTATATATTAATGATCCAACTATCTTTTCACGTCGCTTACATCTTGAGAAGCACTTCCTGTAGATGCTTTGACACACGAAGATATACAAAATTTAATTGATGACTTCGGCACTTTGAACCAAGTACGTTACGAAGTCGAGTCACTCTGGAGGTGTTTCGGTGACCAAGCCCATATCAGGAAGCGGACGATAATTCACAGCGGCTCTACTTTTTCCAGTTTCCCAAACCTTTCCCAACCTTTATCGCTAGCTCGACTGACACTATACCAGTTGAGGCGGCAGCTACACCAAGTACCAAAAAAGTTTCTTTCGCGCCGGATGTGAAAGATGAAGGACAGTCTGCTGCCACCCCCACGAAAGAAGAACTCGACGGCGTAATAGGACATCTTGAAATATATCGTAGTGGTGCACGCAAAATGCGGTTGGCAAACGGGATCGTACTTGATGTATGTATGTTTCCTTCACTTGCGGAATGCCTCGGTTGATTGCAAATTTAGGTTGCCCCCGCTAATCAGGTGTCGTTCCTTGAACAAGCGGTACATCTCGATGTGAGCGAGAGCAAACTGACTGTTCTCGGTGAAATCTACCGGCGCTATATAGCTTCACCTAATGTAGATACTCTGTTGAGTGCGATGGACTCCCTCGAAAAAGACAGCAGAACAGTTTTGGAAGGCGAAGAAAATCTAATCAGGATGGATGTTACCTGACGGTTGGTCGATACGCAGAGTCATTCATTTATACTTGCATAGGACAAAAATTGGATACTCAAGGATGTTTTCAATTTGAGTTTTCGATTTAGGAGTAGGGCATACAAGGATTGCGGTTCCTGCTATTATCCAAAGACCATCCATCAACTTAAGTAAAGAGACAACTTGAATTGACAATCTGTCGAAAATCAGCAACTGAACAAGTCGAACAGTAATGTTCCAGAACATAAAAGCCTATCCCTCCCAAAGACGTCCCCATAACCGTACTAGCACTTGGGGGTAAATGACGCAACTCGTTGTTTTTCATCATGACACCAAAGGGAAGAAACGAACAAGACCGGCAGCACCATTTTCTGGCCGTATGTGCGTGTTCTCTTCAACGCACCGTCCACAGAACTAGCAGTGGGCCAGCGCTAACGCGTGGCGATTACTCGGGCAGTTAAGTGGTGGAGAAAAGACATAGCATGTTCTTATAGTACAGTAATACAATGTTAGTACACCAATACAAAGATTTCATTGCATACTCTGTAGCATCGACTTTTAATCAGGAGACAATTCTCTTTTGGGATCATGTTAAGTTCCAAGTCGGGCTTTTCTCCACCGTCGGGCGTAGCGATTACTGTGACCCAGGAAGGGGTTTAAAGGAGGGTTGTGATTGTGATTCAAGTTGTTATCGTGATAATTCTAGCGAAGTCTCTTCTTTTTAGATTTGGTTATAAGAGTGTCGCCTCAAATGTCTTGAAATGTTGTATTGCTTACTGACATGCCGTAGAATCAACGAAAGCCCCCGCAATGTGGTCTGTTTCCCTCTAGGAAGAAACTGAAATCCCGAACCTGTATCCCATGACCAGCCCATGACCAACAGACGTACAATTCTCGAGCAAATCGCCGCTTCCTACTCACCCATTCACCCGAAAACTCCTTCAGCATATATTTTACCTCCTCAATTGGGCAGGAGTTTCTGGGCACAGACCCATCCAGACAACCACTGGAAAAGTCACGGTGCTCGTGTTTTACTTTCTGTTGGTTTTGCTCCCTCTGCAGTGGAACACGACTTCCTCAGCAACGATCCACCAGTCTGCCAGGTATGTACAACATTGAACATTCTCATCACTAATTGATAACTATATGACAGTGAATTAGTGGGACACTGAGCGTCACCAAACACGGGTTGAAGTTTGAAACACCCACGCAATTGCGATAGAATATCACCCCCAAGTTTCGAAACTGATATCCAAGCATTGGAGAGTTAGTATTATCTGCTTCCTTTATGGCTTATGCTAGCGAATGCCCGCTCCCGGAAGGTTGTTCATCACGCTGGTTCCTCAATGACCATAATATTTTGGGTTTACCTCTCCTCATCCATTCTGCATATGAAACTCAGCGAGTTCATTTAGCGGCGTCGCTGCCATCGTACCACATAATTCCAACGAAGTGTAAACTTTACCGTTGTTCCTCATCTTCAATTTTCACCATCAACAGTATCCAGGCAGATATGGTGTCTCAAACTCAATTTCCCATTACATCCCTTCTCCCACTGTCATACAACACAATATCCACAGTACTTGATAATTTATAGTAAGTACTACTACTGTCTACTATAGTACTGTGGGAGATGCGTAGTTATTGCAGAAGCATGACATGGGCGTTTAACATTAGATAAAATTTTCTCACGTACAAAGAGGTGGTGCTTATTTTAGCTGCACAAAATGAAGTAGTAAACTACATGTAACTACAAATCGACATATACTAACAAGTAAACTACAAATCAACATATGTTACGGTAACCACAGGAAAGTATATACGTTACAACGTAGAGCTACAAATCAATGAAAAGAATATCTAGCGAGATTGTACAAACTTCAAAGGTGATCCAGTCACTATCTGGACTATGTTCCAGCTTCTCAGCGAGAGCCTTATCTGCATCAGATAAAGCGGCCCATAGGTCATAATGCACATAGAATGTAGTTGGATCCCAGTCGATTCCGAATATATTCTGGAATCTCCTCACTGGAGACAGCGAGCCCTGGTCACTGGACATTTGCTGGAAGCCGGCAGAGATTTCGAACGCGGATAGGCCTACTGGCCAGGGAACATCTGGCGACGACAACAACAACTGCGTGGATGACAGGAATGATGAGGACTGTCCAGAACAGAATGAAGACAATGAGGTATGGGTGCGTGAATGGAACGACAAATGAGATGGCTGGAGGGGTGAATGGAACGATGGTGAGTATGTAGAATGCGACGAATGCGATGACAATGAGGCAAAACAACGTTTCTTCACTGGCCTGTTCTCAGAGTTGGAGTCAGATTCGGGCTGGTACTTGTGCTTCCGCTTCAGTGCTCTCCATGTGCTCTGTTGCTTGTCTTCTTCTGCCTCAGCTTCTGCGGTGATATGGTCAATACGAGCAAGCAGAGAAGAGCCTGGAGATGGTAGGTTTGGTTTGGATTTTACTGGTATGGTATCTTCAGGAAGGATAGCGACAATTGGGCCGCTGTGACGCAATGAGGGGACGACACGGCTTGGCAGCGAACTAAACGGACAAGACTTTCGACAAGATTCCATCGATGGGATTACTGGAGAAGAGGCGCATTGTTTCAGCACAACCGTGCGTCGAGGACTGGAATTGAGTGATGGAGGAGAGGAAGGAAGTGATGGTGGAGAGAGTGAGTGCTGAACAGATGAAATCCGATGGCCAGGTGCCAGACATGCACCTATCATCAAACAACAAGGCTTACAGCACTTGTTCGAACACGAAGCATTAGCGCAAGTGCGATGGCAAGAGCTGCACCGTAAACTCGTAGATTTTGGCCTAGAAGAGGCTCCAGAAGGAGGTGGAATCCAGCCAGCTGCTAGAGCTGCCTCGGCAGCCCTATTTGTGAAGGCAAAAGCAAATTTACATCTGAAACACTGGGATGAATTGACATCAGTTCATGCATACCAATTACCAGGCTCAAAGACTTACCAATATCTGAGCGTTCAAGTCCTCAACATCAGAGCTGTCATCGCCATATGTGCCTCCCTGTATGGTCTTCACCTGATCACAAAAGTGAGTTGCAAATGTAGTAGAGAAGTAGAACATGGATGCACGATGTTTACTGGTGATATACCGCTTCGTAAGAAACCAGCGACCAACTCACGAGTGTCCTTTGACAGTCTTGTGAAACATAAATTTTAGTTGCCAGTTGGATGATTATGCTCTCTTCGATATGACCCGTGTATCTTTTCTGTCTCAAGGTAAGTCTTGATAGTGAGTGTACAAGGACAACCAGTAAGCTTTGATTTGACTTTCTGAGTCCAATTCGGGTTCTTCTTTACATATCCTGTCTTCCGCCGCTCCCACGTCTTGCGCAAACTAGATATATTGTATTGCCGTATACTTCACCATCTGATACTATCTTGTTCTTCACAAACTCGATAACATTCGTCTCTTCTTCTGATTTCTTCCAATTCAAAAACTCTTGTATGTTGTCCCATTCTAGAGTAAACTTCGCATTGAGAGAGTCTGCCTGTATGAACCAGATGCAGGAGCAGGAAGGACATCAGCTAGAGAATACAACAAGACATCAGGTGGAGACGGCAAAGTTGCTGGAGAGTTGACGAGTTGGTCAGATGAAGTAAACGATGGTGGCAAGATATCAGGCGGCAAAGTTGCTGGAGAGTTGACGAGTTGGTCAGATATTGGTAAAGAGGCAAGACGTGAGGTAAACAATGAATTAAATAGAGGATATGTGTATTGTCGTAATGGCGAGATCCCAAGGTATGAAGTATGGTGCCCATATGGCTGCAGGACACTGTTGCTACTCGCGACAAATCCAGAAGTGAACTTTTGCAGGGACCCTAATTGTGCATCGGATATTGGAGCGGGGATGTACTTGCACCGAGCCATTAGAGACAAAGATATGTGTAAATGACAGAATAATTAGAGGGTATCGCACATGAGCTCAGGAAGTAAACTAGACACTGGAAAGCGTGGCTGCACAAAACTTCGTAAGGCGATTTGACTCATGCTGATTTCTGTTGGTCACTTTATCAAGTGACCTCTATTGTTAATAATGTTGTTATCCTGTAGTGGTTTGTGCGTCTCCGGGCACATGCACTTTAGCCTCGCCCTGTTGGTTCGAAACGGGGTGGTAGCTGTAGACATTTTAACCCTATTTTTCATTTTTCACTACTTATGTTAAACTTACTGTATCAAGTATATATAAGTACAGATATTTTCTCAAGGACATTTTGTCAATAGTAACTATTATGTGAGGAGCGTGACTTTCTCTTCAGTTCTTATCTAGTAGTTCAATCAACTTGTTGTATTAGAAGTGATATTATGGTTAGTGTGCATATAAAATGTTAGGCAAGGGTCTAAGGCATGTTCCTGCAGGGTTAGAATGAGGGTTAAGAATATATAACCAGGCTACACCACAAAATTGAGCTGACAGCGTATTGGTGTGATGATGGTAGTGTAAAAGCAAGGTATTGTTGAAGACAATGAGATCTCGAGTTTGGGCCTCACGATGTCATCTATGGGGAGAATCAAGTCGAGCTCATTTTGAGCCGTGACCTAGAATTGACCTCAAATGACGATATAAAGCCTATACATATTTGGACCTTGAAATGATAGCGCATTGTATATTGAAGAGTTGTAAGTGTCTATATCCTTAGAGTACTTGGGGCCATATAGCTTAGGACTCACGTTGGCTATCTTTGTGTTATGTATCTACACCATGTAGACACAGCTATGCATGGATAATCTTTGCCTGAATTCAACAAGCTTTCGGCCACTTTAATGGTTAGGTATCATTGTCTAATATATCTTTGTTTGATACTGATACGAGTTCCATGAAACATGATGATTACATATAGGTACCATGAAAAATCTAGTTGTCGCCACCCAGTTCACTATCGCAGTCACCGTCACCGCTACCGCCGCCACTACCACTTTCAATATTGTCGTCGTTGTCAGCGCGAGACCGCTTTCTCCCCTTGTCTGATTTGAGAGGCTGAACCTGTCTTGCCCATTTCTCGACAATCGTGCGCTGATTGTAGAGATGTCCACGAGTCCGGATCCAAGTATACTTGGATCCAGAGCGCAAGTACTTGTGGCCTAAAAGGCCTGACTCGTGACCCGCGGCTGACTCGTGGGAAACGGGTCACTGACTCGCAAGTATTACTTGCGGGTCTCACAAGTACCTGTGGATCCGCGCACTAATCAAGTAGTTACAGCTATATTCACAAGTATTTACCATTATTTACTTGCATACAGTGATTGTACAGTGTATAATGCTATTAAAACCTGTACTTTACTTGTTACACTAATTTCATACTATGGTATGAAGTAAAAATGTACTGACAGTTAGGCTTTGGATTGTAGACAGCCTACGGCGATTGGGCGCTAAAATAAGCGCTCAGTCGCTGTGAGCTGTCTACAACCTCAAACATGTGTGGCAGTACTTGATAAGTACTATAATAAATATGATACTATTAATTACTGTAAGTTTTGATCACCAACAACAAATATATGAGTTCATATTGCTTGCACAAGTCACACAAGTACTTGCAAGTCAACCGAAAATTGCAAATGTCTGACTTGTGACCCGCGCCTGACCCGTGGGAAACGGATCCTGGGATCCGCGAGTCACATACTTGCGGGTTTTCCCACAGATCTTACTTGTGAAGACTTGGACTCATGGACATCTCTAGCTGATTGTCAGACGAGGTTGAGCTAGCTTGGACAATTTGGACATCGGTGGTTCCCAGAGACCCATACACCTGCGTGTCCTCATTGTAGATATATTGGAACATTCTAAGAAACAGTAAGAGAGGAAGATGGGGGAGCTACGACAAACACGTACCGCCACATTGCCAGTGTATTAGGATTCTTCAAACCACCAGTGCCACGCCATTCAGCAATGTTCTTGTCAGCAGTGAGCCAGAAGTCTTCATCAGCGACATTAGGGCAGTCATTAAGAGACCAGCGCTGTGAAGATAATGAGATCCGATATATCTGAAGGCATAAATACGAACCAAAACAGCCAGATGAGAGAGTAGTTCCACTGTGATGGGAATATTGAACTTGCTAACAAGCTTGAGTGCAAGGATTGCAATGTTTTGGGTCGGCACATCAGGCTTGATTGAACATTTGATCTGACCAGTCATCAGTCACAGATAATGTCCTAATGAGAATAAACTAACCTTCTTTTTGATGTTGTAGCGGTCTTGAGTTAAGTAGTCGTTTACCACACGGCAGACAGTGTCAAGCTTCGAGATCTCATGGGCACGAGGGATTTCCTCATGCCCGATCTCACGCAAAGCATTCTGGTAAAATCACATAAGAAAAAAACTCTGAGAATGAACAAGCAACACATACAATGATTGCATCTGCTATTGGACCACGATACGAGGAAAGATGAGCACAGAGGAGGAAGATCATTGAATAGTTGCGTAGAGTTTTCTGAACAAGTGATCAAAGACATGAAAGACAGGCACAAGATTACACATTACCTTGAGTCCATCCGAGATAGTGTATTGTTCGGATTTCACGTTATGCTCCATGAGTTTTGCTGTGTTAAGACTGAGCATGACAAGAATAAGCATTCGTTCAGGCTCGGAGGACTGGGCAAAGACATATGTATAAATTAGCAAATAAGAAAACACAAGGGTACTACTCACGTTGACGTAGCGGTCCGCCCATGCACAGTACTTTGGTGGGAGGTCGAATTCAGTCTTAAGAGTATTTGCGAGAGAGATTAAAGCCTGTCGACCACTTGGAAGGGAGAGACCACCCAGAGGTTGAGAGATCAAGTGATTGTCTCCACTCCCGCACTCCCGTTTTCTAAGTCGTCAGGTGGGAGGTTGAATTGGGTTTGAGGATTGGCCTGTTCGTGAAGCTGCATTTCACGCATGATGCGCTGTGCAGGGGTGAGTAGAGATGGATCAAGTGAGGTATAGTCAGTGGCTGACATGGAGGAAAGATATGTGCAAATACTGAGGCAACGGGTAGAAAATAGCTGGCCTTTATACAGATTTCCTAGTCTGCTTTGACTGTCGAGGCCACCATTGTTCAGAGACAAATGAGACAAAATAAAAAATAAAATGATACCTGGCCCTTCCTAATTTAGTAGCTAATAGCGGCATTTTGAGAGCCTCTAACTAGGACCAAAGCAACAGCGAGAAGTTATTTTGATCTTGAGGGCAGCAATTAGCTGAGATGAAAAAGAAAATCATGGTGGAAGTGGAAGACAAAGTTGTGAAGTTTGAAACTCTTGTGCATTACATAAACATGAGCGCCAAATTAGACCGGCATGGCTTCTGTGTGTGGGCTCGTATTATCTTGTTCTTTCCACTATTTGCGATGGGAGCAACCAGGAAGCCTTTGCCTGATGGTATGTATGATCACATACTACATAATATATGTTTCTTGAAGTCATTTTACAGGCTTTGAGGAAGATCCCACTGACTCAAATAAAGTACGGTGTACACTGTGCCATCGCCTCACACCTCACGCAAAAGGTGGTGGGTATATGAACCGAGCACCATCATATGCTAATAGGCATTTGGCTACAGCAGCACACATTGAGAACCTTGAGCGCAAAAAAGCTTCACATACTAGTCCTACCAATCAACCCGAGATGAATCCGTACATTGGTTCATCACACATGGGTACCAATCCTTCAATCCCAGTCCCTGGTTCCCTACCATCATTCCTGGGTGATAATACATTGCCTCAGCATGACGACTTCCCTGGCACTGTCCCCGAATTTGTTTCTGAAGGCTTTGAGGCTGCTATTCTATACGACCCGATATAGAGTCAGAGAATGTTCGGTTTCAGTTCAAACGAATCCTTGTGCAAGAACTATACTCTAATTCCAATGAAGATAGTGAAGATGCCAGTGAGACTAATATTGTTGATATTCTTCGCAGTCTTGGGCGTAAGAGTTTTTTTTCCCTGTTATAACTGTGTTTTTGATTTTGTGATCACAATAGTTGATGGAGATGAGCCAACTGAGCATGGAGTTGAGGACTCTTTGTTCAATCCTGTCATGAGTGCAGAGAAGAACCATGCATATTACCCTTATCCAAGCAAGCTGGTATGAATATACTCATCTGTGTGGACAAATTTAATTTGTGTTTATAGATGATGCTTCTCAATATTATGGATAATTTCGTTTTTTTTTTTTTTTTTTTTTTTTTTTTTTTTTTTTTTTTTTTTTTTTTTTTTTTTTTTTTTTTTTTTTTTTTTTTTTTTTTTTTTTTTTTGCCCGTTTACGCTTTCGACAGCCCATTTCCGGCTAATTCTTTGGCTGTTAAAAGAATCTGGTGTTCCAAATGTTCCTACCTACAACACATTCCGAAAAATGCAGAAAGACCTACAGTCTGTGACTGGGGGTGAGCCTAAACCATTTACCTCAGTTTTGGGAAATCATTTCCATGTGAATGATCTCCATGATGCGGTTCAAAGGGTAAGATAGTACTTTTTCAGCATTATGTGACCGTATCATTGATAAGCTCTAGTAGAATTTTGCTAACCCTTGTATTGCCAAACATCTCAACTTTTATCCTGAGGAGACCAATGGACCCATCTCTGAGGTCTGGCAGTGCCATCGTTGGAAGGAATACTCCCCTTCGGAGCATACCCCAATGTATTCTTCTTCTGGAAAACAGTTCTACATTAACAAAGTTGCAGCATTGGATGATGGCCAGTTAGCCATACCTCCCCTAACGCAACATCTCCTGAACAACTTTCCGCTATGAAGGAAATGATCAAGTAAGTCATGTTTGCCAGTGCATAGTGACTCTAACACAGTTGGACAGTAAAACTCAACTCAAGCCAATTATGTGTTATAATGCCGCAACACAACGGATGTGTGGTGCTTGCCTGCGAGTACCAGGGCTTCCAGGAGATAACCCACAACAAGCAGAGGAGGCAAGTCATGCAGGTGGTAATGCAAACTGTCTTTGCCGAAAGTGTAATGTGGGAGGATCATACGAAGAAACTGAATCAGATCATGGGTATCACTGCTTGTATGCAGTAAGTAACAGATACATACTATTTTCATTGAAGCCTTTTTTTATCAGGATTATAGACTGGAGTGGCACGTTCTGCAGAACAGACTAGAAATCGCCTTCTCATGCAGTTGGATGCAGCAATGATGGGTGTCAAATCAGTTGTGACAAAAATGCAGCGGGAAACTGGAACGAAAGATAAAGTTGCTCAGTACTGGATTGATATTCTTCTCAAAAAATCACAGGAGTTGAAAAGAGAGGATCCCAGGCGCTCCAAGGATGACATATCAGCTGAGCTAAAGGCTTGGCTTGCAGAACAACCAGGAGACAAAATCAACCCTCTTTTGGATATTGCTGGTGATAATTTTATAATTTTACTCTTCTTTTCCCTGAACACTGAAGCAAATACCAGGTCTTGATCCAACTCAGGATACTCCAGTGGAGATTTTACATACCATACTACTTGGCATTGTAAAATATGTGTGGCACTTATTCCACACTTCTCTATCAGATGATCAGAAGGCATTATTTGTCATTCATCTCCAGTCGACAGATCTTGATGGGTTAACAGTGCCACCACTCTGTGCAGCATATATGATGCAGTATTCCAATAACCTCATTGGAAAACATTTCAAGACGCTTATGCAAACCATGGCTTTCCATGTACAAGATATGGTAGCACCTGCCCACTTTGAGCTGATCAAGTCTGTTGGAGAGCTTGGCGCAATGCTGTGGGTCCATGAAATTGACAACATGGATACATATCTGGTACGCACATTTTCTCAAGTGATTTCACACATTGGCAAATATTATTCACTGCAGCATGAACTTGAAATAATCATTGGAAATACTCTGGATGCATTTGCTGCAATTGATCCAGCTAAAATTATTGACAAAATCAAACTCCACTTACTTCCTCATGCTATTTCTGACATTCGCCGATTTGGTCCTCTGATACGCAGCTCAACTGAAGGCTTTGAGTGCTTCAATGCTGTTTTCCGCATGTGTTCAGTATACAGTAATGGCCAAGCACCAAGCTGTGATATTGCTGTTAAATTTTCAGGCATGGATCGTATGAAGCATATTGTGAGTGGTGGATACTGGTATGATAAAGAGCAAGGGGATTGGGTTCAGGCGAGCTCAAACGTGCAAAATATTCTCAAAACACATCCAATTATCCAGCGTCATCTGAGATGGGTTTCACAGGAGGCTATTGAATACGGTAAGATATGTTTCTGCAATGGCGCTGTTTGTTACTTACAATACTATTCAGGAGTTATGAAACCTCATGCTCAAGGAAAGACCAGTACATTTACTTGGTCTTCCACGAAAGCATCACTCATTCAATCTCATGACTTCACACTATGGAACAACAATCTTTCGGTAATTGCTCAATCTGGTGATAGTTGTAAGGTTGGCTCCTGGGTTGCAATTCGTAGATCAGATACAACAGTATGTGATAGTTTAAGGGAATTTCAACCACTTATAGTTATCTATAGGAGTATGAAATTGGACACATCCTTGAATTACTCTCAGCATCCACTCAGTCAACCAATGTTCAACCTCACTCAACTCTACACTCAGATTCGTGACTATTGAACGATTCATTCTTGGTGAGTCTCGCCATCAGAGAATGAATCTACCTGTCCTCTATTGGCCCCCGGACGACTCTGATGTTAAATATGTTGTGGTACCACCATGTGTAAGCATCGTGATTTTTCCATACTTCATTTACTTAGTAATTTTGCCATAGAATGTTCTTTTCCGGCTCTCAGTGCAGCACGATTGTTGTTTGGCAAAATGTACTGCCTCGGGCTCCAGAAATGTTGTGCAGGAACATCAAATAACACCCCAGAAAACTTGTTTCATCGAGCACAAAGACGATGACAGATTTGTTATCAATATGTATGCTTTGCATAATGCTACCTTGATCCGTCGACTTCTTCCGCAACATCTTACTTCACCGACACCATTACACCAGGACCGAGAAAAATTCCATCACGAAATTGCAGCGAAACTTTGTATTTCAAAAGGACAGGTGCACGCAGGCTCAAACAAAGCGGAAAGCCACCATGGAAGGAAAGAAGCAGAAGTTGTTGGAGGCACAGTTAGCCAGAAACATTAATAATAGTGAGAGCAACGAAGAGTAGTGTATTAATTAATATATTATCAACCATCCATTAGTTGCAAGTATGAGTATGTGCCAAGCATTTGAGTTCCCTCCTCTTCTTCTTGTGTCTCTTGTATCAAATCATCCTCCACTACTTTACCATCTTGGAGTTTCCAGCCACATCCAGGTGCGGGTTTCCACCACCCTGGTGCTTTCCAGTCAGCAGGGGGCTTCCAGCCTCAAGGAGGCTGCCAATCCCAATCAATACTGTCAGACTCCGTGTGTGACGAAGGGGCATCAGGGCCAGGCTACAATCATCGGAAGTATGAGTTGATTTGATAAGAAATGATAAGTGTCCACATACCACAGGCAACTGAGCATTGGCTTCATGGACATTGTTCTGCCAGGAGTGTATATTATAATGCTCACAAGGTGGTATTTCCAATCGTAAGGTCTATAGATTCATATAAAAAAGGACTTTGAAAGAAAGTAGAGAAATTTACTATTGGCCCAGGATTGGCCACATTTATATTGATAGTGATAATTGACCCAAGCGACAAGTGCAAAGTTAGGTCGTTGCCATTGATAATGAGCAGTTCAGATGGCATTGGCTGATATGATGTGGAGAGGATAATTGCCACCTAAATTCAGTCTGCTTTTAAGGCTCATATCAGCCTGGTCAAAGCAGGACAACAAGACGTTAAGATGGTCTCAAATTGACCTCAAGACAATGATCATTGGGAGGGCCTTCCAAAAACGTCACATGCGCACATGTGTGAATCAATTGGAGGTCAACTTTTGAGTCACAACAATAACTACAGCCACTATCGTGACAATCTCCAACTGCTTTCTCATTTTGGCCTGGCGGCTGTTTGATATCTTAACGGTGCCAATTTATAGAATTCACCGACAAGAACTGCAAGATATACATGACCTTGACTTCTTTGCATCACATTGTCCTGAAGTCAAGTTTGCGGTGTAGAGGCCTGCAAATAACAGAGAATAGCAGATGACTAAATGATATTACGCGCTCGCATTACGCATTGCGCATTACGAAGTTTTGTGCGTGCGCGATTGCCCTAGACGCTCAACACGGCTCAACGGAGCGGCTCTTAGCGTGTGGGAACATTTTATCTAATGCTTAACGCCCATGTCACGCTTCTGCAACAAGTCAAAAGCTTACTGTGGGCCGAATTGAAGATGCGATCAGCGCATTTTTCTCCTAATCAGGATATATTACAGCGGAAGTAATTACTATAACGGAATTAAGGTACCGATCTTTCAGAACAGAAACTCGGCAATAAATTGCCCTCGTAATGACGTCACCGTAGCCCGGTAGCACTTTTGACAAACCGCCGATATTTTTTTATCTTAAGTCACATGTTCTTAGATTAGATTTTCCCAAACAGGCTCATAGTGCCTAATGTATTCGGTCCTTCATGTTCCTTGCTTCCTGTATCTCGTATTCCTTTCTCGTATTCCTTTCTTTTGTAACGCTCTTTATATAATGTCTATTGCAGCTGTTTGCGCTCTCAATGGCCCTCCCAAGCAACGTCGAAGTCGGATCCGCCTCCCTTGAACAATTTGAATCGCTGTCCCTTGATTTCTTCGTTCCTCTTCAAACTGCCTTGTGCTCACAACATCCACAGCCTCATTCTCTGAATAAAACTCAGCAGCCTGTATCTGATAATGCTCAAAGCCAAAACTAGGTTCTTTTGAAGCAGACTCCACCTCTCTGAAATTCAACATGCGCTGGGAACTTCTATGGATCATTTTCAGGCTCGGCGAGGACAGGAACAGAAGAAACAGGCCATTGAACTACTTTGTGCTCGGACGTTCAGCGAGGATGATGCTAAACATGACCAGGGGCGATATCTTCAACGACAATACTTTGTTTGCGCGCGACATGGTACTGGAGGACAGAAGAAGCCAAAGGGTCTGGTCTGGAACCGAAAGATTGCGCGAAAACGGATGGGATGCCCCTGTAGACTTGTCGTCAAATCGTATCCTGATACAGCAGTGATCCTTGGCAAGTATGAATCTCATCACAATCACGACATTGGAAACGCCAATCTACGTTTTACTCGCATCTCAAAAGACACCAAGGAGCTCATTGCAGGACTACTACGAACTGGTGTATCGCCTGAAAGAATTGTATGTTACCCTCGTCTATTACTAGTGCCATTCTAACTTTCTTCTTGTATTTAGCTCAAGGCACTTCATGGGACCGCGTTTGACGAAGAAGATCATCGTCCTTTGGATTCTACCTCAGATTGTCTACCATTACCACGGAATATCTTCATTCGTCTCTGTGATATTACTCGTATCCAGAAGGAATTAGATGCTGAAAACATTCGTTTGAATCGTGATGATGGAAAATCCACTCGGGAATGGGCTGAGAAGCTCGCCAAACAGAATTCACTCCTAGGTTTCAAGGCGGTCAATGATGCTCCACCTCCAGGCTCTAATCTTACCTGTGACACATTTTCGTTGATGATTCAAAAACCGTGGCAGCAGCGAATGTACCGTGAGCGAGGTGTACATATAGTTTGCATCAATGGGACTCATAATACGACGGTTTATGAAAATACAGTCCTGACAACCTGGTTGTTTTGCGAGCCAACGCAGTCTGCGGCCAGTGCGTGGGCTGCTGTGTCGAGAACAATGGCAATTGTTCTGCCCCCTGGGCACCAACGCAAATCCACTCATCATCTTCCTCTTGCCGTTCATTACTCTCAAAAATCTCTTCCATTTCACTCGACTCTACCATCGCGGTCTCATCGTTCACTCCCATCTTCACCATCACGTTCTGGACATGTTAGTGTTATCACTGAAGATGACCTTCGTTGCAACCCTTCCCAGCCTTTTTCCTCTAGTCCCCGATCAACTCTTCTAGCTCGACTAGACTCAGTCATAGACAAGGCTGAGAAAGAAGAGAATCGACAGGATCAAGTGTGGCAGAGCATGCGCAAAAAGCATTATAGTCTTTTGCAGCAGTCGTCCGACATTGACTCTGACAGTGAAGACCGTCCACTTGCAAAGAAGCCTAGACGTTCCTCTAAATTAAGCTCGCTTGCCGAGGTTGAGTCTGCCTACGGGAGACAAAGGCGTTCCTATCTCAAGTCTCATTCATCATCACCAACACATTCCATTCGCTCTGTCCGTTCTATTTCTCCCTTGTCATCATCGACGACTCCTTCGAGGCAAATTTGTTCGTTCCGTTCCATTTCTCCCTTGTCGTCATCGTCGACTCCTTTGAGGCAATGGCCATCGGGTCTGTCAGTATCGCAAATGTCGGCAGGATTTGCAAAGATGGCCAGTCCTGAGGTGAAGCGGTCACTTTCTCCTGGTGCACGATTCCAGAAAGCCTTTAACTGTGAATGGAGCAGCCCTAAATGCTACTTCCTACATCGTGCAATCTGGGAGTCGCTCTCGGATACTGACAAAACTACCGGTCTCATTTTAGGTGATTCTCCAGAGGGCGATTGGTTGACGTTTAGTATCGAACTTTGTGATAGAACTTATTTTCCTCTTGCACGACTTTCACGTAGTAGAATTAGATTTGTAATTCTGTATAGTTTTTGTAGCTATTGTAACTCGCTCAGACTTATTCCATCAATAATTGGACTCTCTATTAGTATTTGTAGTTGGTATTTCTAGTTCTACTCGCTTCTAATATAAAAACATGTGACTTTAGATAATGAATTATCGGCGTTTCTCGTTCCCCGGTGCATTCGAGCGCCCATACGACGAACGCTTACAAACTTCAACGAAAACTGTCAAATCTACTAAAATCTACTATTATAACATGGATAGAAGCAAAGCCTAAAGGATCCAGTTTAAGTTGTTAAATTGTTTTCCTCAATAGACCCCGACCATATATACTTACTTCAAAAGTATATCCTCAGACTCCCGCTCCAATGGCAATACTGTCCTGCATTTGTACTGAACTTCGTGCCCTCACTGTGAGTCAACAAACGTCGGATCCGTCCTCAACTCTAATAAGTCAGTCGGTGAGGTGGAGTTATCATTCTAAACTTCCACCACCTCCGACAATGTAATTCTTGGACTGCAGATCTCGTTCTCTACATTTTCTCGGCTACCAGGCTCCAGCAACTTACTATCTCCAAACCATCTCCCTCTCCTCTTTATCAAACACTGCGAATCCTCATAGCAAATCGACAGACTTTTGCGCGAGTACATATCGCTCGGAGCTAGACACCCTTCAACGTAGTACGATCCAGTTCGCAATCCAAACCTAAAGCATACCTCGTTCAGCCGAAGCTGTTGTTACCGACGACATGATTGTGACAAACTTCAGTACTGCCCAACTGGACCACTTGATTCCGCCACGAGAAAGAATGACACCAGTGCTAGACTCGCTATAATTGTGGTTTTCAGGAGGTCAAGTCGAAATTTGACACCTTACAGATAATGAAGAAGAAGAAGAGGGATGTTCAAGAAGAAAGTTGGGAACCCAAGTTCTGATGGAAGGAAGGATTTATTACACAACCAGGTCAAAGTTATGGAAAACTGGCACTAGATCACAATAGGACTCAACCAGTGGCGACCCAGGCTCAGCTGGGTAAATGGCAAAGTGACTGGACACCAATCTTGGCTGTAAAGTTGATAAGAAGGAAAGATGGGTGACTTGCATTGTGTGTCCGTCTGACCGTAACCTGCTATAGACACACTCCTCTCATATTTAATCAACAACCTCCTAGACCGGTGAAGTCATGATGATCACTTGGTATCCATTTAATGGTATCAACATTATCCAGCGTATTACGAGGACAAATCCATTGTGCCATCCTCGGGTCCATTCTCGTCCTCCGCTCCGACACTTGTGGCTGCACGCTTCAAAAGATGGCCAACTTCTCGGAATGGATTGCGTCATCCTGCAGCTTTTCTCCATATTGATTCGGAGCAACATCGAATACATCGACATCAGTGGTGGCGAATTTCCTTGCGCTGACGCCCCGTTCGAACAAAAGATCCAATTCAGCAAAGGTGCGACCTTGTGGCTCTGGAACCCGAAAGTAGGTGTATATGATACAGAAAAAACAAATCGCGCCCTACAGTGGAGCTGGATGAACAATTTTTTGGTGAAGCATTGAAAGAGAACAACGAACCCAGAAAAAGCCAGCAAAATTGCCCCAGTTCCATGCGCTGGGGTTTAGCATGTATGGGGTGAGCACGCTACACACGATGGCCACAATATTGCTGGGAAACATTAGCAAAAGCTTGGTAAAACGGTTACCGGATATGATATCTTACTAGAGATTCCTTCCAAGCACAACAGTCTTGATTTGCAGCCGTCGAGTCGAAAGTTCGGCTACCAGCGAGTAACAGACAGTGCCCACTGTAAGCTGGTAGAACATCGCCCAAATAAGCATGATACTGCCAGTGGCAAGTGATGCCTCCTTTTGATGTTCATGCGGGACGAGTCCGAGGAAGCCAAGGATGAAAAGCATTGTGCAAAGACCACATAGACCCCACAGGTAAAGTGATCTATTCGATGTTTGTATTCCATTTACAGGTGGTCATTGAAACTTGGGGTAGACTGACCTTCGACCAATGCCACGACTCATGAGGAACCAAGCGCCGAATACTCCAAAACAGTTGATGCTGTATTGTCCTAAGGCGAAGTCATAAGCCTTGGCGGGGGCTAGACCAGCCTGTTCTAAGAAATATCTGGCTACAAGTGTCAGAAGGTGTCAGAAGTTCACTTGAGAGGGGGTAAACATACGAAGAATACCCCGAAAATGAATTTCCACTCAAGTTTTGAACTATGCGGCGGATAAAGTCAGAATGCATCATATATTTCAGCATTTATACTCACTGGCCCAAACCATGCAAACGATCTGTTGCTTAATCAGTAACTAGAAAGCAGTATGTAGATCGCAACTCGCCTCAGTTCGACGCAAATCTGTCCCTTTAAAGCAGTCAAGGTATGTTGCACCACTTGTAATCTAGGACAGTAACGTTTGTCAGTAGTATGAACCAATGAAATTTCAACATACCTTCTCCTCCAACGCAGTAGTGTGGACCATCATTGCAACCGTTTCTTCGGCATCAAAATCGCTTTCCTTATTCTTGCTGGTCAAACGAAGGAGAGAGTGTTTTGCTTCTTCAATCCTTCCTTTCCTAACAAGCCACCACGGGCTTTCCGGAGCCAATGCAATCCCGACAAGAAGAGGGACAGGCCACATCCATTGAAGGCCGTACGGAATACGGTACGCCCATTGATCTGTCCGGCCCAACATAGATTTAATTACCCCAATGCCAATGACTTGACCGAGACCCCAACAGAAGTTCACGTAGGTGGTCAGATAACTAGACAAAATGTCAAACCAAAGCCTGGACCTGCACGATATTCAACTAACCCACGCAATGCCACAGGGCAGACTTCAGATGCGTATGTGATCGTGAGTGTTTGAAAGACTCCCCAACTGGAAGAAATCGGTCTCAGGGGTACTCGATGGAAGGAGGGAATTACGCACGGGATTCCACACAAAACTTCGGCTACTTGCAGCGAGATGACCGATTGGGCAGTGAAGAAAATAGCAGTAAACGCAATGATCAAGGAAAGACAGGTCATTACGGTGTAACGGTATCCAAAGCGTTCCGAAACATAGCCGTTTATGAATAAACCAATTATTTCACCGCAATTTGCGCCCTTGGTAGAGTTAGCAAGAGTAAACCACGGAACTTTGTCCTTATGTCTACTCACATTGGCCAATCCCGCTTGCCAGCTAGCTGGTACCTGGTATGTGCCATCGGATAATTGTTGGCCGTATTTCTTGTTGAATTGAGGGAAGCCATCTGTTTCCCCAGGTACAATAGTTAGTAAATGTCAACATCGGAACCATCAGGCGGACGTACAAAAGTTACTGAGGAGACATAGATCATAGCCTTCCATACAAATGCAGGTAGAAATGAGGATGCTCCAACCGATTGCTTTGGGATATAGCCTCAGACCCTCAAGCAAAGTCATCTTATGCTCCTTGTCCGTCGCCATCTTTGCATTGTTGATAACATCCTCCATGGACTTGGAACCGTTGACTTGGGTATCCGGAAGGGAGGAGAGAGGTTCTTCAGCGTGCATCTTCGAGGTATAGTGTATTGCCACGGGTTAGCTGCTAGATGGTAAGGCAGGACGCGAAGATGTCACCGTGAAGTGGGGAGTAGATGAAGGAGCGACTCCGCTTTTAATCTATACCGTATTCAAATTATCCCACATAAAACTTTCGCGTGACCTTCTTGCTACGCACGCGACAGCGAGGTCAGTTGACTCTCTGAGCTTGCCAATGTACGAAGTGATACTCAAGGTTCGGAGGTTCGTCCCGGAACTGGTACTCTGAGCTTGCCAGTGCTAATGCTGCGAAGTGATACTCAAGGTTCGGAGGTTCGTCCCGGAACTGGTACCTCGGCCGCAAGAATATTTGTTTGGGGCTTGATCCGAACCTCCTATACTCCGGGGAACGAGAGAAAACGCACTACATTCGTGTACATCGCGGCAGTTTATAACTTAACTTCACTCTATATAGTGGAGTCCCACAAGGGAACAGCCGGACTCTAACAGAAAGAGAGTGAAGCAGCGAAGTCGAATCACAAAAGGTAGACTCCCGAAGTAGAGTTTTTAAAAGAACCGCTACGTATAGTCGTAGTAGATGGTCTGTTTTGTCCTCATCATCTGATAAATCCTGAAACCCCAGTTCGGAACGAAAAAATGGACCGTTCGCGAAGCTAGTGTTGCCGTCGGCCAAAAGGCAAGGTCAGGCTGACCACCCTCTCCCATCAAGGCGGCCAAGTAAGGCCCAGTAGCGCCAGGTAGCGCCCCAGTGGTACCTTAATAATGCTTTTGTTGCGGCTGAAGTTATTTTGCGTCACCATTAGATTCCCGAATTCGGGGGCCGTCAACAAAGTACGGTATCACCTGGTATCACTACGCTTATCAATCTAATGCAGATTCATGAGTATTCTTCTATACACGACCGACAGATGATTCTGTAGCAACGTATCACATCCATTCATGAAAGTAACTGCCCAAGGGCAGCCACATGAGTCTCTCGTTTCTGAACGAGGTCCGCATGCAAGACCGAAGTTCTTAAATCAGACTCAGACTGTTAGCCCAAAAATTAGCCCCAAAGAAACATCAACAAGGGCGAGATATGCATACAGAACAACGTACCTGTAAAAGCTTATCAGCCTCCCACATCCTAGTAGGTAGATTCTCCAGCGCAACATATACAGCAGGGATAGATTGACAGCACAGAAGCTCAGCCTCATTGTTGCGTAGAATCGCCAGTGCAACTCGAAACAAGACATCAAGACCGTCTACGAGAAAGACGTCCCAAACACGAAACAAGGTCTTGTAAAGAAAAGTCATTATTGAGCTCATAAATGCGAGCCCCCAGCTTGACTCGACTCACCTCAACTGGCAAACAATCCGTAAAGAGTGACAAGAACCACGAAAAGCATATTGCCGGTAGGTCAACGCCGAGATTGTTAAGATGGTCGTAAAGCTTGGGGAGATATTCTTGCACATAATCCAATAGTATAAGAGGACATGCTCTCGAAGGCAGGAGCGACGGCGAGAAAAACTCTTCAGGTAAAATCCGTTCAACGAGGGCGCACAGGACCCAGAACGCCTCTTCTTCATCAGCATGAACAAGCAAAAGAGTCGAAGTTACTAGGTTCATGCCTTGACAGTACCCCACGGCTGGATTTCGTCTAAAAATAAGATCAAACCTCGGAAACAATTGAAAAAAACCTTAAACTCACCGACTGTATGCAGTCAACACTCTTCTCAACTTATCCACTCCAGCCCCATCACCCCCAAAAAATACATTCAATGGCATTGTCCTTCCCACATCCTTCTCAATGTCCATCAACACACCAGCTCCCTCTCCACTCTTCACTAGCTTCTCCTTCTCGACTTCCGCCAATAAATCTCTAAACACCCCCGGCTCCCTCATCTCCAAACCCGCACTACACTCCAACCAAACTTTACTTCGATAAACCAACGGTATTCCCTTCCGCACCAACTTTGCAAAATCTTTCCTCTCACCTGTATTTGCAGGTAACCCCAATTGCGCGAAGCCAATCAACCCCTCACTATGGTCGAGCTCATCTTCTTCCCCTGCTTCGTATGGTTTAACATCAAGCCCGAGTAGCGTTGCAGCAATACTGCCTCCACTTCCAATCCCACCCAACGCCGATGCCGATTTCATTGATTGACTCTGTTGCGCCCTGGCTTTAGCTGTACTCCGCTGCTTCACAAAAGCATCCCAGTCCTTCCTCTGAGCATCCTGTCTTCTGTCATGGATCAATGTAAGATCATTGAGCAGACGCCGCACAGTATTCGGACATGCGTGGGGTGGACTATCGGGGTTGATAGACAAGACAGATGTTGTGGAACATGTTAGTGACGATGGGACGACGGGGGTAGTCGAGGGTGTTGTGGAATTCGCTGTTGAAAGACGATTTCGGGATTGGGAGGATGAGCGAGATTCGGACTCGGAGTGGGGGTTTTTCGAAGAAGAATCAGCAGTTGTAGGTTTGGAATGAGTCGTTATGGTGCTTTCCACGCTTTTTGTATCGTCTCCAGCATCATTTTCCTCCGCCTCAGCTTCCATCGAGTCATTTTCATACTCACCACTCCCAGGCTTTTCTGGTCCATTCCCGTCTCCATTACAATCACATCCTTCCTTGACGATGTCGATAGCTCTCTTCCTTTTGTGACTGCGATGCCCATCCTTTTTTCCTTCTTGTTCTTCGGAATCCGAATCGGGCCACGTGTTATCCTCCTCCCTGTCTGCAATTTTCACCCCTGTCAAACACGCCGGAGCAGTACATCCACAAAATCTTGCTCTCAACAGGAGCAAAACGTCGTATTGGGATACATCGTACATGAACCCGTATCGGTCTGTCAACAGTGACAACCCTCTGGATCCAGGCATGTTGGGCAAACCCGGAAGAGAAAATGAGAACCTCCTTGCGGCCGAAGGCGTCAGTGTTCCAATTCCCATTCCGGGACTGATCTTACTCGCACTGATATCATTGATATCAAATCTAAAATTCCGCGACGTTAAAGGAGTATACGTCCTCGACAAACTCGATAGATACTGTGTTGGAGGTTTCGCGTGCGTCGGGATGATGTTTTCGAGTGGGTTCGAACTTGCGACACCAGCACCGCCATTGGGCTTGGACCCGATGGCAACACCACTGGCCTTTCCTTTCCAAGAGAAGCCACCGGAGAAGCCACCGAATATCGACGGAGAAGGAAGAGGTACGATGTTCTTCAAACCTCCTGCTTTGCGCGACGCAGGAGTGGGTTTGATGGTGACAGTGCTAATACTTGATTCACGTCCTGTGCCTTGACTGATACCAGCACCAAGCGCACGCGAGAGTTTCTTCGCTGCATCGTTTGAAGCCGTCGAACCGAGAACACTCCCAGTCGCTGTTTCAGCAACAGAGCCGTCGCCTGTGCTTGTTCCCCCAAGTGATGCAGACGAAGTCACGCGGGCACCAGATATGATGAGAGACGTTGCTTTCTCCTTTCCTCCTTTCCTCTTCAATGTCGTAGATCTTGGATCCTTAAACACGACGCCCTCAGCTCTCGCATTCCGTATTAAGTCCATGGCGAGAGATTTAATCAATGCACCACATTCGCGAGGATCGCTGAGGATCGAGGAAGGATCAGACGTCATGACGCGGGTAGCATTGGCGATTGCACGGAGGGTTGAACCTTGAACGAGCAGGACTGGGAGGGCTACATCAGACGAGGAAAGGTTCGACGAGGAAGGATTCGATGACAGTGCAGTTCCTGATGGACCAGAAGGTGAAGATGTAGTAGTGCTCGTCTCCATGGACAGATGCGGAGGAGCAGGTAACCCAGGTGAGGCAAGCGATGAAGTCAGAAGCCCAGTAGTGGATGAGCCACCTGTATACGTTGTATTGGTCGTATACGTGGTCCGTGCCGATCGTATAGAAACGTTATCAGACGGAATATCGTCGCCTGTCTGAGGGTCACTAGGCGTCGCAGTGTTTTCATCATCTGCTGAGATATTATCTATTTCGGGTAGACGCTCTCGCCCAGGATTCAATATTGATATACCCAGCGTGCCAAACACACTTTTTGCAGTTTTGCGGCGCTGGTGTCGGGTGTGAGCTCCTGGTCGCGGGCTAGGCGCATGCTCGGCGGTAGCAACTTCTGAGACAGAAACAGTACGAGCATGAGGCGCGCGTTTGCCCCATAATGAACCCATCCAGTCGCCGATGGTATTCGTGGAATGGTCTGAGCCAACAGAAGCAGCCGAGCAGGAGTGATAGTGAGTGGGTCATCTTTCGACACAAGGGAGGTTCCGGAAGTTTCGGAAACGATGGAAGCCGTGTCATCGAGACTTTTATCGTGTCCGTCGAGGTTCGGTGATGAGGGAATTGGCGTTAATATTGGTAAAGATACTTGGTCTTCGATAGCTTCTGAAAGCGAATCCGCAAGAGACTGGTAACGATGTTAACCCTAGGAAATAAAAAATATTTGATTGAGGCTAACCATATGGCTGACTTGTTTTCGAATCTGAAGCCGAGGGTCTCCGTCATCGTCTCCGAAAATCCGCCTAACAACGCGTCTAGTAATTTCGCGCTCTTCCTTGGTCTTCAATTCCCTAACTGCCTGATCGGCTTTAGTTCTTCTAACTTCTTCCTTCTCCACCAATGCTTTTCTACTCTGTTCAAGATCTAGTCTCACTTTGGACAGGTTATGCAGCGCAGCTGATAACACACGTAAGGCTGAATGATAAGGATGTGAGGAGACTTCTGCTGGACTTTCGGAGACGCTAATAGCAGCTATGGCAGACTGAATCGCTTCGTCAGAGTATTCGTGCCATTTTGTTGTTAGGACTCGAGATGTGATAGCAGGGCTGAGTTCATTTGTTGTTTCTACAAAGTCATTCATCGAATGTTGTGGCTCTTCTGAGCCAACAATAATGAGTGGTGGTGTCCCTGGTAAAGATCTGTCGATATCATTGAAAAACGAAGCCAGGCTGCTGCCGTCTCCGTCTAGTGATTTCCGTCTCACAGATTTTGCCAGTCTCCGTACACTTCCATGGTCCCGGTCTAAATCTCCATGTCTTTCAAGTTGGGCTTTTAGCGTGAAGTAGCTTGTAGAAGGCGGTGTATTATTATCATTGTTGGAATTACCACCTGAAGTGTTACTGAGAAATCGGCTTTTACGAGAACGTGAAGAGGAGCTGGGAGCAGCATTTGAATCGAAAGAAAGCGGATGGGAATGAACGGGCGTAGAAGAAACCGAAGCTGGTGAGGATGCCATGTCAAGGCATCGTTCGAGCGCTAAAGTCGGTCGCAGGCTAGTAGGGTTAGATTTTGGAAATGTCAAAGCGTCATGTATTCAACTTTATCTGTTACTAGTGCTAGCAGTAGTAGTTTTTCCGATGTTCAAATCCTTAGTAGATCATGCATGTTGGAGTTACTCCTACGTTATCGCATTCCTCACTTGGTATTCCCTCACGTGTTAGTATGTCGGTTTACTATCACTCAGTTGTTTCTCCACTACTTGTGTGAACATCTGAGGGTAAGTCATTATAGTATTATCTACCTAGCTACCTACTGACTTATACTACAGTCTTACTTGTATTTGTCGTTCTCGTCTAGATATATTCAGCTGTTTCTCCGCTACTTGTGTGAACATCTGAGGCCTTACTTGTGTTTGTCATTCAACTCGTCTAGTCTTATCCTCCAAGTAACGACTCCGAAAATGCACCTAAACTAGTCTGACTCGATAGAGTCTAGTTTAGGAATATTTTTGAGAGCATCCTTGGTCTTGTTATCAATTGGTTTTTAAATTTTCCTGCCAGTTTGTTGATTTTTTGTAATCTTATTTCTCGTTGATTGTAGTGGTAGTAGTAAATTACGCGGCTCCGCCATCCAGCAGGGTCCCACGAGGGAACAGCCGGTGGTGAACGATAGACTTCGATGATGCCGTTTGTGAATTCCCTTTTGGTCTAGTTGCATGGGGCGATAATTGGGTAGTCGTATCTGAGTCATGACGAAGGCGGCGCTTGGGATAAGTTCTAGTGAGGTCTCTTCGCTCACATTTACCCTATTGAGAGCATATCTGCACGATAAAATACAACGGGTCTCCGAATGGGGCAACATCTTTCGAACGAAATTACTCAAAGCGCACCGCGTTAATATCTTAGGGTTCTCTTAAAAGCGAGCGTCTTCCCGAGCGCGAGATGCGCTTAAGGTCGAACTCTGTGTCCTCTTGTGAGGGATATGGAGCATATCACCAGCATGGAAATATATCGACGAGGCTTGAAAGGCTCTCAATCATCATCTGTTTTCCACCTCTCGATTGAAGGTCTAAAACAACCAAACGTATCACGCACTTTCCAGAAACTAACAACCTGCGCAACGTTTACGTATTCAGTGAAAAGTTGGGTTAATCCAGTAAAAGGATGAGAAAGAGGCTGTGTGTGAACTAGAACGTCAAGATGATATTAACTATTAGGTTACAACGTATCCGGCAACATAGAAAGTTATTCAGGTCCATATAAGAAACACAACTACTCGGCCATTTGACGGAATTTATCCTGGATCTCTGCGTGAAGGTCGTCCAACTTTTGCTTCACATTGTCCTTGCCTTGCGACGGAGACTATGGAAGCAAAACGTTAGCACTATTCCATCCTTAGAAGCAGCATTTGACGCAAATCACATACCTCGAACTTCATCTGCGATAGCTTGAACATGAGATCAGAAGCCGAATCTTTAATCTTGTTAAATGTCATGTCACTTTGGCTAACAAGTTTCAGTGCAGAATCGTGGAAGCCGACGAAATTTTTCATCATGCCACTGGTCTTGTAGAAGGGGCAAAATCTATCATACTCGCTCATCCCGTTCTGCTGCAGGAAATCATCCTTCAGCATACGAGCAACCTCAAGAGTGATCTTGTCGCTCTCGCCCAAGGCACTCTTTCCGACTAGCTGCACGATTTCGGCGAGATCCTCCTCTTTCTGCAGGATCTCCTTGATTTTCGATCGCAGCTCAACGAAACCAGGCTCCGTTTTCTCGTAATAGGGTTCGAGAACCTTGGTGTATTTGGAGTACGACACAGACCAGTTGACGGAGGGGAAGTGTTTTCTCTGGGCAAGCTTCTTGTCGAGACCCCAGAAGACTTGCACGATACTGAGTGTGGCAGAGGTGACAGGATCTGAAAAATCACCACCGGGAGGTGATACACTGTGGAAAAAGGCTTGAACTCTTTCTCAAGATGTAGCAGATGCGGGGGACGTACGCTCCGACGATGGACACGGTGCCTTGCCTTTGAGGATTGCCCAAACACACTACCTTTCCAGCACGCTCGTAGAAACTCGCTAGCTTGGTACTGAGATACGCAGGGTACCCAGAGTCGGCAGGCATTTCAGCTAAACGACCAGATATTTCACGAAGAGCTTCAGCCCAACGGGATGTCGAGTCAGCCATCATTGCCACGTTTGTTCCCTGGTCACGGAAGTACTCTGATAGTGTAATACCAGTGTAGATAGACGCTTCACGAGCAGCGACAGGCATGTTCGAGGTGTTTGCGACCAAAGTAGTACGCTTCATGATGGGTTCTTCACGGTCTCCGACCTCCATGGTAAGCTGAGGGAACTAACGGACAGTAAGCGCTGCACATCTGAGGCAGTATCCAAGCTCAGACATACCTCCATCAGTACTTCAGCCATCTGGAAAATGATGTAAAAATTGTAGAGACATTGAAGCAGGCAGAGGACAGACCTCATTACCACGTTCACCACAACCGACATAAACAATGATATCGCTGTTGGAGAACTTGGAAAGTGCTTGTGAGATGACAGTTTTGCCACAGCCGAATGCTCCAGGAATGGCGGTTGTACCTCCTTGTACACAACTTGAAACAAATCAATACAAGATCGAGTAGTAAGAAGATAGACTGTACGGGAAAAGTGCATCTAGGATACGCTGACCAGTCAAAAGAGGATAGTCGGCAGTTTGCTTTTCTTTCACTGGACGGGGTGCACGGACAGGCCAAAGTTGCATCATCGTGTGTTTTGCGGTTTTGCCTTCGAACTCGGTTTCAAGAATAATATCCTAGAATACAGTTGGTCGATGATCATTGCGAAGAATATTGTATGATACGCACATCCACTGCATAGCTGCCTTTCTCAGCGATGTTTGTGATGGTACCAAGAGCCCGAGGGAAAGCATGATCTTGTGGTTATCCACTAGCGAGTTTTCGTAGACAGTACCAAAGATATCACCCCCTGATATATGGTCACCAACCTTCAAAATCTAGACGTTAGCAGGCGCAAGTGCATAAGGATCGTGTAGGATCTCACAGAGAAAGATGCTGGGTTAAAGTCCCATTGTAAAGAGCGGTCTAAAGCATCCGTGTTGATTCCACGGGGAATGTAAATCGATTTAGACAATTCTTGGATGGACTGGTAGTCGGATCGTAAGCGAAATACAAATCAGCAAAGACTGAACATACTCGTAACGGCCGCTGAATACCATCGACAATGTTACCCATCAAGCCTAGAAGCGGATTAGACATGCTACAACCTAGTTGATAATATCGTACCAGGACCAAGTTCAACACTCAGAGGCTTGCCAGTTCGCAGCACCGGGTCACCAACGGTTACACCAGATGTCTCTTCGTAGACTTGTATGGTCGCCTTGTCGGCCTCGATACGGATAACCTCTATAATTATTTAAGTAAATTTCTCTCAAGCCCTGTACACCGTACCTCCAACGAGTTCGTCGTGACCAACTCGAACAAGCTCATACATAGCAGCTCCGATCATGTTCTCGGCAACGACGACAGGACCAGAAACACCGAAAACTGAACCAAATCTGCTTTCACGGTCCTCATCGGATACCTTTGGGAGATCCCGTTTAGCGTTTTGAAGAGCACCAGCCATGGCTGTACAATGTAAAGATAATGAAGCTCTAGCGCTTCAGAGATGTGTCATGAACCACGTGCTACTATTCGCAGAGACGCGTCACCTTCATTTCGTTCACTTCGTTTTACCACTTCCACCACTACTCTTACTGAAATCATGGCCCCCAAAGCGTACGTGTTGTTCAAGTTTCTGATGAATTTAACTAATTCCTGTACGCAGTGACTGGGAAAAGTGTTTGTGGCAAACTGTTTTAGACTTGGCAAGTATCTCATTCGCGATCCTGCAGCCGACAAAAAGGTTGACGAGAAGGAGGAGAAAATTGTTGGTACGTGGCCATAGACTAGGACCTCAGAGCTGCCCACTAATGGCTGTTTAGCTCTCGACGACAGCGATATTCAAATCCTCAAGACATACGTATGCATGCTTCACATTACATTCGCACATCTCGCTGACATTAGGCTAATAGGGTCAAGGACCATATGCCCGCCAACTCAGAACAACTGAGAATGACCTGAAAGATATACAGAAACGAATAAACGAGAAACTTGGTGCGTTGCTTTCTTGTGGATCAAGGCGGCTCTTGTTTACAATGGAAGTTCGCAGGCGTGAAAGAATCAGACACTGGTCTTGCCTCGCCCAATCTTTGGGATCTCGCAGCAGATCGTCAAAGAATGTCTGAAGAACATGCCCTTCAAGTTGCACGGTGCACAAAGATTATTCCTGTGGATCCCAAGGCAGCTGAAGCAGCTAAGGCAGTTAACGCGCTGGGTGCACTACAAGGGCAGAAAGGAGCAGATGAACAAGACAAATATGTTATAAATATCAGGCAAATCGCGAAGTTCGTAGTCGGTCTTGGTGAACGTGTTGCGCCAACGGATATCGAGGAGGGTATGCGCGTCGGGTGAGTGTATCGACGTTTTTTGCATGTAACTTTTGCTGATATTCGCCCCGTAGTGTTGACCGGAACAAATACCAGATCCAGATTCCTTTACCTCCCAAGATCGATGCTTCAGTTACAATGATGCAGGTTGAAGAGAAGCCCGATGTTACTTATTCTGATGTCGGCGGGTGCAAAGAACAAATAGAGAAACTGCGCGAAGTTGTGGAGACCCCTCTCCTTTCGGTATGTAGTCAAATATACAAGCCAAACTCACTACTAACGCTGACGTGCTTTTCTAGCCCGAGCGTTTTGTGAACCTTGGTATTGATCCTCCTAAAGGTGTTCTTTTGTTCGGTCCTCCGGGAACAGGAAAAACACTGTGCGCTCGTGCAGTAGCCAACCGCACAGATGCAACTTTCATCCGTGTCATTGGGTCAGAGTTGGTGCAAAAGTATGTTGGGGAGGGCGCGCGTATGGTTCGTGAGTTGTTCGAGATGGCAAGAAGCAAGAAGGCATGTATCATCTTTTTCGATGAGATAGATGCTATTGGTGGCGCACGTTTCGACGATGGTGCCGGTGGCGATAACGAAGTGCAGAGAACCATGCTGGAGCTTATCAACCAATTGGATGGTTTCGACCCAAGAGGGAACATCAAGGTACTAATGGCTACTAACCGGTGAGTAAAGATGAGATTGGTTGTTCACTCACTACTGACAATCATATCAGGCCCGATACGCTAGACCCTGCTCTACTTCGACCCGGGCGTCTTGACCGTCGTGTTGAATTTTCACTGCCTGATAGTGAAGGCAGAGCACACATTCTTCGTATCCATGCTCGGAGGTTTGTCTATCTCTCATTCTACTTTGATGATCCTATCCTTAAATCGTCTTTCAGCATGAGTGTAGAGCGAGATATCCGTTTCGACCTTATCGCTCGTCTATGTCCCAACACAACTGGTGCAGAACTGCGCTCGGTTGCAACGGAGGTGAGTTCCTGATTCATAACATCCTTCCTAGACGCAGTTTCTAATTCTTGAACTAGGCTGGTATGTTTGCCATTCGTGCCCGACGGAAAGTAGCATCCGAACGTGACTTCCTCGATGCTGTGGAGAAGGTCGTCCGCCAAGGTACCAAATTCTCTAGCACGTAGGTCACTTTAAATTTCTGTTCCGATCTCAAATTGACCTTTATTTGTTGGATCATAGACCGCTTTATCAAGTGTACAACTAGACAGACATCTTGTATCTTTATTCCTTGTTGTTTCGTAATATACTACTTATTATTGTAGAAGTTGTAAGCGCCCGTGAGTGAGTCATTGAAAATGATCTTGCACTTGCACCAGAATGAACTCTAGGATTGGAGTTGCTCGATTGCGGAAAGAATCACTAATATCACTCCAGTTCCGTCGTTACTATATCCGTCGTGCCCCACCTCCAACACCAAAGTCAGTCAGCACGCTTTTGACTAAATACGCGTCTTCTCCACATCGACCGTTGAATCTCTCCACGTTGTTATCTTTTGGACGACCTCTAACAAAGGAATCAGTACTTGCTTCGGTAGCTCATGCACTAGACGAGATACCTAAGCGACTGGCGCGGCGAGTGCAGTCGATTGAGGCTCTTCCCTTTATTGTTGGCACCAATCCGTGCGTCTAATCCATGTTATCGCAGATGGAAAACCTTATTGTGTAACCCACAGATATGTAGCTAGCATTCTCTCTGCGCATAAAGATAGCTTCATGTGGCTCGCCATGTATTCGACACCACAAACCCTGGCCGAGAATAACACGTTCACTGAAACTTTGGAAGAACTAGTTGAGAAGCATGCGAATGATATTCCAACGTAAGCTTTCATGTTACTGCTAACAAAACTATCCAAGCTTCTAATCCGTGCTCCATAGTTTGGCCAAAGGGTGGGCTTCTTCCAAAAGCTTCATTCCAAAAATTACTCATATTTCGTAGCTTTCAGGAATGCGCTAAATACATGACTAACGCTCAGATCACCGAGTTTCTGGATGGTGCAATCCGAAATCGAATATCGGTGCGGTTAATTGCAGAGCAGCACATATCTCTTTCCCGAGCCCTTGTTGAGCCAGGACACTACAACCCTGGAATAGTTCAAACGAATTGCTCGCCAGCGGATATGGTCCGTATGTGTGGTTCGTTTGTTAGTGAACTTTGCAACGCAACTCTAGGAGCGGCTCCAACTATCCTGATCGATGGAGATGAAGAAGCTGAATTTGCGTGAGCACACCCCTCCTAGTATATTTCTATCGAACTGAAACCATCTAGATATGTCCCTGTACACATTGAGTACATCATCACAGAGGTCTTGAAAAATGCGTTTCGTGCTACGGTAGAGCATCATTCCAAGGACAAAGGACGAGGGCCATTACCGCCTATATCTGTAACCCTTTCTGCTCCACAACGCTCAGAAGCAGGCCCCAACTACTTCTCACTGCGTATCCGAGACCAGGGTGGTGGAGTTTCTCCCGCTAATGTTTCCCAGATCTTCTCCTATGCGTTTACAACCGCGGGTCGTGGTGCAAGCGGGGACGACGGTAGTGGCGGCGGTCCATACGCTGCACAGCAGGTGGGAGGAAGTGCAGCGATTGGTGACGGAGGTATGGGGGAAGGTAATCTATTTGGTGAGATCACTGGAAAGGGTTTGCAAACTGGACTTGGAACAATCGCCGGATTGGGGTATGGTCTACCCATGAGTCGCCTGTACGCAAAGTACGCAACAATTTTTTTCGTGACTGGTAAATAATATCAACGCAGTAGTTTCAGGTACTTTGGTGGTTCTCTGGACTTGGTATCTCTGGAAGGATGGGGTATGTTGATGAAAAGTTCTCTCGACTCCGCTATGCTGATGTTTTTCCAAGGCTGTGATGTTTATCTGAAGCTACGTTGCCTCGATGAAGCCGGTGATGCTAATCTAGACAGTTTTTCAACCCTACAACCTATTAATACCGTAGAGGCTGTAATGTAGGTCGAGTTCACGTACAAGTGACTTCCCTCGAGGAAAATAAAATCAGTATCCACTGTAACTTCCCAAGTCCGTCCGAAAGAGATGAGGCCTGATATTTGTGAGCTACAAGTTTTCCAGCCACAAAAAATACTACAAGATTCTGTAACTTCCGCAATTGAGTTCAGCTTCAAAAGAAACGTTTACAAGCGAAGGAAGGATAAAATCAGCCAGGTAGAAAGAAACAACTGGCTCACGCTTTGCACGCCGTGGAATATATACTTAAAATCGTTTCGAGCAGGTGTCTCATTACGTCGTCTTCCATCTTCCTTCAGTATGCAGATCAGGATTGTGTTGAGATGGCACAGGGATCCAAGAAGCGCTTGTACTAGTAGTGAGAAAAAAATTAGCGCTTAATACTATTTGTTATTCGAGGACACTAGTAAGCATTTCATCGTATGGGTACCTCGTTTCTAACTTTCCTCTTCTGTTTAATCTTTGGTATCATGACAGTTCCGGCGAATCTTTGCTCATATTTGCTCCATTCAACGCTTATTTCCCATGACTGAGGACCACAGGTCTCCGAATAATGATAATCACTCGGGAGAACCACGGTTCCCAAACGAAATTCTTAATCTCCTCATTGACAATCTCACAAACGATCCTTCTTCTCTCCATAACACATCACTTGTGTCTAAAGATCTTTGTTCCCTCTCGCAAGCCTCCATCTTCCGAGCGGTTCACTTGGGACATGATGCGCTCAGGATTCGGCGCTTTAGGTCCCTTTTGAGTGGTTCAAAGTCGAAATCCGTGTCCGGCTTTGTTAAAAGCCTAAATATTGACTTGGAATATGTGGCGAGTGAACCTGAAGATATCGAGTCAAGTGTTTTCATACTCCAGCACTTGCCATCTCTCATCAGTCTCAGGCTTGATTGGGCTCAACTTGAGCATCTACATGCCATAAAGACATCTTTATGTGACACGTTGCAAGAACTTTGGATTTACTTGAATGACAATACTGTGGGGGGCCTTCAGGATATGCTGAAGTCTCTGACTACACTCAGGGTACTCTTGTTAGGGGGTTGTGACGGAACTGCTCGAGCTTCAGACACTAGTCCAGCACTCATCCTTCCGAGTTCATTAGAAACACTCTGGCTGGCATGGCCCTTGTCAACAGATGTTTTTCAGAGTATTGGTTTGGGACTGGAAATGGCATATCCATCAATCCTTCGCACCATTCTCCTAGAATTTGATTGGGGGGAGAGGGACAACAATGAAAGAGTATTATGGAGATGCCTTCATGATCAAGGGCATCATGTCAAAGTTGTCCTGGACATAGGACGGGGACTCTGGGATCCTTCAACATTTGAATTACCTACAGCTACCTCAGGTGAGTCTAACCTGTCTCTCACATAAGTGTTTCCTGTTACCTTCGTCCTTCTAGCTTTGTCTGACCATATGCACGGGTACAAAGGTTTGCAACTGACTTTCAGTTGCTCTCAATCATCCTATTTAGCCCCCCAGCTTGCCTACTGCATTTCTAGTCTTCCCAGTTGTGTATGGAAAGTTTTCGTTGACATTGATGCCAATGTAGATGATGGACCGTTTAACTCGGATGTTGAGGCTTGGTCTGGACTAGACACAGTGCTTTCAAAGAAGCACAGTGACCTGAATGGGATATTTCGTCTTTGCTTCACATGTACCAACCGCCGAACACGGGATTTTGGGACATCCTTTGCATTCAACCCCACGTTAATTTCTCCCACGAGGAATACTCTCTTAGACAGAACAATCCTGGACCGCATTCCAAAGTTGTTACCTCTCTCGGATGGACTTGGGATACTTAATATTGATCTAGAAACAGTCTTTTTTGACTTTTGAACATGCTTGTCGTACAATTTCTCCTAATCAGCTTGAAATTTCGCACCCACAAACTTCCTTTATCTATGATCACCATTGCTGTCGAAGGTAAGACTAGCCAGGTAACTGAGGATAGGACGTATTCTGCCTCTATGGATCGGCAAATTTAAACGGCCCAAGGTACTCGCATTCATCGTCTGGCATGGATGGTTATGTTCAGAGAGGAGTTTATGTAGTTCTCGCAAGTGTCGGAAGGGCCTTGCCTCAGGTTGAGGACGAGTATTGGGGGGCTGCGGTTCACTGTTGTACTGGAAAGCTTGAACTCCTCGTCGCGCCATCTCTGCGCAATAAGGAATAATGTAAAGTCTTCTATTTGTCCAATGTGACCTATCAGCCTATGCTCAAACCGACCACTAGCCATATTCTCTCCTGCTTGCCCACCGGGTCAGCGCAGTACGTCAGGCTTGCGATACTACTGTATTGTATACAAGCGTTGTGTATCTGTCCGTAAGGGAGCTGGTCCGATTTGGTACGATATCTGACGGCTATATCATTATTAATAGTACACGAGAAAAAGTTCAACAGAATTCAGCCGTCACGCCTGGCGGCAGAGCACATACGACATTGTTTTCGACTATTGAATTCATTCGATGGACGCATGGGTGGCACATAAGTATGTGTCTATATTTTGGTCCAGCAGCTCATGCCTTTTTCAGTTGGCTTAACGCCAATTCATTCCTCCAACAGAATGCACCCCACGAACATATATGATACCACAGTAGCGTTCGAGAGCAAAGCACCAGAAGTGGAAATCTAATCGCCCGAAAGCACAGTGGTAACGGGAAAGAAACTAGCAGTCATCTTTACTGCCACACTGTAGGTCCAAATGAGTCTTCGCTCTAGCTCCAAGTTATCTGATCTATCCTAGGTTACTGTCGCTTCTATTGACCGCTTTAGATCAAACTATTCTGTGTGAGTCTATCAAATAGCATGGGGATTTATGTGAGACCACTCATCTGTTCATTAGCAACTGCTCTTCCTCGCGTAGCTTCTGATTTTGACTCGTCCTCCCTACAAGGCTGCTACCGCTTTTGTTCTGGCGCAAACTGTGTTTCTTTTATTTTACGGCCAACTTTTACGAGTATCTCTCGCTAAATGGATCCTGATTTCCGCCGTCACTATCTTCGAGACGGGGTCTCTAGTGTGCGGAGTGGCACAGAATGTCGACCAATTGATAGCAGGTCGGGCAGTCTCCGGCCTTGGAGCAGCGGGAATATGTGCGTTCGACGATCTCTACTTCACCTGTACAACTATGTAGCTAATGGATGAACGATGTAGTAGTTGCTTTGTTGCAAATTATTACTCAAGTTACAAGGCTCGAGGACAGACCAAGGTTGTTCGGTATATTTAGCGCTATCTTTGCTCTCTCGTCTGTTATCGGACCTCTCATCGGTGGAGCATTGTACTCGCACTTCAATGGGGCGGAAATACCAAGCCATGGAATGACAAGGCTGTCATCATCGTTATTAGTACTATATCCTCGATAGGCAGCCATCTAATAACCACTTCTCATCCTCTTGTTTTGTGTTTTCGGGAATCTACGCCACCGCGTTCATTGCATGGGAGATTTATAATGGTGATAGAGCCATGGTCCCAACCCAGATTTTCAAGTCTCGTTCTGTATTCGCTTTTTACCTATTTTTCGGATTTTGTCCTGTTGGCACTGAAATTTCGTTAGGTACGCTATTTAACATTATTACATATAGCTTCCTCACTCGTTTCTCGTTTCTCCCTCTTACTGTTCTCATATGCAAGTATTGCTTCATTTATCTGAGAACCTATCTGAAACAACAATATGTTTAGTACATTCCTATATCCTACCAAGCCGTCAGACACAAGTCAGCCACAGCCTCGGGCATTGATCTTCTTCTCTTCATGCTGGGCCTCGTGCTCACCCTCATCAGCTCTGGCCAAGTCGTTGGAAAGGTTGGATACTAGTACGCTCCTTTCACAATCTCTTTATATTTTTACGTTTGCTCATCGAGAGCCCAGCTGGCCGTTCCTCTTATGCGCCCCCGTTTTCCTCGCTATCGGTTCCGGGCTTCTTTACACCCTCAGCACGCACGTCAACCTCATCTGCCCGAATCATAGGCTTCCAAATTTTAGCCGCCATCGGCACTGGTATGGGCATGCAGAATGCACTCCTGGCTATGCAGTACGTCTTTCCCCCCTTTTGATCTATATCTCTCTCCGATTCTGCTCATACTGGCAGAGCCGAGTTCAATGACGCGCGCAAACTTCTCGGACAAGCGACAAGCATGGGTGCTTTTAGTCAATTCCTCGGCGGTACCCTTGGACTCGGCGTCGCCGAACCTATTTTTGCTTCAGAGCTCTCCAAATATCTCCTTATCTACGCACCAGAGGCTCCTGCGACTATCGTTACAGAGTCGCCAACAGCTATACGAGCTCTTCTATGATCCCTGGTGTCGTACAGGCGTACGCACATGTCCTACGCATTGTTTTTGTTGCTGGCGTTCCTGTCGCGGGGCTCGCGTTGATCACGGCCATGTTTAATCTTAGGATCGCGAAGACCGCCCATTCTGTTCCTCCGAGCCTCGACGCGATGGAGAAAAAAGATTGAGGTTGAAACGTTGTATGGTAAGCCTGGGTAAAGTAGCATTGTCAATAACAAGAGCGCTTCTTAGTACAGAGCCAAAGTCTTGAGGGTTCCTTTCAGCCAACATTTCTGTATGATTCAAAAATGTTTCATTGCTGCGCATAGTATCGTATATTGTTTTTTTTCGTTCTATTGCTTGTGGACGACCGAACTTGTCAAATTATGGAGATCCAGGAAGAGTCGTGAGGATTCCTAGAGAACCACTGTTCAATAAACTTTACTTGTATACCATTATGCTCACCGGGTCCGGTCGTTCAGTTGGTTCGCTTGAACGGCTTTGTGTGCCATTGTTTCTCCAAAGATATCTACTACCTATTCTGGGCATTCTCTTGTCTGTTGTCGATGTCTCAGGCGTGGAGGATTCGGCGGCCGCGCGATGGAGGTTAATGTTAATGGTGGACATTCTGAGCTCTCATCTAGTTTTAAAAACTAGTAGAAGTCGTTCATTAAGGAGCCAGTGATCAACGAATTGAAAGACATCAAAACCAGCGTGATATCGACTCCAGAAACCCCATCTTCGTGCTTGTAGAATGTAGAAATTGAAGAGATGTCATGGAAGAGCGGGGTTGAAAAATTTAACCTCAGACTGGGAGAAAATTATTGCCACGCTATTGTCTTCGCCTCCTGCTTCAAATCCTTTATATTCCACCCTCGACATCAAGTTGGCTGAGTCCCAATACTGGTATAGGAGCTTTACCGTGTTCAGAAATGATATAATTTCACGTCCGACCTCTCAGAAAATCGTCACCGACAGGGGCCAACCCGTGGAACATTTGTTGGATTGTAGCGGAACGGTAGTCGGAATCACTGTAACTCAGAAATAGTCAGTGAGTTCTGGGGAAAGATTTCTACTGCTACGGATCTGATACAGTGCTAGTGACCTACAAGCCTTTCAACCATTGAGCTCCGATGTCTTGCACTTCATCCTACAGGCTCTCGGATTCTTTTAATGATCCAACTATCGAGACCGACACCTGGCCCTATTTTGGAACCTCGTGAATCCTCGAAATTCTGAGCACTCCAAGATTATTTTTTGGACTTTCGCTACAACATATGGCTCTATGATCTTTGGCTCTGACATAACGAAATTCCCAGTAAAACAATGGTCGCATACCTAGCGTCCAGTGTATATCGTCAACATCGAGAGGAGCTCTAGGACAGGAGTCGGCCAAGGTGTATCCGCTTTATCTATAAACATACTCTTAACCCGAAATTCATAGATTCGACCTACATAGCTACCTTTGGTTTTGCAGACATGATGCCGGCGGTTGCATCCTTGATCTCTAAACGGTCCAGCTACGCCTATGTGAGATCTGTATAGGTCGTAGGTATCTGGTCCTCGTTGATGTAGTACACCTACTCGGGTATTCATCGTTTCCTCGTTCTATTTTGTATATCTGTTCATCCTGTCTTTGTTCCACAAAGAGCCGACAACTTGAACAATGGCCTACGGAGACTGTCAGGAGATCGTCCATGACAGTAGCACTCCTTTAGGACTGAATGGAACTGGCAGTGTATTATCGAAGAGTTAGCTACAGTCTCAAACAAATCTCGGTCAGTTGTGCTGTGGGCGCAGGGTGGTGTGTTTGTCGCTGAATGATATCCAGGGGATCATGAATATTTCTGTGCGTACGCTGGTTCCACTAGGAGAGGAAGATACCGAGTATGTATCGCCTTTGATAGTCGAGAAGACAGTGGCCATGGCACGTATCAGTCCTCGGGTAATCTGAACTTCGTCGCAGTGGTATTTTCCGCTTCCGGGCCTAGGTATCCAGACTTTACTCCTCTTTATGAATCGGACAAGTAGTTCGAACTTTGTCAAGCTGGATATTCATTAATGGTGGGCCACATACTCACACTCCTTCTGCTGCATTCTACCCCCAGCCTTACACTGCGTCCTTCCAGCTTTCCTTTCTGCCATAAATTTGTGTTGCGACGATACCATAGCCTGAATTTGTGGCGAGAACCAGCAAATAATCTCCTTCCCCTGCTGATATACAATGGCAGCACGGGTCCAGCTTGTAAAGAGACAATTTCGTGAAGCTGCGCTGAGGGAGACCCATCGTAATACGGTGCAAGGACTACGTTCATTGTCCTGAAATCGCTTGGAAGTGGGCATCGAAGGCAGACGAATGTACTTTGGTATGAAGAAATGGACGTTGTTGTTCGGATATATATCCTGCTTCCCTGACCACGTACCCGCTCTTAGCACCGGAATGCCTCAGGTCTCTGGGTTCTGTTAGTGAGGATGTCGTTGATGGCCTCTTGAGTAATGATGGTAATAGATTATGGAGATGGCGCCAGCGACCTGATCGTTGGGAATTACGGGTATACTGGGTCGTTGTCCAGAGACGAGGCCAATCGAGGCCAAATCTCGAGGATTTCGCCTGTATCTTTTTGTAGGCAAAACTTGTTGACTGCGGCTAGTGGTCCATTTTGTTAATCTGCAGTTTTGTCATTGAAGTACCTGCGTTACAAGAAAACGGTTGGTAGGCTGGGTTACGCTCGGCTACATTTCTGGCCAAAGGTAGTGGCAAGGCCAGCCTCGGCGGCGTCTGCGAGAGTGTTGGGCAGGCTGCGTGCTGGAAAAGGCAACTTGAAGTCGGCCGCTGTGTAGAATAATTTGGCAGAAGGAAGGAAAAATCTAAGTCTCGTGTAACAGCAAACACGGTAAGCACGTACTTCCTATTTCCAGTCCACAACTCCTTCCAATCTGTTCAATGGTTTGTCTTGGTAGTTGTGACCATTCTGTTCACTTTATCTGCAGGCTCATTTGTGTCCTTTGTCATTGCAAGTTTGATTTGTCGTCGAAGAAAGTGGGTAGGTCAGCAGTCACCTTGGATGTCTAGGTCGCTTAGCCTTGAAGCTTAAAGCCTCGGCTCCACCAGCTCAACATATTTAAACAGATTTTCCAAGTAAACAAATTTTTTTCCCCTCTAGTGGTGAAGAAGCCATGCTTTGCTCAAATAACTCTCCGCTTTTTATTGACTCCAGAGTGTCACCGTGTCACCCCCTGTCTCCCGGTATCCGGGGCATTCCTTTATTTTATCGTACCCTCGGACGGAGGCTAGCGGAGAGAACGTCCGGGCAATATCCAAATACGTTGTCCTTTATTGGAAAATTCTCTGTGCCGAAATCACGAATTTGAGACCAATTTCCTCCCACAATTTTTTTTTCAGGATATCGGGATCTGGCTTTTCATGATCAAACCGACGAAAATCATATTCGTGGATCGGCTGCTTCAAAACGATTGCGATTGTTAATCCTGCACGTACCGAGTTTAACGACGCACCCAAGCTTGAACAACTAATAAACAAGCAAGGATTGGTTTTACGACGCGATAGGACTCTGCGCTTATATTCGTTAAGAACTAGGATTATGAAGATGTGGCATTCTATCCCTCCGACTGGAGGAGAAAGAAAATCATATGAAGGTCCAGCATACACTAGCGAACATGAGGCATTTGTGGAGGCACACAACCACTGTTGTATTCCTAATAAGTGTCCAAGACGCAAGGACGCACGAACTAACATATATCCACCGCTCAAAATCGTTTACAGGAACTTGTCAACGTTGCCTGGGTTTACTCTTCTGTATGTTATAATATCTCACTATAGTATCGTAGATTATATGAAGTCGTAATTGTTGTTGCAAGAAGGCCTACTCATCCCTTGCGGTTGGACGACCGATCCTGTCTTCTAACTTATTATCCAGAAGAGTTGTATGGAAGCAATGAAGAATGCACAGAGCTGTGTAGCGTGTAATTTTCAATGCTCCAATAATCATTGTGCCAGAATCGCTCGCCAATTAGTGGGGTAATCGTTGGTTCGCTTCTGTGCCATATTTAACTGAATACATTATGCAACACTTCATTGCTAAACTAATCCTCGCGGCTGATTTTCAGCGCCTGAATGGCAAGAACCTTTGGCTCGCAAAGTTAGGGTGCAAGTTAGGGTGCCTGGGTGCCTTTGAGGATAGAGGGTGGTTAATCAGCGCTCGGCCATTGTCTGGCCATTGTGGTTGTTATACATTGAGTTTAAAAGCCAGCATAAACTTCATATCAAAGATCGTGGACTATTGGCTCGCAGCCCCAGAAACGCCAAATAAGATTACTTCGTGCTAACGAAGATGGTTCAAACTAGAACCTCTCGGTGCCGGCGAGGAAATGCCACGGCTGCCACCTTCTCCTATTTTCACCGAAATTTTGCAACTCCGACATCAGTTCCAATGAAATCCAATGCTGCCTTGCCTTGCCATTGGTCAAAAAATGACGAGTTCGATTCCTCAGAAGAAAATGGTCAATGGAGTACTGACAGGGGCCAATCGGTTGGGATTATAGTTGCTGTGATACAATTGTGATTGAGGAATATCCAGTGAGTTCCTTGGAAAACCCTTTACTACGGAGTACCTCTGATACATTTCGATAACCTCCGCGTATCAGAAACACCGTAATACCGTCCATGTCATCCCTAGGCCTGGAGTCCGATCGGGTTACGTCGCAATCTTGGCCTCTCTACTTTGGACCCTCATAAATCTCGAAATTCCTGGCCTTTCGCATATACCACGGCTAATTCAGCAAACTTTTGCTGCGATACTGGGTTCTAGGGACCGTTTCAGACAACAAGACAACGACCGCATAAATCGCGTCCAGTCAGTTTTGAAGTGCTATATTGTGCTTGAGGTCCAACGCATGTTGAACGTCGAGTGAAAAAGCCACGCAAGAGCTCCTCATAGTGGACCGACATGCAAGTTTTGAAATTGGCCAAGGTCGGCCAAGGTGTGCCCGCTTTATCCCTAAATATAAAAAGTGTAGTATTCACTTGAGGTTCATAGATCCAAACCAACATACTCGTTATTTCATTTTGCAAACACGACTTGGATACTGCACATGCATTCCAGGTTTCTGACTACATTGTCGCGTCTGCAATGTTTGGGTCGTAGGCAAATGCTCTGCGAGAAATACTACCATACCTTGAACAAGGCTCCGACATCATCTCTTCTAGCCATATCTACACTCTGGTCTTCATGATATGGCACATCTAGTTGGGCCCTATTCCTCGTTGGATCATCCAAAGCCGTTCATCTTTGTTTCGAAAGAACCGACTCTGTGGCACCTCCAAAGATGGATTAATCTTCGGACCCTCGTCTGACGAGTTACAGTTTACGAACCTTGTGTTCCTGAAGAACTCGACATCTTTACGACAACGTGAATGGTGGCCGAAGGAGAGCATTACAGACCTCTATTTGTCGGAGGTTCCAGGGCAGATCTCGTGCAGGACAGTGACATTTCTTTGTACTGAATGGCACTGGCAGTGATTTATCGAAGACCTAACTGTATAACTCAGACAAATTTCGGGCTAGTCATCGGTACTAGTTGAAAATCTGTTTTTTTTGGGGCAGGATGTTCAGAGATTCGTCTGTCGTTGAAGGTTATCGAGTGGTTCTTTATGGCGTCATGAATATTTCTGTGCGTACAGCGCCTGTTCGCAGCTTCTTCCAAGAGGAAGAGATATCTGAGCATTTGTTACGCTTTGATATTCGAGGCATGGAACAATCACTTCTCCGGCTTCTAAACTTCGTCTTAGGAGTCCTCTCTGTTTCCGCCCAAGTTCGAAACACTCTAGGTGTTCAGTCGAGCCCTGTTATCCGATGAAAGCCTCTGGTCAGACAACCGGACTGTGTCAAACGGGATAACATAAATGACGGGCCACGTACATACTCCCGACCTCCCTTACTCCTCCAGCTGCATCGCAGTCGATGTTCTACCAGCTTTTCATTCGTAAACTGTCGTCGTCGTCCTGTCATTCCTTTCCGCCAGCTTTGGAGTGTTACCGATGATATAGTCATCTGAACCTGTGGCTCCTGCCACCAAATAATGTTCTTCGTACGCTGATGTGGGGTAGCGCACCATGACACGGCTTGTAAAGAGATGGCCTCCTGAAGCTGTGCCAAAAGGGGCCATCGTAAACACGGTGCACTACGTCTATTGCCTTGGAGGTATTGGCGGCAGCCAACTCCGAAAGGATGTCCTCTCTGGGTCATTTAATGTGGAGATATGTTGCAGGCAGGGTGGATTTTAGCGTTAATTATCCTGCTTCCCCGAATCCTGTACGCAACGCCGACCTTCCAGCCCTGGGAAGCGCCAGGTGTCTGGGTAGCTTTGGTCCTTGCTTTAAGTCCATCGATGGCCTCGAATGACGATGGTAATGGGTTACGGAAACAACGCCGACGATCTGACCGTTGGGAGTCACTGGCTTGCGGGTATGTTGAATGAGATGATGGGCCAAGTCGTGAAGGTGGCGTCTATATCATTTTATCGGCGAACTTGTTGGTTGGATTTGTTGTTGGAGTACGAAAAAATGACTGTTGGCTCGGTAATGTTGGCTCACGCCCAACCACGTTTCTGGTTAAAGGTAGTGGCGGTGGCCAGCCATGGCGGCGTCTGTGTGGGTGTTGAACAGACTAAGTGCGTCCCCGGATACGCAGGCTAAAGTTGGTCATTGTGTAGGTGGAAGGAGTGAAAAAGCTAAGCCTCGTGTAACAGCAAACACGGTAAGCACGTACTTCCTAGTCCACGTCTTTTCTCAGTCCGTTCAATGTACCTGCAGGCTCATTTTCTGTCCTTTGTCATTGCAGGTTTAATTTGTCGTCGAAAAAGGTGACGGCCACCAGTCGCATGTATGGCAAGCGGAGAGGTTCTACATCACTCAGAGCTTCCCGTTTCCCTAAAGCCTCGGCTCACCAAGCTCTCATTATGTTCGTACAAGAATCTCAAGTAAACAAAGTCTGATTTTCCTCTAGTAGGAGCTTGAAGAAGCCACGCTTTGCTCAAAGAAATCTCTGTCTCGGTTGACTGCAAGATGTCACTGTGTCACCTACTGTCTTCCGGTGTCCGGGGCATTCCTTTATTATCTCGTATCCTCGGACGGAGGCTAGCGGAGAGAACGTCCGGGAAACATCCCAATTACGATGACATCAAGGCCTTTTCTTGGTGCAAAAATCGCTCCCAATTTGAAACCAATCTGCGATATTGGGACGAATTAGTTAATGAATCAATGAATCGCTGAGCTCGAATCTGACTATTTCATTTCATTGATCAACCCGACGAAAATCATATTCGTGGATCGACCATCGTAACGTTTGATACTTGGTCTTGCAGATCTCTGCGGGAGTGAATACCGGATGGATGTAAGGAACTATCTATCTATTGCGATGATTTTAAGATTTTACGATATATTGTGGTCTTAAGTTTTGGACAATGTGTGCTTTGACTATGGAATTGAATGAAGCCTGCAGTATTCTGTTGCTAATCGTTTCGCCGTTCAGCAAATTCAGGCTGCACTGGGGAGTACGAGGCTCATCGTTGCTTTAACATGATACTCTTCCACCCTTTGCGGGAAAGGAGCTTAGGAGCTCTATACTGAACACATGATATCCCAGAGAACTAATTATCATCTAAGACTACACACTTGTTTCACGACACTGGAACACTGTCTGTTCTTAGAGTTTATCAACAAGTCTGTAAGTGTTGTGGATTTTCAAACATTATGCAAAACACCATATGAGTATGATAATGAAAAGACTATATAAACAGGTGAACACCAATGTAACCCATACAGTATAGATGAGCAAGATGTGAGAGAGTAATGCCAGACTGGTGGAAAGCAGGGAGTATAACAAAGAAAGCATAGATATGTAGACAGTGGGATAGCAAAGTAAAGTGTGCAAAAAATTGGTTTAAACATACAGTCACCTCACACCACCATGTCCCTCAAAGTATGTACTTCCTTCAGGTTTTGGGTGCTGTAAAGCCATATATGGATAGCCAGGTGTCAACATCAATGGTTGTTGCTGCAAGTCACCATTGGGATGGACAACATATGAAGGTGGATAATATGTTGGAAATGCATTATATTGATGATAAATGTGCCCAGGAGCGGGAGACGAGTGCTGATAGTGACTCACAGGAGGTGGTGGGTACTCCCTAGTTGGTAAAGCACGTGAAACAGGAGCAGGATGCTGCTGTGGCAGAGGTACTTGGGGCCTTGGTGGTGGCAGTGGTGGTGGGTAAACAACATAAAGCTGAGAATGATAATAGCGTTGAGCAGGAGCGGGATGTAGAGAAAGGGTGGTGGCTCTCGCCTCAGACTGCTTCATGGGTGCAGGGGGTGGCAGAGGAGGACGCACATATTGACCATGATAACTTGGGCCAGCTCCAAGCCCAGATGCGCGCACTGGTTCCATGCATGTTGTTGATCCAGAAGGGATAGGTTGATTGTCAGATCCTTCATCTGGCATTGGCAGCTCTTCCTCCTCATCCAGCTGCTCAGTGCCACCACTTGTGCGACCTTGGTACACGAGTTCAGTTTTTTGCACCACATCAAAAAAGCTTAAGTATATAGAAGCCTACGTACCAAAATCGCGTTTCTTATAAGGTCCCTCACCACGTTTCTTATACGGTCCCCGCTTTAGACCTTTCTTTCGTTCCTTTCGTTTGGAATCAACGCATTCAGTTTCCATCGCGTACTTTATGCAACGGAGGCAAGGCCTTGCGTCGTCGCATTTTTTGCAAGCTTTCTGGCAATTGGTGCAGGCGTTCTTGACCTGTCTGCGTTTTGCACGTAAAGGACGTTGTGTGGTTGGAAGCGGGTACATGTGCATAGGCATCGTGAAGGTGAGGGCATTGGTGTTTAAAAGAGGATGATCATCAGAGGGATCCGTAGGAGTTTTGGGTTCGGAATTGGAGGCCATCGGAGAAGAATGAAGCTGACGAGCAAGAAGCTGAATTGGGTCGCCACATGACAGAGGTAACTCTAATGATACTTACCTAAAGGAAAATAAAGTTCTGGGACGGTTGGGGGGTCTAGAGTACGGAGTAGACAAGCTGGCAGCGGTTGGCTCGACTGTCTGGGGAAAAAAGTATCAGTTCTTTTAAACATGCATGGGCCTCATGGCTGGATCGGGCTCCCGCGCCAGAAAGGTTTGGAGAGAAGATTAAACGTTAAAACCTACAGAAGATCACATCCCAGATACGAGACAGAACTTTTTGTGCAAAAGCATTCTCGATATAATCTTGTAAATAACGAGTTCGCCGGCCAATAATTCGGCCTAGTCCGATCCGGCACATGAACACGGGAACACGGCCAAAAATGCGGCAAGTATTGATGGGCATGTTCTGCCTCGAGCAACATTTCCTCACCTGCTTTTGCTGTTCTCTACGGCCTCGAACGCCCTGAGGGTCGTTTAATATTCCTTTTTTACTCTTTTTCCTTTCCTTTCTCTTTCCTTTCTTTCCATGTCCGCCCCGCCCTCGCCACGCTCGCATCACAGCACATTGCAAAGAAAGAGAGAACGTCCACCAGCTCTTGACATCCAACAAAACAAGGCCTCTTCCGATACCGATATACTTGTTCAACGCGCTATACTGGCCCAGGTACTTTGGTTCTCAGTTTATGTTGCTTTTCTTAACTTGACTGTTCATCACATCTAAACAGCCCAGTCTTCATGTTGAACTCGCAGACGAACGGCCCACAGATTCGGACTATCCACAGTCGCGCGCTGGCTCGGCTACTTCGTCACTGGACCCCTACTATTTTGGCGTCGATTCGCCAATTCCTCCGCTTCCAAGTGGCGCTTTCCAAACACCAAACAGGTCTCCGCTAAACGAACCGTATACACCTGCAAAGGACCCCTCATCCATCGACAGGCGAGGTCTTGTCGGCGTCGGTGAGCTCACAACACCAAGATGGACAAGGTCTGAACAGACAGATCAAGATGTGGACGAAATGGCCGACTATCGGGCAGCTTCGGACGATGACGAGAATGAACAGGATGCACCAGATAGTCCTTGGACAATCGAAGCCATAGATGGTGAAATGTCCGAGAAGGAAGACGTATGTCATATATTCTCTATTTTGTATCTTATTGACCTTGATATCTAGATCATGGAGGCCAAGCGAAAGTCCGGGGCTCTACGAGAAAGAAGGTCCATGACTGAAGAAAGCGGCGGAGAGGAAATTCTTTATCCTCGAAAACCTTCAACAGCTGTTCCCAGACTTCCTGATTTGCCACCTACAGAGACTTTTAGTCATGGTGCTATTTCTATCGCATCAGCTCCTGCAGAAACTACTGCTGACCCTTCCTCACCACCAAGTGCTTTCAATTTGCCTCAACGCAAGGCCAGGAAGCGATCCTCTGACGAGTTCGAGATGGATCAATCAGGCTCACTCGTATCGAAACGTATCAGTTCTAAGGATAAATCCAGGGATGAAAAGCCTCTTTCTCGGAAACACCGAAGCATGACTGCCACAGTCTCACCTCTTTCCAAAGGCAAAGAGCGCCGTAGAGAAAGTACCTCATTGACTACCAGCGGCAGCCTAAGACTGAAACAACACAGTCGACACGCATCTCTCAGTTCGTCTTCTTCTAACCCCGGAGACAGCAAACGTGCCACTACTGGGACAGATTTCTCCCATCTTCCGCCTTCACCATCATCTTCCTCGATCCAACATCTCCTAAAGAATACTGCCAATACTCCTCCGTTGGTTACCTCAAAGGATGTAGGTCATCCTTCGCCTAGTGTGGCCCATTCACTTTTGCGAGGGACTCAGGAAGGCTGGTCGGGCATGGATGACGAAGCTACGGCAGAGGCTTTACGAAAACTCGATGGTCTATCAGGAAAGAGTGCTCGGGCCCGTGCCAGTGTTGGTAGCTTCGGACGTCCGCATAGTCAAAGCCGGCCCGGGACACCAAACAGCCGGACTGGGACAGGTACTCAATGGGAAGGCGTTGGCTCTTCTAGTGATGGTGGAGTTAGACGCAGAGGTAGCCACCGGGACAGCGTGAACATCGTTAAGGAGAAAGAGCCACGGCAGATGATTGGTGGTATAGGCATTGATCTGGAGACGATTGGAAGTGCATTAGCCAGTAGTGACGAACAGCCCGTAACGTCTACCGCAGTTGAAAAAACCCCGAAGAAGCCAGGTACGACAAGTACTCGATCTAGCTTTACTCCAAAAAGGGGCTCAACTTCCTCGGCAACCAACACTAGTACTCCGACCACGAGCTCACGGGACTCGGTGACTATGTCTGCTGCGACTAGCATGACTTCCATGTCATCTGTTCGCCATTCCGTTGGTAAAGCTAGAAGAAACAGTGCCGGCAGTGATGTTTCTAGCATTCATTCCAGTGACGCCAACTCTCTCAAAGATCGCGTCGCTTCTATTGCTTTGAATGGTGATGGAAATGAAGATGCCAACGTACCTCCTGTCCCACCTCTTCCCAAAGACCTGTCAACGTATCGCACGCCTCCAACAACTGCAGTTAGTACCACTTTCCCGCATCTACAAGAGGATAAACCTCGCAGCAGCCACGACAGCAACCGTAGTGTAACCCTCAAAGTCCCTACTCCTAGCGATGGTCCTGCACTTTCTTCCGGTTCCTCCAAGCAATCAAGTAGCCGCCGTCATAGTCAACATTACGGTACATCCAGTGCGAACAGCGCGTCGGAAGCTGCGCCTGCGGTTCCCAAGACTCCGTCCAAAAAGTGGAGTTTTTCCAGTGCACTAAATTTGAAGTTGTCGGGCTCCCCGTCTGCTAAGTCTTCAGGGTTCCCGGTAAGCCCTCGCGCTGTGACATTTAGTGGTCATCAGGCTGAACTTCAGTTTCAGCAGTTGCGCAAATCGTTGTCGAAAGAGCAAGCTCTTTCCGCGTCCTCTGTTCCGGCTAAAAGCCCCTGGTCGCCGAGGCACCCCGATGCGATGGGATCCGCGGCCTCTTTGACCTCTCTTTCATCAGTGGGCTCGGTACGTACTCCAGCATTGGCCACTACCAACACAATCTCTGTGTCGAAAACTCCCGACCGCAGTGCAGTACCCAGTCGATCTGGTACCGACTCTAGTGCGAGCACGAGCCACACTTATGCGGGCCTCCAGGCACAGTCATATGCTGGTCCTCTAAGTCCTTCGTCTTCTGTCCGTCGTCATCAGTCCAAGCGACTCACCCCCTCTTCCATTCCATTTTTCCGCCGATCGTCGTCCCAATCAATGCAAGTTCCTCCCAGTGCAGTCTCTGCGTCTTCGCCTACATTCTCTACGGACTCAGTTGTCACAACGCAGCCGCGGACAAAGCAGAACGTTTCTCCCATGCCCGACTATTCCGCTCAATCCACCTCTGTGCCCGGATCTGCACATAAGAAGTCATCAGTATTGAGCTTGGGTTCACTTTTGAAATCTAGCTCAAGGAAAAGTTTGCACGGTGATTCGAAAGAAGTAGCGAAAGAGCTGCAGAAAGTGAGAGATGCTGCCAAAGAATCGGAGAAAGAGGCTGCCCGAGCAGACAAGGAAAAACAAAAGAAGGAAGACAAAGAGGGTAGAATATCGGTTCTTATGGGACGGAAACGTGGAAAGGTAAGTACCGATAATTGCACTGTTAGTCTTTCATCGCTTAATATCCGCATCTCCAGACTCTTTCAGCGACAGATCCTAGAAAACCTCGATCGCCTCCTGCACTGCCCCCGATGCAAATGTCTGCTTTGGAGCCTGCGACTGCTCAGCGAGTAGCGCGGCTCAAAGCTCCTGGTACAAATGTGACTACACCCACCACTACTCCCAGTATATCTCGTGTTGCTTCTTCATCCCGAGTCACTTCTCAGACTGCTAGCTCAATGCAGAAGCAGTCGGATACATCTCTTCGGTCACGCAACCAACTGCCTACTATTGCTGGTTCACCATCCGTCGGAACTGTACTTGGCCAGACCTCCAAGGAGAACAAAGAGCCCCCACCGTCAACCCTGATGAATTCTGTTTCAGGAAACCCCAAAGAGACACCCACTAAAATTCCTCGTATTTCGAGTCGTACCTCTGCAGTCCCCTCGCCTCCCTTAAAAAGTGGGAGCGCGGGTAGCACCATTCGGCGTGCCAGCGGAATGGTATCCTCGGCAAATCCGTCTCCAACTACTACACAGTCTACTAACGAATTCGGAGTTATTGAAAACGGTGATGGACCGACCCCTAAGATGACCGCTAGGACCGCCTCTGCCAGGAATTCACCTTCTAATGTTGCGAACACTTCATCTTCTCGGGTGCCACGACAGGTTTCAGCGAGCACATCAGCCTCTGGAAGTGTTTTGCCACGAAAGAGCAATAGAGAATCGATATCGTTTGGTCTGCGGAAGTCCTCGACCGGGTCTGTGGCCTCCATGTCTACAGCTGCCAATACAACTACAACTAGCGAAACTTCGACGTCCCTTCATCGGTTCTCCGCACTCTCGCCGTCTAGAGGTCTCAAACTTCTTAGTCCGAAGATTTCTTTATCATCTGCTCGTTCCTCGCATGCGAGCAGTTCGCAAAGTGTCGCTGCAGCTGGTACTACAACTTCTAGTCGCCAATCTTTGAATACTCCCTCGCCTGCCCCTAGTTCAGCGGACGACGAAGAGCAAGCCGGAGATGAGGAAATGTTGCAGTACATTCGCCGGCAACAAAATGCCAAATTGCAAGCCGGTGCATCGCAGGAGGACCTCGACAAACTATTGAGATTTCCTGAACCTATTCCTCCGGCAAGCCCAATGACTCCGGCTGGTGAGTAGATGCAGCCTGGAGCAGAAATTCTTTCTGACTAACTATTCACGCGTCTAGCGGTCTTGAAAAGTAGCCAGAATCAACATTTATGCGATTTTGAACGCCAAGAAATACAGGAATATCCCAACGTATATTGCATCGGCGCTCGTAGCAAGAAACATTATGCTTCTCCGGACCATACGACAAACAACTACGGTTATGATGATGACCGCGGAGATTATCGAGTGGTCAACCACGATCATCTTGCATATCGATACGAAGTCATTGACACACTAGGAAAGGGTTCTTTCGGTCAGGTTCTTCACTGTAGGGACCACTGCACTGGCGAATCGGTTGCTATTAAGATTATCCGAAACAAGAAAAGGTTCCATCATCAAGCTCTCGTAGAAATCAAGATTCTGGACAATCTTCGAAAATGGGTATGTGAGATTTTACAATTATCTTTCGTCTTCTGACAATTTGCCGGGTTCGCAGGATGCAGAAGAGAAACATCATGTTATAAAAATGACGGAACATTTTTATTTCCGAAATCATCTTTGCATTGCAATGGAACTCCTCAGTATCAATCTCTATGAACTCATCAAGGCAAACGGTTTCGTAGGCTTTACCACTGCTCTCATTCGACGTTTCACGAGTCAAATGTTAATGTCGCTCACTCTTATGCGCCATCATCGTATAGTTCACTGTGATCTTAAGCCGGAAGTGAGTGTTCCGTTCCGATGCATTTTTCCTTTCTCAGTCTCTTTCTCTCGTAGAATGTTCTACTTCGACATCCCGCGAAGAGTGCCATTAAAGTGATAGATTTCGGTAGCAGCTGCCTGGAACACGAGAAAAGTAAGGTTTAGATTCATTGCTACTGGGTCAATTTTCTGACACAATGCTTGTAGTCTACACTTACATTCAAAGTCGTTTCTATCGTTCTCCGGAAGTAATCCTCGGCATGAACTACCACATGGCTATAGACATGTGGAGTCTAGGATGCATTCTTGCGGAGCTCTATACAGGCTACCCGATTTTCCCTGGCGAAAATGAACAAGAACAACTCTCCTGTATCATGGAAGTTCTTGGTGTCCCAGACAAAGAGTTTGTTAATCGTAGTTCTCGCAAGAAACTCTTTTTTGGTGAGTTATCATGCTCTGAGCCTATCGTATCCATCAATCAACATGTGTGCAGAACCAAACGGCGCTCCTCGTGCGGTGATCAACTCTAAAGGCCGCCGCCGTCGACCTGGTACCAAGACTCTTGCTCAAGCCCTACGCTGCAATGACGACGAGTTCATCGATTTCATCGGTAAATGTCTTGTCTGGGATCCTGAGCGCCGGATAAAACCGCAAGCTGCCATGCGTCACCCTTTTATTATATCTGGCCGCAAACCAAAACCTCCACCTTCCTCAAGTAAGAGCACGCTATCTTCAGCTACTCTCGGGAGTCGTAAGAAGGAAGTAACGGAAACTCCTAAGAAGTCATTGATTGGTGCCCCTACTCCTCTCACTGCGCGCTCATCTCGTACAACCACAAGCGGTGTGCCGACGACACCGAGTACCTCTACACATAATTCGTCGCTTGCCTCTTCATCTCGCTCTTATCGAACTTCACAAGCTCATAGCCTTTCGTCGCACCATTCCAGTCGTACCCTTAATGGATATGTGGTGAGTTGTCTCTGTATAGCTTCTTTATGGCAAGTAACGAAGACGGCTTTACAGGCTGCCACAAAATAACCTGTAATTCTCTGTGGTTCAATAAGTGGACAAACTATGATTATTCTCGCCGTGCTTCTATTGGTGAATATTGCTTTAGATTGGTTCTTTAGTTTAGCAATTCAAACTCTTCATACCCTTCTTTGCGTTGTATTTTTGTCGTTAGTGACTAGTCTCTTTTGTTGCGTCTTTGCATTATTGTTTTCTCTGCAATTATATTATACATGATTCTCGCACAAGTGGTTGAATGTTGAAGCTTTGTAGAGTGAATGTTTTGAGCCTTGAGTACACAGTGAGCATAGAAAAAGGGTATATAGATAGAATTACGAGGTGTTGCAGTGAAAGAAAAAAATGACCTTTCCGATTGACCATCATCGAGTCTGACGGTGTTGCGTGTGGTTTGCGAATTTTTTTCCCTTTCTTTCTTCTACGGGGCTGTTCTGACTGGGACTCAGAAAGCATTCTACTGAAATGACCTCAATGGCCAGCACGATTCCTGCGTATCTTCTACCAGGTGTCCATGTCTGCCAACCATCTCACCTTGAAGGCGATCCATCTCTGGCTACTGAGATTCTTCCAGGGCCTCCCTCTATTGTTGCTGCTCAAAATTCTCTACAGAAGCGAGATCCTCGAAAAGACCCTGGGCTACATTCTTACTTGCCTAGCTCTGATCCTGGCACGACCTACTCTGGTATAATGCACGGCACTTGGATTGGCCAGGATTCCAGGACGAGCAAGCGTGCCAAGTTGGATAAAGGGTGCGCTCAGTTCGTTTTTTTCCGCCGCTAAACCTTTGTCTGACAGTATTTTTTCTCTTTTTCTTACATGTTCCCTGCACCTTGATCTTTGTTTCTATGTCGTCCACTGACAGAGGAGCATCTGGTCGTGCCCAACGTGCATCAGCACGGAATCAGAACGGCGCAACTAGTGCTGCCGACTCTCTCCCCAACTCCGAAGGCGCAAGTGGCTCTCAGGCTCCTCTTTCATTGTCTGTCGATTCGGATATCATGATTTTGGACGATGACCTGTCCCCAGCTTCTTCGCAAAATGTTCCGGGTCAGTCTTCTCAAGGCGTTAGCACTCGAGGGAAGATGAAGGACAAGGGCAAAGGAAAGGAAGTTGAGATTCCTTTGAGGATTAAAGAAGAGCCCCAGCCAGCATCGCTGCCACCGGAGCCTCAGGTTGATCTGGTGTGTCTTATGTTTTTCTCTTTGCCAAAAACCTTCTCATACAACTGCTACTTAAAGCTAAACAACAACGACCACTGTTCAGCTTGTCGTTCCCAGGGTGCGCTGGTCTACTGTGACGGCTGTCCACGAGCCTTCCACCTCTGGTGTCTGGATCCTCCCATGGAATCGATTGACGAAGGAGACAGCAGATGGTTTTGTCCAGCTTGTACAATTTCAAAGGTCAGTTCAGTATCTCATTTGTCTCACAACTGCTGAAGCATCAGGTAGCATCCACCTCGCAAGCCTCCACCCGGGCTCTTGGCGCCTTTGATTCAATCTCTCGATAATAGTATACCTATCGAATATCAGCTACCCGATGATATTCGCACCTTTTTTAAGGATGGTACGCTCATTCCCGACTGAATTTTCCGTTGCTCTTTGTCTGACACGTACGCTAGTGGGGACAAGTTCTCGAGGAGGCTATGTGGATACGGCGATAATTAAGCCACCGCGACTTAAGTGTGTATCCTTGCCATTCTTTTCTATCCCTCTTCTCGCTCACGACTATGCGTTTCTAGTCGACATGGACAGCTCGAAGATCGTGATGCCCATCGATTACGTGACCGCAACGGACAGCCTGTCCTTTGTTTCCGGTGTGGAACATCTGCGCTTCCCGAATCAGCTGCTGCCGCCACTCCAGCTATGAAGCGTGCTCGTAAAACAACAGCGAAAGCAGCCCAATACGAGATGTGGAAAAACATTATATCATGCGATTATTGCAATCTTCACTGGCACCTTGACTGTCTTGACCCTCCGCTTTCCACCATGCCCTCTTTTTCCAAAAAGTGGATGTGTCCGAATCATGCAGAACAAATTATTGTAAGTCAGTCGTTGCTTCAAAGTCGAAATCTTCTCTTAGCAGACTTTTCAGACACCCAAACACCGTATTCCGAAAACAAACCCGGCACCGATTGAGATAACAAAACCTGGGCATTATAATAACGGCAATGTCGAAATTGTGGAAACCCAACCCATTCGGCCCATCACCATGCAGCCCAAGGTTACTGTTGACGAAGTGCTAATTAACGGGCGTCGGTATCGGGTCCCAGAGCGTGTCATCTTGTTGGATTTTTGGAATAAAATCCGCTCAGGCACTGCTGGGGTTGTCCAGTAAGCAACACCGCATGCTACTTACAGCGTTTGATTGATTTTTTGAAACACAGAGACGGCGATTCACGTTCATCCTCTCCTCTAACCTCATTAAGTTCCTTGGATGATGAAGATTTACATGCACCTCCCCCACCGACCGCCTCTTCGACAAAGACGGATCTGGAAGTTGCACAGGCAGGTTCATCGTCTAATGTCCAAATCTTTATGCTGAGTCGCAATCCAGATGCTCTGGGATTTTAAACGAGGCATCAACCTCAATGGTCATTCTAGCGCAGTTAACGGCTCACTCTCTCGCTTGCAGAGTGAAAATGCAGTTACTGTAGACCCAACTCCTTCGTCACAATCTACGCCAAAGCCTTCGAAAGCTGCCAAACCTACTCCTGCTGAGAAGGTAACTCGGTGTCTTATTCTAGCTCTCAAGATAGCTAACAAATTGACAGCGAGCGGCGACCAAGGCTGCGGCTGGCGCCAGTGCTTCCTCATCCACTCCGATGGTTCCTCCCATTGAGGCTATTTCTATCGTGCCTTCAACAGCAACGACGAGACGTCGAAGAACGAATACAAATAATTCACAGCCGGAATCTAGTACGCGGGAGCTGCGCTCTAGAAGCAAGGCTGCAGACAGGGTGAGTGCTCTCAATGTAGCAACCATTCAAAGCATCTGACTGTTTTGTATCATAGTCGAGAAGAAGCGGTGATGAACCTGACAATGCGTCTATACCCCTTGCGGCGTCATTGCCCAAGCTGACAAGAGTACGTGTGAAGGTATGCCGTCCGATTGTTCAAAGGGAGTTGTCTGACTAGGTTTACATGACAATGCAGGTCGAGGAGTCTGACCTCAACCCTCTACTGCTTGGAGGTGCAGCTGAGCCCTTTAACGACCCAGTGTTAATCCCTGTTTCACCTGTGAAGCCTCCACCCAAAAGGCGACCCCACAGGAAGAAAGTCACCAACGACGATGCCAGCAGTATTACCGTGAAGCAGGAAAATGATCCACCCGCCCCACCACCACTAAAACGAGGAAAGAAGCGGAAGGAGCGAGATGACGAAGGTCCATACATCGACTCCTCTGAGCGAAATAACAAAGCCAGGGAAAAGAAGGCAGCTAAAACCCGAACCACTTCTGCTAGATCTGTACCTTCTTCGACATCTGTCTCATCCTCTGCCCTTAGTTCTGTTTCAACGCCGGGTGCTTCAGCCTCCACTCCCGCAACGCCTTCTCTGAAAATCCGTTTACCTCGAATGAACGCGACTGGTTCACCGATGAAACCTACTGTGCCCGCTTCTTCCGCTCGCTCATGACACAAATTTCCGTGCGGGTGCTGCCACTTGAGATATAGGTAATCGTTCTCTTTCGATGTATTTATTTCACAACCTTTTCTTCGTAGTATAGACGTTACATTAAGCTTTGCAACCTGTATATCTTTACTAGTAGCTTTCGTTTCAGTATTCCATCGCATTATTATACTGCATATTACTTTTTACTGGCATACGTACCCGCATTTTTTTGACATTCTGAGAAAGTGTTTGTATTTTAGAAAAGCAATCGAATTGAGATTGAGAAATAGATCTAGAGCGCTGAAACTTCTCTTCCTTACATTCATGGCCAATACCACAGTCAGCGGAGCCAAAGCTATTCATGGCCAAAATCCACAGGTGCGTGGATAACGCTCAATTTCTGGATCTCTTTCCCTCATTTTCACAGTATTTAGTTGAAACGGTTATTCGAAATCGAATTTACGAGTCGAATTATTGGAAGGAACACTGTTTCGCCTTGACTGGTTCGTCGCGCATTGAATGCCACTTTCTCCTTTCCGGTTGATTATCTGCCTTCTTCAGCGGAGAGTCTTATCGACAAGGCTCTTGAGTTAAAATGCATTGGAGGCGTGTATGGAAATCAACGTCCAACCGAGTTCATGTGCCTTTTATTGAAACTGCTGCAAATCCAACCAGAGAAGGAGATTCTGATAGAGTATCTACGTGCAGAAGAATTCAAGTGCGTTGTGGTCAATCTTCAATCTTTTAGTCGCTGCTCTAACGGCTTGTCAAGATATCTTCGCGCACTGGCCGCAATATACATACGGATGACATTTCGAACTGTGGAAGTGTATGAGCTACTGGAACCTCTGCTCAAAGACTACCGGAAGCTACGACTGAGAAATATGGGTGTGTATAATAGTGATGATTTTCGCTGCGCTATATTTTTTACAACATCCATTCTAGCGGGGTATGCTCTGACATTCATGGACGAATATGTTGATTCACTTCTCATCGAAGAACGCGTATGTGATATAATCATGCCCCGTCTTATCAAGCGTCAAGTTTTAGAAGAGAACAACGACATCGGACCTCGGAAAAGTCGTCTCCTGAACGCGCTGGAGGGCAAAAGTGATAATGGTAGGAGCGATAAAAGCAGGAGCAGGAGCAGGAGCATGGATAGAAGTCAGAGTAGGAGCAGAAGTAGGAGTAGTGGTCGTGGACGGCCGGCTAGTCGCTCCCCAAGTATCGCTTCACGATATCTCTCTCGAAGTCGTTCGAGATCTCGTTCTCGTTCACGTTCAGGCTCCCCCGCATCCTTTCGCTCACGCAGTCGTAGCATTTCACCTGATCGTACGGAGACTGATCTTCCAGCTTGAACATTAACGTCGAATGTATTAGTCTATGCAAAGATGATTATGTCTGCTTCTTCTTCTTCTTCTCATAGTCAAAATCTTGTTTCTGCCATTGGCCAAGTTGATCCGAAAGCAACTTCCACCGTTCTTGGAAGACAGGCGTGGTTTTGATTTTTTTATGAAGCTCTGATGAGAGGTAACCTCGGTTTTGGAATTTGCCGTACCATACTTTTTTTCGAGGTTTTTTAGATTGGACAAGGAAAGAAGAAGGGGAAAAACGCACCAATATCCTGACGCCGAGTAGGAGCAGCCTCGATACGGTCCGTCCTTCCTTTTATACAGTCCCGTAGAGCAAGAGGGTTGTAGTATTTGCAAACAACCTGTCCACCGAGCTCCTCTATCGCTTGTATAGCAGTTTTGGATGCCCGTGAAGGCGTGATGTAGATTTTTGACGTTAGGAACTCGGCACCCTAAGAAATCGAGAGTAAATTTTCATTGCGAAAGATTCACGAATAAGCAGCATACATCACCGAGGACCTTGATTCCGTCGTGGACGTCGTGGATACATCCACTAAGCAATAGCTCTCGGGCTGTTATAGGCTTTTCAGGCGAGCAAGATATCCGTCCTAAATTTATCCAATGCTGAATCCTTTCAAGGTTTACGGGGGCCCAAACCTTTTCGTTTCTGTGGAAAAAAGACAAGTCAGAGTTGGGAATTTTGGTAGATTTGTTGCACAGACTGATTAACAAAACCACGTTTAGGAAAGAGTTTGGTTATAGGTGTTTGGCCTCCCTCGAATCCAGGCTTTATTCCGGCTCCAGAACGAGAATTTTGACCATTATGACCACGTCCAGCGGTTCCTCCATGATTTGAGCCTTGACCTCGACCGACTCGTTTTTGCTACGGCTCTTAAGCGCAAGATATGGGAAATCAGACTTGGAAATTTACCTTGTGTAAAGAGCCTCTAGCAGGACTCAAGTTGGCCAACGAAATTCGGGATATTGAGGCTTTGGACGCCATGGAAGTTCTTTAAGCGCGCTGTTTAGCGCTGCCTTTATTGATCTCATTCATCTCCCTGAATTTGCCATCTTCATTTCCTTGTACTTGTCTTCTTCATCTCCTTTATCTCCTTGCACTTGTCATCCTCACCACCAATGGACCTGTCACCTATTGCTACGTCTTCCGAGCCCAAAGCATCACCCAAGCTGTCTCGGATTCACATGCATCGTCTTAGCAAGGAGGGGACAAAGATACTGACTGGTAAGACTGTACTCTCTATGCTTGCCTACGTTGCACTGACTGTCACTTAGACGCATTTGAATCAGGATTGCAGAATCCCACTGAGGACCAGAAGAAGCTACTCCTTTATAAGATCAAAGCAAGTTCTAATAATTGCGCGTCTATATTCCATCACTATATTGTTAATCTTCAATCAGGCCTTTCCGCATTGCGACCATTACCAGATGAAAAATCTCAATAATTGGTTCTCCAAGAAACGGTCCAAGTCAATCAGTAGAATCACTGACTCTCAAGGTGCGCTTTATTTCCGCTTGCATCGGACTCAAAATTCATCTTTGAGCTACAGGTCCTCGAAAACACTATCCAACTCTGAAGCGCGGAAATATCAAACAACTAATTACATTGTTTGCCGAAACACCTTATCCCTCCAAGGAGGTAATCTCTGTCTGGGCGAGTCTCCTTCGGTCATCCAAAGAAGATATCGAGGCCTGGATTGCAGACCAACAACAGACGCATATATCCACGGATGGACAACAATCTTCCTCGTCACCTTTCATACCACTTTCGCCTCTATCCATTATCTCTCACTCACGACTTCCGTCGCCTACACAGGAAGAAGGCGGAGAAGAAGAAGAGGAGGAGGAGGAGGAAGAAGATGACTACGATCTCCAACAACGCCCTACCTCTTCTGCTCGTTCTATGTCGGTCAGCTACGAACCAGAAGCATTAAAGCCTTTTACCGTTCCCGACCGATCTTCATCTTTATCGAATGCTTGGGACGCTCCACAGATAGAGAGGGACTGTGTACATAGATTAGAGAGTGGCGGAGATGACCGCTACGTAGCTCGCGAAGAAGTTTCTGCATCTAGGGACCTTCAGAACCCCGTGGACACCGTCAGTACCACTGATACAACAAACCAAGTGGTAGGGCAGGTCTCGTTCCCTGCATCTCAGCTCAGCTTCCTTTGGGCACCTTCGATGAAACATTTGCTAAGTTAGCTTACCGTGGTCTTTATTATTTCGTTCATTATTTAGGTGTCGTCTGACCTAAACGGACAAAGTGCAAGCGACAAAGTAGTGTATCTAATGAATTGTTGCTGCCTGCAGGCTAGGATAGGACTTATTCATACCAATTTTAGTATCTTCCATGATAACGTAGTACATAGGCGCGCGTTTGCCTACAGTCCCTGACGGACCCGTTGACTATGGGCCCTCCGGATCCGCCATCTCACTCACATATCTATCTACCCACACAGCAGTCCCAACAGCAAAAACAACATGTCTCCCCAGCTTCCGAGCCAAACAAACCTCGAGCTCGGTCCTCCCGCATCCTAACAAGTGAGGGACGTAGGTTCTTGCGTGGTGAGTTGAATTTTGCTTGCGGTGAAGATGTACACATCCTGATTCACAAGAAACATGTAGATATATTCGATCATGGACTGCAACGCCCAACTCTCGAAGAAAGAAAAAAATTGCTTTTACAAATTAGAGTAAGTAGTGATGAAAACTACATTCTTATCTATCCACCAACCCACCGACTCTGCACAGTCTATTCCCCACTGTGAAGAGTACCAGATGCACCAACTTGCCGCATGGTTTGTTTCCAACAGACGACGCCACCGCAAAACAGAAGAGGCTCAGACCCAACCCTTGTCTCCGTCTTCGACCTCGCCCGCACCAGGTGCGTACAAGCCCGGACGATAAGTAAAAGTAATCTTAATATTTGCGAGATTATAGATATCAGAGTGGCAAGAAGCTACCCTCGTTCCGCTCCTTCTCCGTCCTCTTGTTATTCTAGTTCCACTGGCTTTTCTCCAGGTGCGCATTTCACCTTAACATCGAATGAAAATCAAATAATATCTCCTAATTACCAGACGAGAGTAACCAGGCCTTCCAATTTGAAAAATCACCAGTGCTATTTTTTGAAAGAGATCTCTTAAAAAGCCATGATCTTGGATCTTCCCCCTCCGTCCATTCCCCACCCAAAATCCTATCCTCAGAAGTCGATCAAAATGTTGGAGACGATTTCGACGGACCCAATTATTTTCTGCCATTTCCTCCAGTTTCTGAGCATATGCAATTAGCACCGATGACCAACCAAAAAAGCACCCTCAGTCTTGAGTCTTCTTTCGAGACTGAAGAGTCTGACCTATCTCTGTTCGCCAGTTTCTTCAAGATGGAGGCGTTTGACACGGTGGAAGAATCGCCACCCACGCAAGACGGATCGGAGGATACTCCAGAATTATCATCGGTCCATATTCATTCCCCTGATGCGGATCAGAGCAGTAGTTCAGGCCTAGTAGAACAAAGAGAGGATCACGTTGCATCGCCCAATGGTCTTAGTCTCGTGAATCCTTCGATCATCCTGGAAAGTCCCCAAGAAAATGTAGACTCGATACCTTCAGCACACGGCGGCAAATCTTTTTGGCCATCTTATCATAATTCAGTCAGACATTTGATCAGTTAAACACCAGTAGACATTAAGTAATCTACTCCCAAATCTGGCGTATTTCTTGTTTATAGTACCAAGCGTTTCTTGCGTTACAGGACTGAGAGCGAGTTCAAGTCTAACTTCTCTACCGCACATTCTTCCTCTTTCTTGCGTCGGCCCTGTCGTTTACGTTCTTCAATCTCGGCCGCACTGAGGGGTTTGCGAGCCCGATACTTGTGGATGCGAGATTTCAAGTGCATTTGATATTCTTTCCCTTCTTCTACCATGAATGGTTGCGTCGGATCCGTAGTACAGACGGGGCAAATGATTTTTCGTCGAGCTTCCAGAACGGCGTTTGGACTGGGAAAACATGTATACGTATGCTCCTCAGAATTCACAGAAAGGGACAACGCACTCTGGATTCTTGTGCTCAACATCGAGCACTTCTCTTGCGACATTGGACAAAGACATTGGATCAGGGAGTGGCTCGCAATCCAGAAAAGCTACTCACAATCAGAATAGCGATAATGAGTTTTGAGACTGGAACGCACCGTTGGTAATCCTTACAGCCGGGACTTCGACATTAATAGCCCAGTTTTCACCGAGTTCTGAACTTAAAGTCAGTCGACCATAAGATTAGGAAGTACGGGATACCAGACCTGTGGCGTTCAGCAAATATGTGAATGTGGAAGGCTCCCTATTTCCACCAACGGGGTCGTTCGCCGCGTAAAGGATTGGCAGAAGTTTGTTGCGCAACCAAGAGGTTTGACGTTTAGCGTACTGTCGTGTTGAGATCTTCATGCTTTTCACTGCTTCAGAGAATTCTTCTTCGGTGGGATGAGACAATGAGAGATACTTGTGGAATTCCCTGTAGCCTTGGGCATTACTCAGTACAAGAAACGATAAGAAGTGATGGAAGTATTACCGATGGACTGGTAAATTCCAAAAGCATAATCGGGGGGTGAGTCTGTCGCTTCGTTCGGAGCCGAAGACATGGCTCGGAGAGCACGAACTTCATCCAACAGCCCCTGCTACAAGGAAAGATGAATGAGGGTTGCATCATTTATTGGGATAAGCGCACTTCGAGCATTTTATCAATTCTCAAATCTAGACGTGGCTTGAGCACTTCTGGTTTTGAAAACACCCAGAAGCAAAGTGTTCGAAATCTATTTACGTATACGTGAACCAATCGTTGAAATGAACAAGTACGATAGACGCAAACCTTGGTTGGAGTAATACTTTTGATTGTTCATGGATAAGTTCGCTCGGTCTCCGACCGGTCTCCTGGACGATGCGTAGACTGCGCAAAACTTTTCGAGTGTCTTTCCAGTGCCATCGCGCCGCAACTGATGTATCAAGTGCTTTCAACAGGTTGTACAATCGAAGAGCTCCTTCTGGGTCAGTATCAGCAGATGGTGCAGGATCCGGAAGAGTATTGAAAAGATCAAGTAGCTCTGGAGGTAAAGATTTTATCGATTCAAGCAGTTCTTCGGATGTTTCCGACCGCTCGGACGGCCTGTCATCGATTTCAGAATTGAAGTCTTTTGCTAGGCGGTTTGGAAAGAGTAGATGTTGGATCCAATAAGACGTTCCTCCTACAACGATTGGAATTTGGTTGTTCGCGTAGGCATCTTCGACCTATAAAGAGCTGTAGTTTATCAATGTCAGTCATGCGACGGCACGAACGGGAACTCACCGCGTCCAGAGCGTCTTTGACCCATTGCCCAACGACATACTGTTCATCTGGAGACTTGAATCCCATTAATACATGTTCGATTCCTTGTCTTTCTGACAGGGGAACTTTGTTCGTGATAATGTCCATCCCAGCATAAACTTGCATTGCATCCGCGTTGATAATTTTTGCGCTGTTCCACGTCCTACGGCCTGCTTGAGCAAGCTGAAGAGCAAGTTCAATGGCCAAATTGGACTTGCCAACGCCAGTGGTGCCACATATCGCGATGATTGGCCGAAGAGCTTTCATGGTTATCATTGACTCTGCGTGGGAGTTTGTCAGGGCTGCCACCTTCCTGCCACTTCGTTCAATTCGAAGTATTCTTACTTTTGCCTTACCATGCTCTCCTCCAGGAATTCAGTTTTTATCTTTGGACAATATTTATTAACGCGTAATGCACTCAAGCCTACTCGACCGTTATCTTTCCCAACCCATAGGATCTGCACTAAACATTCGAATTCTGAAATCCAGTCACAACAGTTCAGCACCAGTGCAAGCGAGCCTGTTCTCAATCCTACGCTAAATGTTATTTAATAGCATTCGTTGCAGGCATCCATAATATTTTGAACAACTCAGATAGACTCCTTTGTAGAGATGATTTCTTACATCCTGACCATGTGAAAATGGCTTTGGAGAAAGGCACCATGTTTGTGCTCGGTGAGAGGGGAGATATAAAAGAGGTTCCCATTCCTATTACTGTCAAAGAGTCTGGTGATGTTCCATCTGGTTACTCTGTTGGTAATCCTGTTCCTACTTATCATTGCGCATATAACCTGAATTGTCTGTTATATTTGTAGACTTCGTCCTGAGCCCGGAAAGGGTTATTGCAGTCTTGAATAGCGCGGGTGTTCGAACTATTTCGTATGTGCTTCACGCGTCTTGAACTGAGCTCATAACCCCATATGCTCTTGTATATAGGCAACTACCTGAGGATACCCACAACGAAATGCGAGGCATAATAAACAACCCCGCAAACCTCTCCATTGTTCCCACCGGAATCCACGAAACGGTACGTGCATGAACTAACAATGTCATAATCTGCGCTATAATATTTTAATGCTGTTAGAAACGCGCCACAGAGGCACAAACAGATGCTAAGCTTGCAAATGACGAAAAGGACTAAGCATAGTAACAGTCCACATAATTCTAATGTCTTATAATAATAGCATTATCTTCACCATTATAACGTTACAACTTGGGTTGCCCGCCTTTTGACATACTTTGTTTTTCCCATTCCACAGTGGCGATTTTACGAAGATCAGCCTTGACGATTTTACCAGACGGCGTATGATCTGATAAAGCATATTAGCAACAGATGAATGAATAAAATCGCAAGGACATACTGAAATCCTCTTTCATGATCAGGATCATGACGGGTATCGCGAACTTGGGGAGTCTAAGCATACATCTTCAGCTACAGCTCATAAAAGTTATGCATAAATGCCTCACCTCTTCCGAGCTAAAGCCATCAAAGTAGCAACACTGACCCTCTCCTTGTGGGGGGGTTTGACGGTGACTAAAGCTGTAACTAGTTCCCCAAGCCTCTCGTCGGGAACTCCTACAGCTGCGACTTCCAGGACTCCTTCGTCTTCATAAAGTGCATTTTCTGTTCAAGACAATCTACGTTAATTGGATGATTACAGAAATAAGAGCGAACGTACCAACAGAGACGGAATCCTTTTAATGTGGTAACACTCATGGTGAGTATATCTCAGTTCCAGAACTTAATAAAAAATACTGACGACATTTTCACCGCCTGGTTGACGGCGGAATTCAGTGAAAAGATTAAGTAAATGTATGCTGGGTACGCACCACGAATGATGATATCCTTCAGCCTGTCTTTGATGTACAAATACCCGTCATCATCCATATAACCCATATCGCCACTAAAGGGACGAGGGAGTTTTGTTTTGTTATCCAAGAAAAGATTTGACCAATTACGTTACCTCAATAGCCACCCGTCCTTGGTAAGAGCCTTGTGAACTCGTTTGAGATGACCTTTAGTAAGGAGAGAGAACCAGTTGACCATACCTTGCTAGTTGCAACTAAAGACCCAAGTATTCAGTTGACGATTTATTGAATCTACTACAGCCCACAGACCTGGGTCGCCATAATAACACTTCATAACGTTGGAACCCTTTATCCACACCTCGCCAACCACGCCGTTTGGACAACGAACACCATTTGGCTGCATGACAAGGATGTCGTTGATGGGCATGGTTCGTCCGCTAGAGGAGAAGATCAGATCAGCGACATCGTCGATAAAGATTATGCAAACCAGCTGTCCAGTCGTACAACGTAGTCTTCGCCACCTAATCATGATAAATCCTCCATGTTAACAACCAAAGTAAGCACAAACGTCGGGTAAGAAGACCTACTAAAACCAACAACTGTAGCGTTCGACTCTGTCATTCCGTACGCTTGACTCCTGGAGCCGTACATCAACATTTATGAATGAAAGATTCACGTGAACCTACATCGACACAAGAGGAAACGCTTTCTGAGCCCGCTTCACCAGGGATGCCGATACGGGACTCCCTGCGTATGTGAAACTGCTGATGGGTGAGTTTGGTCCCAAAGCTGGGCTGTCCACCAGATCTGATACCGTAGACGGAACTCTAAAAGGCTCTCAGCTAATTCGACCACAGCGCCATGAATGGGGGCTTACCCTCCTGCAAGCGAAACATTCTCCGTCTTGATTAACCTTCGAGAGTTATATTAGTAACACTCCGAGATGCATAAAGCATGTACCTACCGAGCAGCTTCCTCCACGTCCCACTTGCGCATTAAAACTAGTCTGAGACCACTCAGTGCTGCTATAAGCTAGGTATGTTGTAAAAATCAGAGAATGGCTCGGTACTGCTCAGACTGACTGAGAAAGATGTTCCAGTGACATGGAAAAGAGGGGATGGCAATAGGGCACCGGGTTGAGGGCCTGGAGGAGACTGGAAATTCAATTCTCCCCCGCGGCGGAGCATCGCTCGGCCTCGACTAGCTAGAATCTGAGTACACATAAAGTTTTAGCATAAGTTCGACAAGGAATAAAACTCACATTGAACAAGTTCGAGAGGAATGCTCTCTGTGTGCTCAAGACGCCCTCTGATAAATATTAATCAGGAAGTGAGTGCCATGGAAAGAGGTGGGATATTTACTTGGCAAACCACTGGTCCCAGAAGTGAAGATAATAGCTGCATCATCTTCAGGGCCTATTTTCGGGTCGTCTTTTAGCACTCGTTGTACAGATACTCCATCCTCCGGATTCCAGATATTCATGCCATTCCAAGGACCTTTTCCCTCGGCTTCAATCACAAGAAATGCCTTTATTCCAGAGGACTTGAGGTCAGCCACACTTGAAGAAAGTACATCCGCTCTTTCTGGATCTACGAAGACTAGGGTGCATTCCGTGCGAGCGAGGCAATGCTTCAGTGGCTCGAGTGGTAGCCAACTTTAAGTTCATAAATTTAAGACGCATACCAAAGAATAATAATACGACCCACGCATTCACCAAAACCGACACAGCGCCGATGAGATCTGACAGGACATTGAGATATGGCAGAATTAAGGGTGGGAACTTACGACAAGCCCAAAACAGGACAAGGTATTCAAGGTAGTTGCGAGAGCATATAGCAACGCGGTCCCCTTGGCTGTCCATCAGGTCTTGGTCGACAATTCTGCAGATTTGCGCACCTTTCTTGACACCATACACATCCTGAAATACACTTGCTGCCTTTGCTGCACGCTGTCCAAGTTGACGGAACGTTAGTCGCTGGCCATCCAAGACAACATAGTCCTTGTCCGCATGCTGTTGCTCGACGAATAACCAGAACACTCGAAGAGAAGGCCAGAGGTTTTTATAGCACCGTTGAACCTGGCCATCGATGACCTATCTATGATTCAGTGCCTAAGGAGGATCCGGATGGAAGTGGTTCCTACTCGAGTTTCAAGTTCGTGAAGAGCACCAGGACCACACAAAATCTTATCAACTAATGAAAACGAATGAATCAGCCAGTTCGACGCGCTATCTGTTACCACTTGCCTTCTTCATGACTGCGTTTGGGTTCCCAGTTCTCAGAGGACATCATAAACAAGGATAAAAATTGAACACTACTGTACCAGTTTTATTTCTCGGAGCCGGGTACAGTCGACGACCCATACACCTATACACTCATGCACCTAGGTCCTACATTTTAATTTTCTGTCCGACTTGGTTTGCGGACACTTTATGTAATTGCTAAATCCGGAAAGCCAGCTGCGGCAAGGCTTTCGTAAGCTGAATAGTGAATCTGATCTAATGAGTAGCTTTCACGCCTTCTTCGATGTACATATACAGCAAAGGCCTAAGGGAGACGCGTTATTGGCGATAATGCACCGGCAGTATGGCAAAGGAGGCTCGATCGGATCAAGCGATCAAGGGCGCTACCTTTCGGGAACTCATCTGGTTGCCGGCACCGGTCAAAACTGCATGGGCTTGCTCTCGAAGCAGTGAAGCCATAATCCTAGGAAAAACCTTGTAAATATGCAGAACACGGAATAGGCATACCAATTCCTAAGGCTTTTCAATTTCAAAGCTCCAAGCTTCTGAGTTCTATGCTAGTTCTATGAATCTAGCGCTCTATCACGTGGATTTTTGCATGCTTTCCAATGAAACGTCGTCGATCTCAGGCCTTTCCAGACGTCGCTGTAGAAGAGCAAGTACATTTCCAGAGCGAAGAAGATGAACAGACAGAGGAAGAAGAAGAGGCTCGTAGGCTGGACAAAGAGCGGGACATATGGGAGTCAGTGAAAGAAGAGCATTTCGAAGGTAAACGATCCTGTTCTTTTGCTCTAGCTGCGCCTTATATCGTAGTCGTTGACCAGCTGCCTTTGACGCTGCATAGACAATACACATTAATGAAGGAACTGGACCAGCAGACTCATGGTACGCTCATCTTCAATGTTACTCCTCAGCTTTCGCGTCGTGATACGTACTCAGGTTATTTGGACGATCTCGCACCAATTTTACGAAGATATGCCGCTTATCGTCGTAAAATCGAAACTGGAACGTTGACGGAAGCTGAACCCACTGCTCCCTCCACACCAGTCGCTTCTTCTTCTACGTTGGGACTAAAAACACCCGCGCGTTCTGTACAGGTTTCAGAAATTACTCCAAGAACTTTGAGCCCGTTAGCTTCCCCACTTGCTTTGCCTGTGGAACGTATCAAGCCACCTCAAACTGGAAAAGAAATGCTGTCCCATGTTGCATGGCTCGCCGAGGAACTGATGAGTGCAGCACAAGAAAAGGTCAACCTTGCTCAGGCTGCTCATGATTATGTTTGTCGCACTGGCTTGTGTCTTCCTTTGCCCTCCGCTTGACAGAATCATCCAGATTTCTCGACAAATTCAAGTTCTTGGTCAGTCGATCAAGGAACAAGAAGCTTCCATCGCGCTTGGTGCTCGTCCAGGAACTCAGCTTGCCCCAGTTCTTCTCCCTGAGGTAGCGCCTCCCTCACGGTGGACCAGAAACGTCGCCGGTCGTCTTGTTCTTGACGACGACGAGCCAGAAGATGGTATAGAGGTACCTACGACTGTGGGCATTCTAGTGGATGAGATAGAGCAACCGCCCATTAAACGTACTCGAGGGCGAAAGGGAAGACGTTCTACAGAGAAAGAAACAGATGATTACGGAGAAAATACGCTGTCGTTGAAGATTACACTTCCTGCCACGCGCTGGTGTTATTGCCACAAGCCTTCCGACGGAGAGGTAAATCTGCACCTCGATCGGGAGTTGTTACAAGCTCACACTTCTACAGATGGTCGCATGCGATAATGAGAACTGTCAGAATCAGTGGGTGAGTCCTTTATTTTGCCTTGATTAGTGTGCGTGTTGATATAATGATGTTTCTAGTTCCATCTAGCGTGTACTGGACTTCCTCAATTGCCTGACGAATCAGATACATGGTATTGCGATGACTGTGATCCAGGGAAGAATTCAAAGAAGCTACGGAAACGGTAGTCACTTGTATCACAATTTTGAGTAAGTATAGTAGAAAATGTCTACAGATGTAAATTCAAAAACTAGGATATTCATCTTGGAAGTAAAGGAAAGATGCAGGATTAATAGTATATGTACAAACAAAACGTGAGCACTTGAGGCGAATAGTACGACTAGCACATAAAATGGAAAAGCATGGACTACCAAGGAAGCCTATCATTTTGTTGCATTCTTCTCAATCAGTGTAATGAGTTGACTGATCGCGTAGTAGTTGGACATGCGCAGATACGCCAGTAGAACAAGAGCCTAAAACAGGAATCTGAGCCGTGGATAACAACGGAACTAAAGAAAAATACCACAACAATAATGAAGATCTCGCGCTTAGGGTCTGCGACGTTGACATTCGTCTTTGTCCATTGATCAATTTCGAGAACAGGTCAGAACAATAAAGCTGCCTACATTGAGAAGATTAAGAGGCGCGACGACAGGCTCGAGATCGTCAACAGCAGGATGACGAGTGAAGCGGTTTCGAATTGGCCTACAATCGAATGTTAATCAGTATTCGTGATAACAACTGTGATAGGCGAACGGCATAGTGAAAGTCGAGTTCTTCAAGAAGGAAACAAAAGAATGTAGAGATGATGGTGGTATGAAAGAGCAGATGAGGAATTTTGCGTGTTTTATAGTAGGTTCCCTGAGTCAAAAAAAGCCACGCCACAAGGACTCCAAAATAAGAACCGCGCATGAATCATTTGGCCATACAAAAGGTAAGTCATCTCCGTCGACGTCCAAGATGATAAGCGCATCTGAGATTTTGTAGCTGCTACATGAACAACCTAAAGATCTTATAAGTACTGCGATCGTTACATTTTTGCTTCCATTCATCTCGCTGATACTTTGGAAAAAGTGAACTAGAAGTTATGAACCTCGAAGGTCTTCTTCAAAGGGTGACTCACCATCGCGTATACACGTGACATCCGCATTTGGTTGTGTTCTCTTTTCCTAACATTGATGTGCTCTATGCCCGATATCGAAGTGTAGAGTACGGTATTCAGAGGGAATCGGCCAAGCGGCATGACCCTTCGAACAGTAAACCTCGGTGAAACCAGCTCGTAGTCCTTCATTCGCAGAAAACCAGTAAAACTGGCATTTTACCTTACCGCTCTTCTACCTTACTTTATTTTCTCAGTCTGGTTCATCGGGGTTTCTATAGCCTTAGTCCTCCTAGAGGCTAGGATAGAGATGAATATCAAATTGTAAACTTGTAAACAATAGACTCGCGTTGCCAGTCCGTTCTGTCGCCACCCAATTCAAATAAATTTGAATTGCGCTCAGGGTAAACAGCTGAGCTGAGGTGACTACAGAAGGACTGGAACGGCTTCCGCGTCACTAACAGAGTCACAAATTTGTGACTTTGACTTAGCGAAATTTCGCCTCATCAACCGTCGCAAAATCACAATTTTGTGTGCGGGACTCCTCGTTGGAAAATGCCCAAATAAAAAGTAAGTAGACAGACTCGTACCATTGTTCTAAGTTAGAAAATCGCTATTAGAACAGGAATAGACATACCGAACTTGAATGAGACACAAAACTGGCAAAAATGAGCTGAAAATCTGCAATTGAACCAGCAAATATCAGTGGACAGTCTTGGAAGGTTATATTTGAGTTTATGGAGGTACTCTTCATCCAAAAACGAGAACAAAAAAGCAGTTACAGACCCACCACTTGAATGAGAGAGAGATACTGTACTTTTTATATTGAATTTCCACAAAGTATAGCCAGCAGAGAGGCAAATAGAGTAACGGAGGGCCTTATTGAGTATGTTTACTTATTTTTACCTCTAACTGTGAGAGGATTGGAGTCATCTTGAAGAACTTGGACACAACGAAAGGATCTTGCTATGTATCTTGAATTCCAAGGGCAACCTAGTCAAAAAATAGCTTGAACAGGATCCAGAACCATTATTGAGGTATATTCGGAGGTAAATTCAGCGGGACATTGTACTTTACGCCGTTGCAACGGGAGCGGGTATAAAGCAAAAAAAAATTCCAAGTCAAAGTCACAAATTTGTGACTCGGTTGGTGACGCTGATTCCGTTCCAGCCGTTCTCCGAACATGCTAATAGCGGTAGCAGCATGTGATTTCATATTTGAAATATCGGAGAACGGCTGGCTAGCGAGCCTATCAGAACAACAATAAAGTTCAGAACAACAATAAAGTCCAATAGCAGGCAAGTTCTTGCAGTCATGACAAGAAACAGATTCGCTATGCACGCTGAAGAGTCAACACAAGCAACATGCAGCAAAGCCAGAGCACAACTATTCAGCACGTCTAGGCTTGAAAGTTTAGCAGCTCTCAAGAAAGAAGAGCATGAACACACACCATGCATGTAATAAGGATGCCTAACCTCAAAACGAAGAACTTGAAAATGTAAACAAGGTTCGAGCTGATTAAGACTGTGAAAGAGGGTTTCTCTGCAACTTGAATTACCAAGGACACTTCAAAATTTCTTCAACACAGGAGGCAGAAGTAGGGGGGTAATAAAACTGCTAGGAACAGAGTTTGAAGAGCGCCAGAACCTTCGAAACGCAGAGAAGCTTGGCGCTTGTTATTGAGAAACTTGCGTATGTCGCTTTCCGAATTGGTTACTGAAAGCGGTTTTCAAAAATCGCACTGCCAAACCTAGCATAGCAGTAAACACCTCCGACACAGCTGCTCCGAAAAAATCCAAGCCCAAAATACTGAAAATGTATTCTGTTCTCTGGGTATACTTTATTAACCTCAGAGCGAGCCCGTATAAACGATGTCCGGTAAACAGGAAAAGGAAAGCGAAAGGACATCGACGTCAAGAAGAGAGCGGGCTCCGGCGTCTTACTGAATAAATTCAAGCCAGCTCTACTAGGCTCCACCCATGACCAGAGAGAAATTTTCTTAGACCTATCAGTATTTATCCGTCAAGTCGAAATTACTTGCCGTAGCTCGTGTCTGCCTAGGGGAGACAAAGTCGAAATCAAAGATTGTTGCACTTGGCAAACCCAGTTGCTTGCAGTGAGATCTCAAAATGGGTGCGTTAGATTTGCCTTGCCCTACATCAAGAAAAATCGAACTATGCATGTTTTCTTGTGTACAGAATTTCTGGTCGACTATATCAATGACAAGCTGGGTCAAGGCGAGATTTTTTTGCTTGTGGTCCATCCCGACTTCCATCCTCGTCTTCTAAACCACGCTTAAACCGGGGAGCAGGTTTGATTTCAACGAGTCGTTTCGTCGTTTCTCCCAGCTTCTCTGGTGGCCATGGCAGTACTCCAAGTCCTAGTTTCGCTGCCTGCGACTTCCTCAGACAATTCCAAAACCAGATTACACTACCCTTGCGGGACTCGAATATTTTTATCCTATCCTCTCGTGCCGGCACCAAATCTCCGACTCCATCTGCATATTCTCCTGTAATGCCTTCAGCATAGATCGTTCGAGGCGTCGCCTCTACAGGTTCGCAGGTGGTAGGACCCATCCTATGTGCGATGATCCTCACACATTCCGAGGGGTTATAATAGCGGCCTGTGAACAACATTATCAGTTTCAGTCTTCAATGACTACTTGAATAAACCAACCGTCGGCATGAACCCAGTTACCACCTCTGGTTGCTGCAGGGGGTCCGACATCCTGATTGATGGTAGCAAGAAATTGAACTTGAGCGGCCTGTGTTCGTGGGGTCGGTGGACATTCAACCCATGCACTCTCAAGTGCCTCAGTTATCCATGCCTGCTGTTCTTCCCAAGAGGGCAGATTTCGCTCGGGTATCCGTCGAATCAGGCATGGTTGCAGGGCTTCCGCTCCCGAGTCGAGATAGGCCTCCAATGATAGCCAGTCTTCTTCCAGCCATTTTTTCGTGTCTTGTTCTGTCAACCACCTCGTCACGTTCAGCAGACGATGAAGAATTTTTCCAGGTATCGGAACCTGACTGGGTTGGATGGGAAGGTCGACACTTGATAGAAATTTGGACTTCTCGATTTCTGCATTTCTATCGTTCTCGACCCTCCTTTCGTGTATGATCAAATCGTGTAGGGCTAAAGCCCAATACGGATCAAAGATTTCCGGCACAGGTGGTAACGGGTGGACGACCTCTTCGGGAGGAATGGCCGTTCGAGTAATGGGATCGATTCTAGCACTTGCAAATTCATGAGCCTGCCTTGAATTTGCAGAAACGGCGGTCTGTGGAACCACAGGCGATACGACCCGGCCGGCGTATGCGTAGTCGCGCACTTTGATTCCCACTGTTCTATATTGTGCCTCTAACTCCTCCGGGGAGGGATCAAGATCAACACAAACTGGTGGACCAGTAGTGTCGATGTCCTGAGGCGAGGTGAGTATCTGCAGGTCATTTATAGGCACCGTACTGATACTCACATTTATGTCCAAAGATTTTGCAATAGTGATTGGTATATCACACACGCTTTCTTCCATGTCGGCGTTTTCGGGACATATAATCGAGAGAGTGCCCGGTACGGCGAGGTTTACTTCAAGTGACCATCCAGAAATAGAACAGGAAATGCTTCGGAATGATTCAGAGGCCATCGGATAGAAGGGAGTGTTTAGTGAACAGCAATCAACAGATCGCACTGTATTTAAATACAGTTTATCGCTGTGGCCCAAGCTTGGTTCAATTGTTTTTCACATTGGTTGTTGTAAAAGTTCGGGTAGCTCTCGCTTTGGAGGTCAAAGCTTGATCCGAAAGTTCTACAATGAAAGAACAATAAAACAACGCGAACAAGGATAGTCAAATTTTTTATTATCTCCAATTACAGAACAGACGATATATGCAATCTATGTGGGTCAGAATCCGTTGATCAACTAGAAACATTGTAAGTACAATAAATGCGTGCTATAGGTACAAGTTGTAGATATGACAGCATGCCAAGCAAGATGGTAAAAGCTTATACCCGAGATGACATCAAGGAAAATGTCCGTTCGGGGCAGAACGGTACACAGAGGGGGAGTCAAAGTAGAATGCGTCCAGTTCGTCGTCGCTGTTGATTGAACTTTGATCTGAATCTTCGTCTGATGACATACCCGCCACACGGAAGACATCTACAAACGGTGTGGAAGGAACATCCATAATCGTTTCCTGTGCGGTAGACTTTGCAAGAATAGCGGCTACTCGGGCTTCCAATCGCCTGTTAGGTAGTGTGGTGTTTATGAGTGGCTTGCTGTCATCTTGAAAGAAGGTGGTGAGATCATGAAGGTTTTGAACCAGGCCACCGAGATCTTCTTCCAGATGAGAAGCTTCGGCGAGGCCTTCGATCTCTTCTGGTTCAAATTCGATTCGTGATGGTCGACTGGGCATGGAACAAGTGTCGAAAACCTCCATGAGATTGGACCGGCAAGCATCTCGTACTTCATCTGCTTTGACGACAGACCAGCCCGATTCCTCCGGCACACCGAATACGGTTGCGACTGAATCTACATAGTTCGAACTTGGGAGTGTTCGCGAATGCATACTCATCCGTAAAACATGCTTGGCGGCTAAACCACCAGACATAGCCATTGGTTCCTCCAAAACGTCCAACGCCTGCGATGCAAGATCTGTCTCCAATAACCGTAGTAACGGCATCAACAGCTCAGAGCCCAGCAACTCTACTGGATTTCGTGTCTCCCGCTGCTGGAACAAAACTTTGAGGATTTGCGTGGCTTGAATGCGTAGCCATCGTTCCCGGTTGAGAACCAAACCTATCAGTAGGGTGACAATTTCTGTCCAATGCTCGACGCCGTAATGCTCCCGAAGACTCGAGACTGATTGCCGCAAGAAGTCATCCTTTGTCCTGAAGTGTCCTTTTGCGAAGGAAGTCATGATTTTGTGGATACTGGTGCGGCCTTCTTCTTTGGCCAGTTCCCCAATGTTTTCTGCAAATCGCCGAAGCGAGTCATCGACAGCCTTCTCACCTGCTTTCTCAACCATCATAGAGTGCAAACACCACGGTAAAGAAAGAGTGTACAGATCACGGACGCGGCCATCCGAGGAGTCTATGATCCTTCCATCTTGGTACTCGGTGAGAGACTCTAATATTTTCAAGGTGCGCGCCGATGTGGTGGAAGAACGGAGACCGCGCAGGAGATTAGGCTGAAGGAATGGGGAACCATTCCAGTGAAGAGGTCGATGTGCGAGAAGTTGTTCGATGATAGGGGGATCATTGAAATCCACAATCTTAAGCAAGCTTTCCAGCAACTTCAAGGCCTCCGCAAACTCCTGCTCCACTGTGGTCGCCAAAGTTGCACATGTACACCAGAAGATTTGGGGAAGCAACGACATGTCAAAATTGTTGGCGGAGACGATAGCGTTTACTGTTAAGATCAACTCAGTTGTGAAGAGCTTGACAGCGTCGTCCGATGCAGAGACGGTATTAGACAACCGTCCGATGATTAGTGCAAGTTGCTGAGTCTTTAGACAGGGAAGGAGAGCTCGGAAGATTTGCAGGGAGCGAAAAGCAGTAGAGCGGATGGAACAGGAGGTACTCCATTCGAGAGCTACCGTTCCCCATTTCTCTCGCAAAGACGGACACAAAGGTTCAAGGAACTGAACTACACGAGAGCAGAGCCATTGCATCTTGGGTTCGGATTCGGAAGTCGTCTCTTCCTCTGTCCAGTACATCTTCTCAGCCTCGGCCTCCATATCTGATAGCTCTGCCTTCAACATCGCTCGACTGTAATAATTGGAACGTTCTGGGAGCTCATCGTATCCAGGGGCCCAGGCTCGCAGCAGCTGGAACAGCATATGACGAGCGCGTAGGCGTATGAAGGAAATTCGGTTATCAATATGTGTAAAGAGGGCGTGAAGTAAAGAAGGCAGTTGTTCAATAAGCTCCCAGTAGCAAGGTAAGGCCACGTCCGCCAGAAATAGCCACGCAAATTGAGCGGCACCTAAAGGCAAGCGAGGACGTCCGTCCACAAACAAGGCATCAAGGTCTGACCATAACTCCAGGTCATGCGCATCCGGGAAAGTAAGTTTGTGGTCAATAGTGGGCAGCATCCGCACTGGCTCTATCAATGAACATAGATCTTCAAAAATCTGGCGACCAGAAGGAGATTGACATATACAAGCCACAATGTTGGCAGCACTGTCTATGAACACCGTACTTCCAACTTTATGCGACTGTTCAAGTAAAAACCGAACGGTAGCATGGCCATTGGACTGATTGGGTGGTTCGACTAGCCGGGTCCACAATATCAAGATCTGCTCTGGATGGCTTTGACCGTAATGCAGGGTCAAAGTCATAAGATGGTACAGTGCTGAATGACCCTCTAAGGAAAGCCAATTCTTATCATCTGTCATAAGCTCAATGTGCGGAATCCAGAACTCCAGGCTCTGCAACAATAACACGGTGACCATATTGAAAGTCGGATCAGCAGAAAAACCAGGCAACCAAGTGGCCAACTGAGCCAGGACTGATATAGCTTGATCGGAATGCTCGCTTGCTAGGAACGCAGATAGAAGACGATGCGAGTGTACGTATGTACCTGACGCTAGGCTGCTGACAGTGGCCTCAAACTGGGACATCGAGAGCATTCCTGAAGCTTGGTGATGAATAGCTTCTAATAGATTGAAAGCTTCTCGCCTGGGTTCTGAAAGAGGATGGCAGAGGTTCGACAGTGCAAGACATACAGCCTGCGCAAAGGTAAAGCCATGACTGTCAGAAGAGGCAATGGTATGTGATATGACTTCAAAGAACCGTCCATTGTTTGTGTCAGACTGATCGGTCATGACGACGGCTCGCCTCATCGCTTCGTCCAAGAGTGATTTGTCGGCATTGTTCAGGGCCAATAGGGATTTCAAGGCTTTTCTTTACAGAGCAGGGGGGTTAACTCGGACAACAAAGCGATAAAAGCTCGACACTCACTTTCCTCGCTCTTGCGTAGGTAAGTGCGATGACGAAAGTATAGCGCTCAGACGTTCTAAAACACTACCCGATGTCAATGGCTTCAGGTAATCCGGACTGTGGCGAACAGTAGGAGATCCGGAGGAAACACCAGGCGGGCAAAAGGCCTTTTGCTACATAAATTGTCAGCAATGGAGTTTCGTGAAAATATACGTTCACATACGCAAAGGGTAGATAATGCCCCTACAGCAGCGTAAGATAGCATTAGTGTTTCCTCTTGAAATTTTTCCACAGCAGTAACGCCTTCACGCGTCGCGCTTGACGCTGTGGCTACACTCTTCATGAGCATAAAACGTTGCTTTACACTTTCCGACTGTGGTCCAAATTGACACCATTCTTCACATAGACGATATAGCGTGAGGTGCATGTTGGTCGGGATAAACCGATCAGCACCTTCAAGAGTTGCGAGGCCTTCAAAAAGACGCTCGACTGTACCGCAAAAGTAACGACGAAGGCGCTGCAGCGTGTAATTATCGCGCATTTCAGGAGACGTGAGAAAGGTTTGGGTATTTCGGACAAATTTCAGAACGTTGGCAAGAGCAGCCTGTCTGCCTGCGGATCGCTGATACTGAAGGAAATGGGCAGTGAGGTAGTAAATCCTCGCCACCGCGGAATGGAGACGCTCTTGACGACGAATACGCTCAGTAGCAATCGCACTCGCTTTCGAACGAGTTTCGTCATGAGCCTGACGAGTACTCTGATCTGGTAGAGTCGACAACGCCAGACCCATTTTTGACCTGGGGTCATCATAGAACTGCCGCCCTGCCAGTAGGCTCAAATCTTCAAGTAACTGAGGATATGCATCAGCAGGGAAAGAGCTAATACATAGAACGGCAGCATCACGGAAAGGCGTGTATTCGGAATCAAGGTAGGGAGTGAGATATCGGAAAAGGCCACGACTTGTTGTCAGACGTTCACGCTCAAAGCTTATGTCCGAGGGTACTCGAGAGTGTTCACGTGCGAGCTGCGTTAGAACTGGTCGTGAAACCTCCGGCGAAGTTGCAGTGGCACACAGAACTTGAACCCACATATGCCACTGTTCGATTAAGCGCATGTTTCCTTCTACCAATCTTGGCCCATCGTGTCCGGTCAAGGAACGACCTGCAGGTAGTTTAGAACTGAGGCCCGCTAGTTGAGTCATAGTTGTGTGGTAACGAGATGCAGCAGCGACAAAAACATGTCTAAACATGAGCAAGTTTTGGGCCTGTATATGCATGCATGCTTGTATGAATCTCGGGAAAATGTGATGCCAAAGCCGGAGGTCAAGCTTGTTGTTACTTTCAGCTATCCGAAGTTCGATCTGCGACTCTTTAGACTGGCGCCAATGCTCCAGCCGAAGGAGTTCGGTCTTTTCTAGTAATTCGTCGAACCCGTCAAGTGGAGGGGAATGTCCACCTCTGCCATGCAGAAGAGCAACAAAAGACGACGGAGCAGCGGCATCCGATGGGCTGGATGGCTCGGGGGACAAATGAGCCATAAGCTTTCCTAATAATCTCACAACCTTGACACCAGCAAGACGAACACTCAGGAGCTCATGGGATAGCAAGAACATTGCACCGGCTTCTATCTCAAGACAACGAGGTGTGATAACGTCCTCGTCTTGAACAAGTTCCTGCGTCGAATGATGCGTTAATCTCCCAATCCAACTTTCTACTGAAATCACCCAAAGGTCAAGGAGCTGCCTAGATTCGAACAGCATATTGGTCCCTGATCCCTCCTGAGTCAATCTGATTGGGTTGAAGAGGTACTGCGTAAATTGAGAGACGACCGACAAGGAATGTGCAGGATCAGACAGGAAACGTGTGAGGGCATCACGAGCAGCTTCTCCGACCAAAGGTTCTACGTGGATAACTCCGCGTAAGAGCAGGTCAATGGCATCAGTGACAGGCAACGAAGGATGGAGACACCTCGGCCAAGATATGAAGCAAGTCCGTAGGAGGTTGACTTGAGGCACCAAAGAAGCTGGATAAACCAAACTCCCAACCTCAGGATGCTTCCGTATAACGTAATTGTGCATTTCCTCGTAAGACAGGTTCAGGCGCGCGAGTGACCATTGTTCATCGAACATCGACATTTGTCCAACGCCATTGCCACAGGTGGTCGCGATGATGGCAAGGACAGAACCACATCTATCGAAAAAGTCTTGCATCCCGGACCTTGACATGATGGAAGCAGGTAGAGCTTCCGATGAAGAAGGATAGTCGGCCGAACATGAAGGCTCGAAAAAGTCGACTGTAGATGGCCAACTAGGTGTCGGGGATTCCCTTTCAATGTTATGCAACGACATTAGAATGGCTTGGACTGCAATCGATGTTCTGTCAGATGCAAAGACAGGAGCAAGGCTCCCGCTCTTGGTCTGGTACGTCGAGTTGATCACAGATTCTTGAATCAACTCCAAACATAAATCTCTCCCGTATTCGAAGTGTCGGGACAGGACGAAATGAGTGATATAAACGAAAGGCTCTAAATGACCCTCGTTAGGATACACTGATGTTCTATTTGGAGGAAACAAGTATTTGAGGAGGTTCTCCAATTTTGTCGTGGTAGTTGAAGGGGACTCCTGACAACGATAGAGATAGGTCCATATCAAGCGCACCAGCCCGTTAAGGATCAGTATCCGTAGCGATTTTTCCTACTCTATGTGAGTGGTTTCGGTATCAACATAATGCATTCGCGTACCTTCAACTTGGGAACGACCGCCTCGAAACAAGCGACCCAATGTTTTTTGAAGTAGTCTTGCGGCGCAACACAGAGACTGGTAATCATCAACGGAAAGGCGACATTCCAGTACCGGGGTTTAGCAGCCATTTCACGGGCTTTGGGATAGATAAGCTCAATAGCTTTGCCCCATATTGGAATATTAGTCTCGGCTTGCGCAGTCTAAACTAGTTCTAAGACTCGTAGAAAATATAACAAGACGATCACGAACCTTTGCAATCGGATGAAGAATATGAATTAACGTCTCGGCGAAAGCAGATTTTAACCGAAAACCGTGCGCTTGCATGAAAGCTTTGGACAGTGACTCCATAAATTCCGCACCCTCTTCAAACGCTTCAGATGGCCAGACCTAAAGTAAGGTATCACCAAGTTGAATCGCGCTCTGCGCATAACTGAACGCACCTTGATCTGGATGTGTCGGATGCTGTTTAAAAGGTTCTCGTACTTCATGTCAAGGTCCTTGGGCACTTGTCCTCGGCTTACGGGAGCAAGTTCTGCCAGAAACCGATCTGTGACACTAACAAATCTAGAAAACCAGGATGAATTCAAGGAAGCACGAAAGCTTGGTTCGCATCATACCTAATGTTCGCCAAATGTCCCAATAGCGCGGCTGATAGCTCAGCATTAGTCCTGTGATTTGTACTCTGCATAAGGAGCTTCAACTCTGGCTTCTTGAATTGATCAAAAGTCAACTTTTCAAGCGTGTATCCCATATTCTCCCCAATAGCGTCCTTTGAGAGCGTCTTGACCACTGCAATGAGTGCACGGCACATGATATAGATGGCAGCGAGATTTTTACGCTCGTTCAACAAGCCAGGAACGTCGTGCGTCCGTATGACACGCGCTGTTGACGTTGGAGAGCTGGACGTATGATACCGTATTACATCCGACCCAACATTTTCGAGTTGGCTTCGCCGCCAGCGCATGATGGAGTCAATAACGGGTTTGGTATGCTTCTGCGAAATTTGACCTAGGGATAGCAGGGTTTCGTCGAACTTCGAATCGACATCTGGCCCCATGTACTCGGGAAGGAGCGGGTCCTGGTCAAGTGGCTGACGAAGAAAGGTGTCAATCTTGGTTTCTGCAGACGAGGCAAATCGTATAAAGACCGCGTGTAACGCGTAATCCGATGGTGTTTTGGGGTCCATCACAACCTTGTCGTCTTCGAAATCCGGAGTTTCGCTGCGGAGGTACGGAACACGAGGTACTGGTGGCGGGGAGGAGGATAAGCCATGCCCTTCACTGCCGCCGTCCGATGTATGAAATATAGAACCGGACTGAGAATGAAAAGATTTTGCCTGCGAATGGCTCTTTTTTCCGCGGACAAATCTGGTGTCGACAGAGCCAGGAGTAGGTGGCCGACCATAAGGTGGACTAGCGGTGTTTACCTTGGAAGGCACGCCAACGGAAGAGCTGTTTAACGACGACGTGGATCTGTTGAAAGGGTTCTTAAAAACATAGTTGTCTAGCTGTGGAACAGGCGGAGGTTCGACGGATTTTCCGCTTTTAAAGGCGTTTCGGAAAGAGGCAAAGGAAGGTTTCTTGTTGAACCCCGTGTTTGTGGTTGATCCCGAAGGCTGATTAAAAGAGCTAAACGAAGTGGGTGGGCGACTGGGGTAATTGGCCGGAGAGCGTGTTGAACCAGAACCGGCAGAGTCGACAGAATTTATCGAATCTCCTCTGTTGTGGGAGCTAAAATAGCTTCTTTCGCCTCTATCTGCCGCTGAAGCCAACGGAGTCACTGAAGTGGGCGATTCTGGAGCTGAGCCCGTTCCTCCAAAGTCTCCCGAACCAAAACCTCCTGCACTTCCAAATCCTGAAGACCCAAATCCAAATCCATTGCCAGCGGAACGGCCAAACGGTATCGTAGAGGAACTATACTCGTCGTCGTCGAAATCTAGAGACAATTCAATAAACGGACGCAGACTTTCATGAGTAACTTGCCAGGAATTGTAATCTGGATTCCTTCAGACATTCCGTTTGCCAAACCAGCCACCAGCGGACCGCGCTGTCTTCAAGACAACCTGTTGAAATCCAAAAGCAAACCGAGATGGAAAGAACTGAGGAAGGAAGAACTATGTATGCTGACAAATTAATCTCTCTGACGACCTGGCATCTGTTTAATTTTGACCGTATTTAAGTACATTAGCACTAGTAATACATGGCTGACAAGAAATCATCTGGAATGGTAGGTGAGTTGTAAGTTGTGGAGGATGGGAATCAATTTTCTTCCATCGCGTTATCTTCTGCACCAAGCCACCACGAGACCGGTCCAAGACCTGACTCTGCCATACTCGCCTGTTACGCAAAATAAGTATCAAGAGCATTTTGTCAGATGACAAAAAGGCTCACAACAATAGAATATGGCGCCTGCCGTGGCGGAGGTGGTACGATTGCTACACCATCCTGCGCCTTTGGTGGACCCGGCTCATCGTCAGTAAACTCGTCGCCCTCTACTCTTAACCGGACGACGTCTCCCTTTTCAAAGTATGTTCGATCAGCAATGGGGGTCTCCAGCATTTCATGACGCATTGTAAGTTCACAATCAGGTATCCAGAAATATTCTGTCTGGTTCGGATCGCTGTGATACATGTAAGTTTAGATAACAGAGCGCAAATGACCACCTACAAACAGCACGGTTGTGGAAGCCACTCTTCTGGTATGTAAATGTCATCGAAAAAGCCTAATGTAACTTTTTTCTAGGTCAGGCAAGGCAAAGACAAAAGTAACATACAACACACCTCGTATAGATCCATCTTCCGAGTTCTTGATTTTTCCCAAAATGACTTCAGATTTAAACGGTCTGAAGATGATGATTCGGAAAACAGCTAAGAGTTGAAAGCTATCACTTTCAATACATACCCAAAAGAAGAGCAGAGATTCCAACATACTTTTGTACCACAAAAAGCCATCTCCGTATCGAACTTTGCCTTCTCCTACTTCTGATAGATCGAAAACAGATATACAAAGCCCGACATCATGCAAGATACGATTTGCGTATTTCTTATTTAGCTCTGCAATGAGAGCCTGTTCTGGAGGTATGCCAAAATTGGAGGGATGGATGGCAACTGTATCCTACTCGCTTGTCAGCTTTTTTTGCTTGAAAACTGAGAATATAATGACCTTTAATACGGCAAGGTTAAACATGTGGCAGCTTTAATAACGCGACGCGTCGTGGTTGGGGAAAGAAGAAAAATTGATTATGTATCTTATCTTATCTACTCATTAAAATGCCACACTAAAATGCATGTAGTAATAAGCCGCTCTTCGGCAAGTAATTTTTCGTCCAAAACCATCATGTCCCTAGAAGCCTCCTCGACCTCTTCCTCAAAATTCCTGCCTGCGAAATCATGGCAGCACTTTGTCGCAGGAGGGTCAGCTACCCAATCACTAATTTTTCCTATATTTCGCTCATGTCTTTCTTTAGACTTGGAGGAATGTGCGGAGCCATAGTAACCAGCCCTTTCGACGTTGTGAAGACTCGGCTGCAGTCTGATCTTTTTCGCAAAAAGCACAGCGCAATGAGCGTCATGGGTACAAGTAATGGATCTGTTGTAGTCGGCGTTCCGCGTTCTTCAAGTAACCTGCTTTACAACTTTGTAGAAACGGGTCATATTATAAGGTGTGTTGAGCTGCTAATGGTATGCTTTGCTCTTATCTGACTTTTAACAGGGATATATACCGCGAAGAGTCGCCACGAGCTCTTTTCAAAGGTCTTGGGCCGACATTAGTTGGCGTAATTCCCGCTCGTTCCATCAACTTCTTCACGTATGGAAATGGCAAGCAGATCATCGCAAACACGTTTAACGACGGAAAAGAAAACAGCTATGTTCATCTTTGCGCTGCTGCCGTCGCTGGGATAACAACAGGCTCGGCTACAAATCCCATATGGGTAGTCAAAACGCGTCTACAATTAGAAGCGAGCACGCGCAATTCTACCGGCCATCGACTTGTAGGAGGTAGTTGGCTCATGATAAAAAAGATTGCACGGGAGGAAGGCATTCGAGGCTTTTACAAGGGCCTCAGTGCTAGCTACCTGGGTGTTACAGAGGGAACCATACAATGGGTACTCTATGAACGTCTGAAGAAACTTTCCGCTAACACCCAGGGAAAAGGTGGTGCACAGGAATGGTTTGGCATGCTTGGAAGTGCAGGAACTGCAAAATGTGTCGCAAGTCTGATAACATATCCTCACGAGGTACGTTTTTCCGCCCTCTGTGTTGTTCGGTAATTCACATGTATTTCTCAGGTCATTCGCACCAGGCTTCGGCAGCCTAGTGTAAACGGCGTTTTAAAATACACGGGTCTAATACAGACACTGCGGCTCGTCATCGCTGAAGAGGGTGCACGTTCATTATACAGTGGACTCAGCGCCCACCTTATGCGTGTTGTTCCCAACGCAGCGGTCATGTACTCGATATATGAAGGCATTCTTCGATGGGGAGCATGATCCTTCCGCGTTCCTTCTATCCCCTTCCTACATCACTTCCGACACTCATTAGAACATAAGTTATGCTCTTTGGACCCACTAGACCCATCTATCCGCATCCGATTCACCATGTTAATCATGACTTTTCCCATCACCATTCATGCAAAAGTATCCAACGTCTCCCATTTTTGAACATGGCCAGTATTTGCTACCACAACCCCGCTTCATTTTTTTTATTTTACACTACATATTCCTCGGTTTACTGGTCGATTATTGCTTTCACTGATCAATGTTTGTATTTTTACACAACGCACAGTATTTTAAATGTCTGTAATGCATGCTTTTAGGCAACTAGGCCTGAATTATCATTCTATAATTTTGGCAAGCCACTAAGAAGTACAAGATAGATAGTAATACATATATGCTACTACCACAGGTAGCAGGAAACTGCAACTGCTCAGTGATTGAACCGACAAGTATGAGATCATGAAGCGGACATGAAGACGTGGAAACTGTTCAAAGAATGAGATGATGAATGAATGACAAGAGGATGAAGATTGCAATAATGAGAGTCCTGGAAGCGCAAGGGAATTTGGGAGTATCATTTCCGAGATCGATGGGTTGTCTGCGATAGGATCGAATACTTGATCCGCATGGGGAGCCAACGTATCGTAGAGGAAACATTCTGGAATCGAGTTGGTTTTCGGCTCTTTGGAGTAGAAGCTACTAAAATTAGGGTACATGATTAGCGAGCTTCGGGGAAGAAGACTGAAAAAGTACCGTGAGGTACATGCATCCCGGGAATTGGGTAAGGCGAGACTGAAGATGACGACTCCACTTCCGATGCTTCATCGAGCATGCGATCGAGTTCCGCGTCGTAGATTTCGTGGAAGTCAACCGGCGCCTCCACGATAGCATCTTGCTCGAATTCGCAGAGGGGAGATTCTACAGGTGATTCGGAGTAGCTGCTTGCGTATTCCGATGGAGGGATGGAAGTGACACATAGTCTGGAAGGATCAATCGAGGCTACGGGGGATGAAGGAGACCCGAAGGATTGATAACTGAGTAACATGTCAGTCACCACTTTGAAGATATAATGTGGGAAACAACGTACAAAGGAGAGGGAGGTACGAGGATAGTCAAATCCGAAGGATCGACCTTTCTGCGCCAGTTGGATACATATGAGAATTTCTTGGGCTTCTCTCTCAAGTCTTCCTCGTGCATAAGAATTTCCGTGCTGAATATTGGGGAAAAGATGAGAAGGTAATCATTATCGAAGACAGAATAGACTTGCCGGCTCCTCAACGACCTGCAAAATTCATCATATGATCCGTAGCCGCATTCCTCATCGGCACGGGTGGCCTTGGATTTGTGTTGGTCAAGGGCTATGGGGCAATCTCGAGAGGAGAAAGAAGATCCAGCATCGGAGCTTGAGCGGTTTACAATAAAAGTAGAGACCATTTCGTGTGGCGTTAGAGATTCGTTTATAAAAGACTAGGAAAAGAACAGAAAGGTAAGAGGGATGAATTAGAGGGATAGCTGCTGCCAGAGACTCTGTCGAGGAGACGCAGACCAAGATGTTGCCATTTATATAACAGAAGATAACAATAAGGCTGACGGGAAAAAGACAAAAGAAAACAAAAGGAAAAAGATCAAGAAAAGATGGCCACTCTTGCACGTGTCCGCTTCTTACACAAAGGGCCATTATGCTTGGTGGAGATGTAGATCTGCTCCAAGAGACTAGCAACATCAGATTCATGCATAACCGAAGTTTTGTGGAGTGAGTTCAAACTTGAGAGCTTTTGTGTGAGTGCTTGGGCTTGGGGCCCTGGGGGTTTAAATTTCAAAGGTATGCAGCTGGAAGGCCTATTTTCAACCTGTCTTAGCTTGCAATTGTTCTTGTGAGCGCGTGAGTTGCTTGAGTAGACGTGTTTGTGCGCGTGACATGACAGGCACGCACTCGTGATGTGTGACATCTTGACGTCAGTACACTGCCACGAAAATATTTCCAGTGCCACAATGACGCTACGTACTCCACCCGGCGCAGCAGTATTAAAGCTGTAAACAAACATACTGTGCTTCTCATTTCCTTTCATCCAGAAAACTCCATCTTCAAATTACCAGCACCCGCATCCCATAATGGCAGCAGGACCAGCTATCCCAGGCCTTTTCCTCGTCTTTGCAGCTATGGTACTGCTCATCTTCGTCTCCGTGTCTGTACCTACATGGAACGCGATATCATTCCTTAACGTTGGTTCAATTCGTTACGGAGTGTTTGGGTTTACTGGCTCACCAACACAAATTGGCTATAATTTCGTCTCACCTGGATCAGACTTCGAGTAAGTCTTGCTCTACACTCTTTTGTTTTCTTTCTCATTCTGACCATCTTCAGCTCATCGAAGCTCGACACCGTCGTAATAAAAAATCTAACTCGAGCTTTGATTTTGTACCCAATTGGTAAGTATCATCCTCGCCTCTGTGGGAGGTCTGTTAATTAATACATTCCTTTTCTAGCTGCCGGTTTATCTGGCTTGGGTGTCCTCTTCGGTCTTTGCGGTGCTGCATACCACCGATCTGGTACCGTCCTGATGCTGCTCACAACAAGTCTTGCGCTCCTTGTGACTCTCGTTGTCTGGGTTCTCGAAATGGTGCTCTTTGGAATTGCCCGTGACCGTTACCGGGCCCAAGGCATCAATGCGCAGTTTGGCAATGCAAACTGGCTTGGTCTTGGTGCACTCATCGCACTGGCGTTAGGAGTCTGTGCGAGCGCGTGCGGTGTCTTTGGTCGCTACCGTAGACGTCGAGATGCATACTAAACTCTCAGCTCTCGATAACTTTCTTCGCTTCAACGCCTTTAATGATCCTTTCAACGCTGTCATACCTAATTCCCAGGGCTCTTTTCTTTCGTCGCCCTTTCGAAAACGATGTATCTTTCACCAAGTATGATGCTCTATGATTGTAATCCTCTGTATTTTTGGACTGTTGCTACCCTACTGCTACGCACTATATTATCTTATTATTGTACCCTTTGCTATCTGCTACTTTTAAAACAAGACGGAGATTCATGAAATTGTGCTAAATGAGCGCTTGGAACTCGTGCAGCGCTGCTTTTGACGCGATGTCACAGCAGGGATACAAAAGGTCTACAGGCGCACTCAACCTCAGCAAGCGAGTTTTTAGACGTTCATTTGTTGTCGCAACACGAAATTATGGAAGACAAGATGAACGTGTCAAGTTTACAAGCATGACTTCGGCGCCAGCGGGGGTTTGTACTTCCTTCGGAACGTCTTCCCACTTGACTCCCGGCACTCTTAGGATGTGGGTATAGCTATTTCATCAAACTGCGGTTTCCCTGGGTCAATAGGAGCAAGAACTGTCATCCAACTTGAATCTAGCCCATAATTCCCAAATCCTGGATAGTCGATATCTCTTGGAGGCTTCCCTACAAACACAACGTAGCCTAGCGCAGCCTGCTACTGCTGCTTCCAGCAAAGCCCGAGGCTAGGGCATACACCAAGTTGGTGTCAGCTCCAATTTATTGAATGATTTTGTGAACACGCTCCCCAAGCTTCGGCGTCAACGCGCGAACGCCTTGCTCAAGTAATTGAGGGTGAATAGTAGTATGTCGCATATAATCGCTAACGCTAATGCAGGTCAGCATTCATGATTCAGATGTATACCTATCTGACACAACCCACGATACTCTCCCCCAACCACATTTCAGGCTATCAGTCTCCCGCACTTTTTAAATGCGTGAACCACGCATACACAAACCGATCTCCTCTGTAAATTGCACGATATTTGCCTAAATGAGCTCCAGGTGAAGTATGTAGCAGTTGCATATTCGCCAACTTCTGCACCAGTAATTGTTCTCAGACCACAGCACTAGAGCTACGCACACGAATTACTGGCAGATCTTGATCTCATATATAACTCACACCCAGCCCAACTTTGAGTTACGATTCGCCTGCTCCGAGTCCTTCAAGTTCCACCTCTACCATGCGTCTTCGGAGGCGGATAATAAGTATAATGAACATCTTTGACTGCAGAGTTTACCGCGAAACGAGAAGCAACAACAACCTCAAATGTGTCTGAGGCGAGAGAACTGCAGTCTGGAACAGACTTTGACCGGACAACTCTTGCGGACCTGAACTCGAACGGCATTGTGATCTAGGATATGGTCGTCGAATCATCCAAGAAAAGCTTTCCAGCACAAGTATCATTCGTCAGAAGCTGTAACAATAACTTTCATTCTTCATTCGTTAGTAATGTATTTAAGGCTACAGCCGTACATCTATACAAATAAGCTTATTTTTTTGCCAGATTCGGACTTCACTGTGCCGATTCCATTACGCGATACGTCTCTCGCCCACTCTTTCGCTTCGAGTTTTGCTGATTTGCGCATGTATGCGCGCTCGGTCTATAATCAATGCCCACTCCGATCCAGGCCATTATCCGAATGGCTGAGCCGGTGGGATACATAAACAATGCTTAACTATATCACCGACAGTCTGCTCCAAGGTATCACCCAAAATTTGCCTCTACATCCGCCTTAATTTGGCTTCGCGGTGAGCGCCTTATATATCGGGCCTCGTGCGTGGTTCGATAGTTCTTCTCTTCCTACCACAACCAACTCCTGTCAACTCACTGTCAGCTCTGCGACGACAAAAAAAAATGTCTGTTTCGCATGCAGAGGACATTCTTCCTTCAAGAATCAAGGATATCCCTGGGTTGAGCTCCAGGCTCAGTCAACTGAAAGAGCAAGAATCACAGCAGCAGAATAATAACGTCGGAGGGCCGACCGATGGCGGAATGGACGCCTGGATGACTATCGCTGGATGGTATGATCTTTCTACATCTGCAACTTGCTTCCAATACAGTCCCTACAGCTTCATGGTCCAATTTTGTACCGTTGGGTAGGGCTCAGAGCTCGATGAGCAGCAGCGTTCTAATCAGATTGCCTAGATATTCCAATGCTTTCGGAGTATATCAAGACATATACACACGGGATTTCCTTTCGAATAAAAGCCCATCCGATATAAGGTTCTGTAATGTCTCTTCCTGTTCGCTTAGACTTGACTCACGCGAGCTGGATGGATAGCTGGATAGGAAGTTTCCAGTATTTCATGCAATATGCACCGGGGGTGCTTGTAGGCTATGCTTTCGATGCAGGATATTTGTACGCCTTTTTTTCTACTCGTTTTTTGCTGCAGCGGTGAACTCTTACTCGGCAAAGTCGACATATGATAATAATGGGCTCCTTCCTCGAAGTCTTCTCTATGTTTATGCTATCGTTGGTACGTAAAGAGCAATATTACCAGGTGATATACGTCTTCTCCTCGGAGAACAGCAATGTCTGATTCTTCCTATCCACACGATCCTAGGTTTTCTTGGCTCAAGCTGTTGGGATAGGACTGGGGCAAGGCCTACTTTTCATTCCATCGCTCACCATAATCTCCCAGCATTTCAAAAAACGACGGTCATTCGCTATTGGCATTGCCGTTACGGTGAGCTTTTTTTAACGTGCAGCGTCCGAGGATACAGGTAGTTTATCTCTACACGGAATGATCTTGCAGGGGGCATCAGTAGGTGGCATTATATGGCCGATCCTACTTAACCAGTTAGATCAAAAGACGACACTAGCAAATGCAAATCGGGCCGCTGGAGGTCTCGCAGGAGTTTTATTGCTCTGCGCGATCATTTTAATGAAGCCTAAACCTGTTGCGAGTAGACCTTTAACCAGTCCACAACTCGGCGTCAAGAGCGTACTTGGGGATGTACCTTTTATGATATCGATAGGCGCGTGAGTGTACTACTTATTCTTTAGCTATTCTCCATGAGCTGAAGCGCTCTGCGGTAGTGCAAGCCTGGTGTCCTTGGGTCTATTTTTCCCTTGTGTGTGACCCACCAGGTAGTTTCGTCTCCCCTAACCACTTGCAGATTTTTTCCTTCAGCTGTACGCCGTTGACCGGGGCATCCCTCCACACCTCGCTTTCTACACGGTACGTACACTCGATAAACTTTCCCGCCACTCATCTTGACCTCAGTGTCCAGCTTGCTATCCTTAATGCCGGAGGCATAGCAGGAAGATTAGTGCCTAACTTTTTTGCAGATCGACTTGGACCGTATAACATGATCATCCCGTGCCTCTCTTTCACCGCTGTGCTACTACTTGTGGGACTGGTTGTACGATCCTTCGCGGGATTGGTAGTCTTTTCTCTGGCGTATGGGTTTACCTCTGGCTCCTGTAAGCTCTACTTTAATTTAATAGGCTCGAATTTTTATGCTATAACACAGATATCTCGTTAATTCCGTCCATCATCGGACAGCTTAGTCGCAAGTCGGGTCAGCCAGGGTAAGCAATCGCTCACACGGATCATACTCTTGCTCTAATGAATTTAATAGGCTCCGGATGGGTTTTGCTTTCACCAATGTAGGCTTCTGGATGCTCATTGGAACGCCTATCGAGGGCGCTTTGCTGCATCCACCTCATTCCCATGACTCTTTGGTATGGTATCCGTGCATCATTTTCAGTGCTGTACGTGGGCTCTTTCCCTTCCGTCAGAGTCTACCTCACGTGTACCTACAACTTTGTTTTTATAGGTTGCGGTAGCCTTGGGGGCTTCTTGTATGCTTGTCTCACGAATTTTTTTCGTTAGAGAAGGCAGGAACGGTGAACAAGGACAGCTCATCTAGATTTTGGTCAGCGGGAGGCATTCACATTCACTTCCGCCATTTATGCGCTCCAAATAGTTTGTAAATTAAATACCTTTCTAATTTTGTCGATCGAGTTCCAAAAATGGGAGTCAAAAATGGCCAAAGCTGGTTATATCATCAAGTGCCGAACAGATGCCGAACCCTTAGTAAGTAGTAGATTACCATATACGGCAGTGATGGGTTGAGAAAAATTAGAAAATTCTGTTTCTACAAATCTTACTTCGAGCGATGAGAATTGTGGAGAGCTGGCTTGTACAGATGTGCCAAGCGCAGTTCGCGTTTCCATTAAGTTTATCGACATTCCGATCAAAGTACCTACATCTATTATTGCAAGATGACTTTGAGGAGTAGTACGCCTTCTTCGCGCTGGGCGTGAGCTGCCTGATCAGGTTTGAGATCACTGACGAGCCATTTTCTCTCGGGGTATGGTAGTATACATCCGCCGCAGCATCAAATCCTGATATCGCAAATTTTATTTTAATTTTTATTTGGAACGGTTGCCTCGCTCGTGTCAGCGAGCGACGAAAGTCGCCCTCTACCACGCCAATGACGCTTCTCCTCCTGCAAATCTAACAACAAAATAGTATCCCATATCGGTGCCGAGCGGATTCAAAGCAGTCCGAAAAAGTTGCAACAGCATATTTAAGTGGGGACAGGTCATCTAGACAATACAGTACACAACAGCCAGCGATGATCAGACCCGTTTACGTGCAGTGGCACCCACGTCTATTAATTCCGAATATTGTGTAAGATAAACAGGCTGAATTAAGTCCAAAACGGCTGGTCAAAGTCACTTGAACCAGAGCAGTCGTACTTAAACCCTCCACTTTCTCCAAACCACACTCATCACCAGTGCTAGTATAACAGCAAAAACCCAGAAAATTCGGCCTACTTTTGTTGGGTCGTGATTCGGGCTACCCGGTGGACCTCCAGAGAGTGCATTCCGCAAAGGAAGGAACAGAAGAGAGACAGAAAAGTTAGTTAGCCAGTTAAGTGTTAGCGCTATTGTAGAAAGGGCGGATACAGCCTGGTGAAACTCAATAAATATTATTTCACAGCAGGAAGAGATGCACATACATGGAATGGTGCGACTTGAGGAATCATGATAAATGAATGGCGCGATTTGAACAGTTATAACAAAGACGTACCTTCGGGAATCATGACAAATGGTACCGGGCCCAGACCTATTGCAAAGCTCATCACGAAAAAGACTATAAACGTGGAGGACACAGTTGTCCAGGCCGTAGAGCCTGCGCTTGCTGCTGCTCCAGCAAAGTTCAATGCGATGCCAAGAATGGTAAGAGATATGACAGCGCCCGCCACTGAGAGAAACAGTAAAGGCTTTCGGCCAATTTTCTATAGACCAAGGTAAGATTCAGAACCGATGTAGAGTAGAGGAGGATACCTCGATAAGGAAGATTGGCGGAAATGTCATAATAACATTGACAATCGTTATGCCTAAACTGACGTATTTGCTCAATTCTGGGAGTGCCTGAGATAGGATATCATTGGAATAATAGAGAACAGCATTAATGCCTATGCACCCCGTGAGTTTAAGTAGACCAGAAGATACTTGAATATCACAAACCAGAAATCTGTTGTGCTATCATAGCAAGGGAGATGATGAGCAGCGGGATCCGAACGTCGGCGGGTGTCTTGACCAGAACTTGTGAGACCGTAAGAGTGGTAGAGTTTCCGTGTGGTACGGCTGGATGTACTTCAGGGTCATGTTCGCCTAACAGAGGACTCGCAACCGAGTCGCTAGCTACCCCATGTCCAACCCATAACCGCTTCTCAATCGCACGCGCTTCTTCGCTTGCCCTAAGGCTTTTGGACCGCAGGTAGCGGGGACTCTCAACCATGAGTCCAGTTAGTAGAATTTGAATCATACCTACTGTGAAGGAGAAGAACAGTACGAAACGCCAGGCATTTGGGCCCGCTTCTGGAGAGGAAAAGTATACACCAAGCAGTTGAGTGAGGAAGATTCCAAGGACGATGCCTAACTGTGTTAATACGCCTTTGGCAAGGATTAGCGTGAGTATGGATTGTGATTCTATCACTCACCAACTGTGTTAGCGATGCTCTTGGGCGCTATCTCAGCAATGTACAGAGGGGCCAGACAGATACCTATACCAGAGCCTATTCCAATCACGAACCTGAAGATACTCAGGATTAGCAGAAATAGAGTAGTGTCTCCTGCACCTTCCAATGCCCAAAGTGGTGACACTTCCACTGAGACCCATAATGGCACTTCCAAGCGTAGTCAACACTGCACTAATCCTCGCAGTACCCTTTCTACCAAACTTTTCCATGAGAACATTAGCCTGTGTGCTGCCGAAAAGTCCTCCCAGATTGAATACAGAGGTTACAACCCCAAACAGCCAGTCATTTAGCTCGAAGCATGCGGGAAGTTTGTCGTGAACAAGACTTGGCACTGTGGAACAGGAAATGGTTGAATGAATTTGGTTTAATATCGAGATATGGTAGCCGTAGCCGTTGAACGGAATGAGAGTAATCCATGCGATAACAAGCCAGCCATAGGGTGAGAGAGAATCAGACATGCGTACTACTTGCGTGGGACGCAATTGACTGGGTACGCCGTGGAATGCTTCGACGCTTGGCGCTTAATACCAGCGCTAATCTTGACGCGTCTCAATTTTATCATTCAAAGTGGTCCGGATCCTGGGCCTGAGTTTCTGTCTCGAAATCGTTCGCTGCGGACATGATGTGCCTGCTTTTCCTGACCCTGTTTCTTTACTCTTTTCCTCGACAACCACTCTCGTGGCATATTTTGACCACTCTGCTGGCTTTTATTGTGCCCAGGCAGCTGCCTCAGCCGCTCAACACTGACAGAAACAAACCAGTACGCGCTGTTCTTTTTCAGAGTTATCATTGAACCGTTATACTATCCTAAACGGCTCCGATCCAACCGTTGCAACCCCAGCGAGCAGGAATGGTCGAAATATAGTCGGTGCATAAGGTGTGGAGGAACTTGTAATACATCAAGTACGCCAAGACGTTCCCACTAGCGCTTCTCTGACTACGTTGTGGGCGATATAGAAAACTGGAAGAAAAATGGGCGGCCTATGGTACAGTGATTCAACTTACGCCTATCTTTTGAATCCAAGACTCCGACACGACCCAGGTCTGTAATTAACGGCAGTTGGATAGGCAGGCACAGTGGGCGAGTATAGATGATAGTAGAGGTTACATACGTAATATTATGTAAGTATGCATCGGCCAGTTCCGAATGATGACGCCATATTTCCTTTTTGGTACCAATAGAGACCGAGTGCCTTCCGAGTCAGAATTGAACTTTACCCACTACTGGTTATCTCCACTCAGCAGCAAACCTCTACACTTTCTCACTGCTCTTTCAGGTCTTGCATTCACTTGCACGGTCTGCAAATAACTTTATCTATTTTCATACACTGGACTTTGTTTCCTTATCTGTTCTCGTTGCTTTGTTTTGTTTCTAAACCTATTCTATCTTCTTACTATCTTCACTAATTAATGCCCTCAAGACATTCGAGAAATGCCCGTAACAATAACAGACAACATACTACCCAGCAGCCAACTCCCAGTTCCAGGCCATCACCAGATGTTTACCCCTCGTCGTTGCCTGTCACAGACGAGTCAGCTGGGAACAGTAGCGACGACAATGCTGTAATCGGGCGCTCAGAAGCGGTGACCATGGTCAATACAAGGACCAAGTCAAAGGGCAGACAAAGGGATTATCACATAGAAGAACGAGAGTCTAGCGAGTCGCCGTTGATTGATATCTCTTCACCTGCTCCTCCACAATCTCTGCCAACTCCCCCGCTACCAGAATTCTCAAACATGCCAGAGCCAGGATCAGAAACGCCTTTATCGCCTTTGTGGGATGACTCTAATACAGGAAATTTATCAGGAAACATTCATTCTCCGATTCTTTCTTCTCTGTGAGTTTATCATTCTTCTAGCTCTTCCATCATGCTTCTGTATCGCTGCGTGGATATTTGGTCGTTGCTTATGTGTGCGGAGATGAAAATAGCCTCTTCAGGATTGACGCTTGTTCAGATCATCATCTTGCTTTTGGGGTGATACACGTGTTGTATTGGGTTGGAATGGAAGCCAGGTGTACGATCATATGTTTGTATTGCGGAAGCGTGTAACGAGTCAGTACAAGTACGAGCTTGACTCTTTCCTGTGTATTTTCTCTACTATGTTTCGCACTCGAAATCTCTCCCATATTCTTTCACAGCTAGTTGTAGTTCTACCACCTGATTCACCTCTACCTACACCGCCTGCTACTCCTCTTTCTCTTGCGCTGGACGGAGACTTTGTAGCTGACCTCTTTTCTGACAGTGCTGGACACGGCTTGAACAGAAATACCAATCTCTTTGGGGATGCTTTCTCTCGGGCAGCGACAAGCGTCCCTAGCTCTCCGATCTCTTCAACGACAGCGATCCCCAAGTCTGTTCCTCCTGCTACCCCCCACCTCATAGGTACTCACGAAGACGGCGCTGGATCACCTGCTTCATTTCCTCGAATGCACACCGTCAACGTCGAGACCCCTTTTCAGTCGTCTGACCGGGCGTGCCCACCTGCGGAACATACAGCCGACTCAGATGAATTGTCGCCTGATCATGGACCTGACTCACAACATACTATCCGACCCTCGAGAGTGTCGAGTGGGTACGAGTATGGGTATGGGGCACCACCTTCCGTAGAAGATCTAGGAGCTGATAGTGCCGGCGCTGCTGTCCGTGGCGATTCAGCTCGTGGACGTCGTGTGGCGCACCAGTACGACCAATCGACAATTCGAGCCAACAGTGGCTCTGGCCTTTCGAGAGCAATGGCGCGTCCGAATCCCATGATACAACCCCAACTTCAACGGCATGGTGCACGTCCTTCGACAACGACAATACCTGTTAGTGTCAACGGGGCTCCAGACCAAGGCGATACGATTTCATCAGCAAGGTGGGATTGTTCACTCAACGGGCGGTAAGTTATATTCACTTTGTCCAATATTGCAGATGCTGACGCAAGATTCTTCGTATCAGACGGTTGCTTTTCCTCTCCTACTATCCTGCCGGATTACAGATATGGGACTGCACTGACCTTGGCTCAATATCCGAAGTGTTGAATTTGCCGTCGAAGTCTGTGTACCAGCTTATCGTTGACGACTCTCTACCGACGAACGGAGACACGCCGGACATGGTTATCGAGTATGCTGGGATTGTATCCCAAGGATCCGATGAGGATCCTTTACTGGGTTTAGTGTAAGTAACAAAAGAGTTTCTAGTCCACGGTGCTCATCTGTCCAATAGTGTTACCCCAACTGACGAAAGACGCGACTCTATAGACGAAGCCTCTGACTCTGTGTTACTCGCCGCAGAAGACGAAGTTTCCCGTGAACCTTCTGATAATCATTCATGGCTCTTGATATATTCATTTGCCGAATATGGTGTTGTCAAAAGGATTCGTCTTCCTGGACTTACTATTGGTGGAGGACGATTTGAGGTCGGAAAAGATTTCGTTGTTGTCGTATGTGTTTTTTTGTTGTACGAAAAAAAAATAGATAAACTTATTTTCCTTACTAGAGCACGACCTTGCCTCCATCACTTCTTGTTCTTTCATCATCCTCGTTCGACATCCTGCATCACATACCGTCGAGTGACCTTCTCCCATTTTGTCATAAACCCGCTTCATCGTCTGGCCTATCTACTTCGCATCTATCTTCCCGGCCTCACTCTTTTTTGGAAACCACTTCAAATATAGTCAACGGCATATACAACAATTATAACGACCATTTCCACGATAACTATCATAACAACATCAACCGCATTTCAGAACGAAACAATAATGTATTATTACCAACTGTAGACCATTTTTCTTCTTCCTCTTCTGGTGCGATAGGCGACTATCCCGGTGGGCATCATATTCGCCCCAATTTACAAGGGCAAGCATCGCAAGCGACGGAACTCCCGTCTACCGCTATACCCGAGACCATCCCTCAACCTGCTCCGATTTTCTCTGTTTCAGGGCGTTTACTGGCGTATGCTTCACTGCCAGAAGGTAATTCCTCACCGTCACTAACAGGAGTGCAACCCCGCACATCATCCACACTGTCTAGCGCAGCGGTATCAACAGCCTCTGCATTTAGGTCTGCCCTGAGTGCGCAGCTGGTCAATCTTGGAAATGCGGGAGACGCGAGTAGTGCCCTAGGTGCCCTCGGCGGGATCAGCCAAGCCGACGTAGGCAATGCAGCCCTCAAGGTGGGAGGGAGTATGCTTAGTGGGATGAAGTCGCTGGGTGGGCTGGCATACAAGAGTGCTGTTTCAGCTGCGACAGATTCCGGTTCAGGTGCGAGTGTGAACCGACGCGTCTCTGGAGGTGGAGGTGGAGTGGGTGGGCTGGCGAATCGGTTCTTCTCTCGCAGCGCCCCTGCTGCGACATCTTCGAATCACGAAGAACGCGAACGACGGTATTCAATGAGCTCGAATGGCTCAATGGGTATCGAAGGATACGAAGCCGGCAAGACTGTAAGTATTGGTCAGGATAGTGAAACCGACTCCAATCGTCGGCTCTCTGTACCACCACGGACTGTGCCGGCCATTGAGACTGGATATGGTGTGACTGTGCTGGATTTGGCAAAGATGCTGAATTTACCCACTTCCATGAAAAGGTCAAACGACAATTCAGCGGTGATCACGCAGTTCATTGCATCGAAATCGCAACCTGTATCGAATATTTGGTTTTCAGCTAGTGGAACTTCACTCCTGATTGCGCCCAGAGACGGCCAGTCCATACAAGTGCACGAGATTAGGAGTGACCCGGTGCTACGGATAATTGGAACCGATAGACAACGCGATGCCACTTTTTCTGCCAGCAAAACCAAGAACAGTGTATCCTCACAGTCTTCTCCGCCTCCACCTAAAGGTACCGAGCAGGTCTACAACCTTCGTCGAGGCCGGACTCCTGCCGTTATCGAGTCGGCCGATTGGGCTTCGGATGGGCGTTGGCTAGCAATTGGAACTAGAAAGCGGACCATTCATATTTTTGCTGTCAATCCTTATGGTGGGCCTTCAGATATCCAAAGCCATATTGATGGTCGGGTTAAGAACCTACAGGAATTGGTAATGATATTTGCTCTCTGCTTGTTTATCTCGTGCTGATTACTGACTATGCCAGCCTGCCATGCCTGGCGAATTGTACCCTCTTGTGCGCTTACGAGTACAGAAGAACCCCAGCCCTGAACAGCCCAAAGTTCCCCTTGCGTTCGCCTTCCTTGAACCATCAAATGAAGCTGAGCGCCGTTTGCCCTCAAATCTTCTCCCACCCATAAGCTCTCCGCATCTATTACCCTTGCATCAACAGTCTTATGGAAGTGTCAGCTCTAATCACACCGTCATGTCGTCGTCGCCTTCCACATGGTCCGAACCAATGTCTCCTCGCCAACAACTCCACCCCAGCGGCCGGCCGCGAAACTTCCAGGACGTTTTAGTTTTCGATCCCACAGATGGCTTACTATCTTTAAGGCGAATAACCACTAATGTCAAAATTAAATCCAAGGACGGGACGTCAATTCTCAATGCAAGTATTGGCTCAGTGGGTGGTATGAATGCCAGTAGATCACTTCCTGGCACTAACACTGGAGGACGGTTGAGTAGCTCTGCTTCTCCGGGCACCTCACCCCCGCAGAGGATGACAGTAGTTGGACACCCTCCAGTCGTGGAAGGAATCAGCGAATTAATTGGTAAAGACGATATCGTTGCCTCGTGGATTCTTAGACGAGGTAATGACTGGTCTGAGAAGAAAGGGACGTTAGAGAGCTTGGCTCGAAAGGGTGTTGTTGGTTCTACAGCTAGTCCGACGAAGTAAGTTTCGAAGCACCTTTTATTTCATAAACATGCTCATACCCATTTTCATAGTTGGCTTGCACAAGCAGAACTCTCTACATTCTCCAAGTCTAATCGTGTGCTTCCTCGATCTGTTTACCTTTCTCACCAGTTTTCGTTTCGTGCTCTTGGCGAAGATTACCATGCTCTAATTCGCCGATACCAATTTGACGTTGCTGGTCCCAAGATAGAAGTACACAAAGGTGTTGAAGTCAGTGCTTATCCTACTGGCAGTAGTGAATCTTTTGTGGAAGGTGGTGGATTTGCTGTCCACCACGATCGGCGTCGGCTTTCTTCGTCGTTTGATGAACCCCTGGCTTCTGCTTTAGCTGGAGGTCTAGACTACACTCCCTCTCAGCCCATACTGCCGATGTTTCCTAACGGAGCCCCAGGGACTAAACCTCGGTCATTCAAGAACTCGATTCCTATTCGGACAATGACGGGCATCGGAGATGGAATGAGTGAAGGTATCGGACGATTCCGACGAGAAATTAACAAAGCTCGCTCGCCACCGTTTCCTCCTAGCTCAGACGCCAGTCTTGCTTCCTCTGTGCCTCTGGAATTTGACGAAGAGGATGAAGACTTTTTATCGCGAGAAGCAGCTCCAATTCCTGAGAGTAAGGATATCAGGAATAACGGTTTATCACTGGATGGCAATGATGTGCCCCTATCGGAACGGCCTATAAACGATGACCAGTGGCCTGGATGGGTGGGAGAGGACCGGAAAGCCGTTGACGAGGTTGAAACATTTGACGATATTTCTGCTGTTGGGTTTATGGATGAAGAGATTCACGCGACGAAAGTAAACTCTTCAGCCAAGAATCGGAAGAGTAAGAAGAAGCGTAATTAAATTCCACATTGTACTCTAGGTGTATGTATAGGGAAGGTTTGGATAAATGCAGACCCTGTTGCGTTTTCAACGCATAGCTCTCGAGCGCTGAATTTGCGCTTCCTGATAAGAGATCGTGGCGTACAACTCCAGGAACTGCTTCAAGTCTAGGGCTCCCATACTTAAGATAGACCTGAAGCAGCTCCCTCTAAGAGGTTGTGGCTTATGCGAGAGGTCTTTGGCTGGCCAGGTTCCATAAGGTTAAGATTAAGAAGTATTTTGGCATTGATAGTGCTTTGTCAACGACGCATACAAAGCAACGATGAAAATATGGAACGACTACAGAAATTCCGATCGCTAAATCCTAATCCGAATCGGGCCTTGCCTTATTAGGTCTAGCGCTCAGGCCCGAAAAAAAGTGCCGGTTCTCGCATAAGCCGCAACCTCTTAGAGGGGACTGCTTTAGTTCCAGGATCGGAGCCGCAGTGTGCCTATGAGCCAATTCCCTTATATGGAATTGCATCCTGCTTTATCTAACCATACCTCGACTCAAAGTGTCAAAAGGTTCTAGAGTTTTCGGGAGACAGGCTTGTATCGGATATCCAGCTAGAGAATGTCGATGATTCACGGTGTCCTACCAGAAATCACAACAGATGGACCTGAGGAGAGTATAGATGTAGCAAACTATGACCTTTGGATGACTTTTGTGAGTGTTTGATGCTAGACTTCGGTACTACTCGTGTTGATTCACCATTATCGTAGATAAAGAATGTTCATGAGATTCCGGATGCTCTGAATCTTGACCTATTCAAGGCAGCACTGTCGAAATCGTTGTCCATATATCGACATGCTTGTGGTCATTTGTGTCAAGAAGCTCCAGAAGTCGAAGGAATGTCTCTTTGGAAGGTTGGCGCTCAAGTATCGCTCTTAGGTCTAATGATACTCAGCTTTGAGCAGATACGCATAACGGACTCTCCAGTACCTGTGGAAATTGTGGAAAAAGATACGCCGATCCTTACAGATTGCGTGATACAAGATGATCTCACCTCATTTCTTCCTCACCCAAACTCAGAAGTGGTCAACAATGATAGTCCGCTACTTAGCTTCAAGCTTCACATATCAAAGCAGAGGACGTTTATTGGGGTTGCATGGCATCATACACTTGGTACCTATCTGATCCGTAACGGCCATTTGGTTCAATTTGGTTGATCTCTTTCTCTACTAGGGGACGCTGCTACACTGCTACGTTTCATGAATACACTCTCTCGGTACTATCAAGGACATGACATAGACCATGGCTCTTTACCTTCTTTCAAAAAGCACCGCTTCCCCACACCTTCTGTAGACGACTTTCCCAGGTGGTTGCCCTACATGTCTCATTTAGCGCATACATACTCTTCAACCGAAATTCAAGACAAATATGCTGAAGGAAACGAAGTAATAATTCCCATTCGTGCCATTATCCGGCGTTCTGAGGCAGAGATCTTGCGTGGAAGAGTACGCCGTATGCTGGGACCTGATTCTAAACTCGAAATATCCATTCAAGACTGCTTGACTGCCTGCTTTGTGGTTGCTACCAATAACTTGCAAACAAACACTGTTCTAGGAGTGCGAAGGATCACTAACGCCGCAGGAGTAAGTGTTCTTTCTCTATCGGTAAAAGTGGTAGCTTATCTGTTGTCATCTGCTTAGTTTAGACAAATAGTAACCGAGTGGAATGAACCAAATGTCGCAGGCAACTCGATATACATCGTAAGACTGCATTTCCATGCTCCAGTTATGCATTAAGATTTTTGTTACATACTAGGTCCCTAGCGCAGACTTTGACCCAAACCGGGTCCAGGATATTGCTTACATCTCAGCCACAATACGAAAATCCCTTATGGAAGCTCGCAAGCCTGATTTTCTCGCCAGTTATATGTCTGTTGCAGGTTATCAAATGGCGCTGGCAGCAGAGAGAAAAGAAACCTTCTTTTTTGGCTCTGATCTCACTACGATTTCAGTCAACTCTAATGCGATGTTCGTGTCCTCTATATTACGGACAACAATGAACCTCACTAAAACCTATATTCTATCTGTAGCCTCAATTGGCAAGGAGCAGACTTCGGATATCCTAGCGCGCGATTTTTCACCCCCGGAATCACGAGGTTCTACATGCGAGTGTTTCCTGCTAATAATTATCGTGAGAGTGAAGCTCTTGATCTTACATTTGGAGCTCCGGCGAGTATGCGACAAGCTATACTTGAGAAACTTGGTCCAGAATTTTCGATCATGTAGCAATAGTGCCATTACTACTTACTCAAATCAATATCTTACGCCTTTTATAGTCAAATATTTCTAAGATCATATGATTGATGCCCTCTCAACCAGAACCGTCAGCTTCGCTGCAAGAACTCGTAGATGCTTGGCTGCAAACGGATCAGGCAAGCTTTAAATCTCTTTTGAGATCCTTGTATCTTCAACAATATGCTTCTCAGAATGAGACTACCCGATCCGAAATACAAGCTCTCTGGGACTTGGGCGATACCGCCTCTAAGAAGGAATTGGAACGTCGAATGAAACCCCGGATCGAGTTCGGAACTGCTGGTACGGGAACCCATATCTTGTTCATCTGATTTTCCTTGGTTATAAGACAAATATATAGGCCTTAGAAGTAGGATGGAGGGAGGCTGGGCGCGTATAAACGGTTAGAGATTCAACTTAGAGTGCTTCTTTATGACGACTTCTCTCATTCAACACGTTCAGATTTAACCATTATCCAAACATCCCAAGTAACGCTTCCTACTTTCCGATTTACATGGTAAATCATCTGAGTTTTGAGCAGGGCCTTTGTCAATACGTTCTCAACCAGGTAAAGGACGCGTCATCCAGAGGCATTGTAATCGGACACGATCATCGACACAACTCAGAAAAGTGGGCACAACTGACCGCTGCAACTTTTCTTGATAACGGGATGAAAGTCTATCTCTATCGAGGGCTTGTACATACACCTCTGTGCGTATGCACTTGAACCACAAATAAGGGTGCACCAATCCTTCTCCAGTGTCCCTTTCGGTGTGAAACGGCTGAATGCAGCTTGTGGTGTAATGATCACCGGTGTGTCATCTTGGTGACTTTCTTTGATCAACAACACTTATCTGGGCATTAGCGAGCCACAATCCAAAGGTAAAGACAGTAATTCTTTATGAGGAGAGGTTACTGAGTCGATAACAATGTCAAGAATGATAACGGGTATAAAGTGAGTGTTCTTCATCAAGGTCATACCTAATATGTCTACCGTGACCCGTCTTCAAAGGTTTATTGGGAAAACGCTGTTCAGGTGTGCTGCTTGCTTGTGTATGTATTCCCTAGCCTTGAACTTTCTTTCCATCAGATAATTGCCCCACACGATGAAGGAATCTCGGACGCTATCCAGGCCCATCTTACCCCAAAGATATGGTCAACAAACGAAGTATTCACCTCTTCTAGTTGTTTAGATGTGACGGAAGACATGAAGACCGCATACTTTTTTGAAATAGGAAAGTTGAAGCTTCCTCAGTTCGTTACCATCTCGAAATAAATGCTGGGCTCCAATCTGCTAACATCATTTTCAGGTACAAGCCCTCACTTAATCCGCTTGTATTTGTGAACACATCAATGCATGGGGTTGGGTATCCATTTGTTACTAAAGCGCTCGCTCCCTACGGTGTTACGGTGATACCGGTGAAAGAACAGATGCTCCCTGATCCAGAATTTCCAACAGTCCCATTCCCCAATCCTGAAGAAAATGGCAAGTACATACATTTTTTCGCTGAGTATGAACTTGACTCTTTGAAACAGGTGCATTGGTGGGTAAACTCTCAAAGCGGTGGATCGTAGAATGGCTTGACGATCTTATCATTTAATTCAGGATCTGGCTATTGAACAGGCGAAGAAGTGTAATGCGAACTATGTGCTGGCCCAGGATCCCGACTCCGACCGGTTTTCAGCTTGCGAATTACAGTACGTGTGCTGACATGGTTTCTGGTCTTCGCTGTTCCCGTCTTCACCAGTCAAAATCTAGCTCTTCTGGTGTGACCGCATTCACTGGTGATCAGTTGGTAAGCAGGGAACAGGAGCTACAGATGATACAATTACAAGGTTTTTTTTAGGGTGCCATCTTTGCTGCACATGCGTTTGAGACGTACAGAGACTCAGGGAAGCCTTCTGCCAAACTGGCAATGGTAGCGTCTACAGTGAGCTCGAAGATGGTAGAAGCTATGGCTAAAAAAGAGGGCTTTAAGTTTGTGGAGTGTCTTACAGGCAAGTTAATTCTTTCTTTTCGTCGTCATAACTCTTATACAGCACTGCTGTAGGGTTCAAATATATTGGTAACACGGCTCTATCCTACGAAGCAAGCGGATGGGATGTTCCGTTTGGCTACGAAGAGGCTATTGGATTCATGTTCGGTACGGAAATCAGAGGTATTGAAATTTAATTTCGAGCTCGATATCCGGCGCGCACTGACTACAAAACCGGCTTCCAAAGACAAAGACGGAGTTGCAGCTTCCGTACGTGGGGCCAATCACCAAGCGAATCTAATATACTAACTGGTTCACAGGTAATGTTTGTACAACTCGCCGAAACTCTTCACAGGCAGGGGAAATCCATAAATTCGTATCTAGAAGACCTTTATAGACGGTACTTCTAGCTTTGACTGAACACCATTCTTTACATTACTTAACATTCCCTTTCAGGTACGGTTATTTCAAGGTTTGAAACACGGTATCTTTCGAACCATCGGACTCTCATTACCCATGCTCAGTCCGCAAATAGCTACTATAAAGTTGATGATCCCCAGATCATCGATACCATATTTGCCAGACTTCGGAGCTATGTAAGCTGGATGCATTTTATCATCACAGATTATTCATTTCCTCGGTAGAATAACTCTAGCGTCTCACCCAATTATCCTCAGCAGATCGCCGGCTTGGATATTACTAGTGTGGTAGATCTGACTACAGGCTATGATAGTACCAATCCTCCGACGTACAAACCTTCACTACCGTTGTCCTCTGGCCATATGATTCAGTTCCGGGCTGAGCAAAAGTCTGACGGGACGAAGATTACTCTTACTATAAGGTGTGTTACTGTCCGAATCCGTATTCACATTCTGATAAGTACACAGAACTAGCGGGACTGAACCAAAGGTGCCTTTCTTTCTTCAAGACCGTGTTGTGTTACTTATAGACCAATACAGATCAAGTATTATCTAGAAGGTAATGGGAAGGACAGATCAGTCATTTCGAAGCTGTTGCCTCAAGTAATATCGGAATTAGGTAACGACTGGATGCAAATGTCTGTGTATCATCTAGAGCATCCTTGAAAACCTGTATGTATGTATAATGCTAATTTTTCAAGATCACAGTTGTCACTTTTTTGAAGTTCAGATCAAAAGATACTAAGGTAGTCAAAGCGTCTGCTCACACGCACTAAAATGGGAAATTGATGAAAATTCATCATTTCTTGCTTGACCTCTTGACTATCGAATCCTCAAAGGTCACATCGCTAGTTGAGAGACCAGCAGCTCGAATTGAATATCCGGGAAAAATTCTATAACGGCGGTTAATCAAGTTCAAGCCAGATCTGACACTGTCGGCCGTAATCGTTTCTACACCTTACAATGACCGGTTCCTGGTCTTTTCGATATATATACAATCTCTAGGAAGCATCTGTTGTATGCCCTGTTCAACTTGACAGGTAAACAGAGGTAAACCTAATTAGGTTTGGAGTACCTAGTCTTCGATCACTTCAGCGTAGATGGCAGTTCCGCTGTAAGTGAGAACGGCGTGAAGATCCAGCGTTTCTTCCCTGGGTCTGAAAGCCTAACTATCCGGCGACGAAGTACAGAAATGGGATGCTTTGACACTACTAGATGTACAAGATACGGAAACAAGTATATTATGTCCAACTCATTCTTTGAGCTAATCGATACACCTACATATTTGTTTGAGGGCAACATATCTTACTCCGCAGGGTAAAAACTGTGAAAAAGTCTTACCAAGTGGGAATGGAAAGCCAGGTGAGAACGACAATGACTTGTATAGACACACTTATTTAAGTGCTGTCATCCAGTAAATTTCAGCAGGGAAGTATGTATACATACATTACATGAAGTTGAACAATTAAAAAAATGGAATGAGTGTAGAGCAGGTATTTACCAAGGTATATAGTTCGAATGAGGGTATAGAACGAGCCCAGTATGTATGTATGTGTCAAAGGATCTAGAGACTTGAAAGTGATAACCAGGTACAGTACATCAAACAAACAAGAGTAAGTACTATAGGACAGATCGTGAATGTCGTGTTCGTGAAGCAAAAGTATCGGGGTGGCGGCATTAGAGATCATTTTGTAATTCGTCTTCACTGTCGTTGCCAGAAAATCCCAATCCATCGGATGCCAATTTGTTCATTCCATTTAAATGAAGGGTGCCACCAGCCCGTCTACTTCGTTCGAGAAGATCATTCCATTTATCGGCCTTCTCCTTGTCTGAAAGAGCACCGTGTGTTCGAAAGTGCTGTGGTTCGGAACGCGAAAGAGAGACCCTTGCCGATATGGATGAAGGGTCTGGCGAGGTCTTGGGCCTACCGGAACCACTGGTAGCGCGTTTTCTGATGTAGGACGAAGCATTGGCATTAGTATTAGAGACCTCAGAGCCCAACGATTTGCGTATAGCTCGCTTCGAAGAGGATTCTGACTCGAGATCAGATTTTGAGTGTTCTACTGGGGACCTATGGCGTTCTACATTAAGTAAAGTGGCAGAAGTTGTCGGAGGAAGCGGAGGAAGTGTCGGGATCGAGAGTTTCTCGTTTGAGGGGGAAGAGGCTGAGGTTGACCTTTTCGGACTTCTAGAAGGGATAACAGGAAGCGAAGGCGAGGGCGAATGTGTGCCCTTTGAAGCGGAAAATGGAGAAACAGGTGAAACCGCTTGTTCTGGCTTTCTGAGTGCTCCGGATGACCACGAATTGATCACGGCTTCATTAGAGAACATCGGGATAGTTGGGGAAGGAGGATGAAGATCAACAGATGAAGCAGTACGTCGTGGACCACCTTCTTCCCCATTCCGACGCCGTGGAACCGGTAATGAAAAGCTTACTTTCTCATCTTTTGGTGTAGCAACAATCATTCCAATCCTCCAGAGCAGATTCATTCCGGGTTTGTTGAGTTTTTAACTTCAAATTCGGTTGCGACGCGGACATTGAGGTATTAACGGATGATGCTAAAAGCGAATAAGATGTACTGGAAGTTGTCGAACGTGTCCGGTTGCCGCTATTTGTTCAAGGCTGACATGAAGCTGATATAATTCACTGGGGGCAAAATGTGCTGCTGGAGCTGCGCCGCTTCCCCGGAGGAGCGGGAACAGGAGGTATTTGTTCTCCATATGAACTGGTTGAGCTTCGCTGACTCTGAGACCGGTTGAAGAATTTGGAAGAACCAATATCAGAGGACGAAATGGGGGATGAAGATCGCGTGGTGGTTCCTGTCTTGTTGTCGAGGTAGGAGTGTCCAAAGCAGCTATTCGAGAAGGAGTGACGGTATTCTACTAGGAGTAGAAGGAGATGAACGCTTCCTTGTCAAGAGTGGGTGCACAGTGGAAATGTCATCAGGTTTCTGTTGTCCAATTATCATGTCTCCACCTTCTTTACGCTTCATTTCCCTTGCGTATAAAGACAAATCTTTGGGAATAGCGGGGACAGGAGGTGGTGGCAAAGGACTAGAAAGCGGACTATCATATTTATGATAGCTATCGCGAAGTCCTCCAGTTGATATGCGCTTCATGAGGTTCCAAATCCTATTTTTGCCACTTGAATGGCCGGTAGGACTAGGAAGACTACTGTGAGTACTCGGGGAAAAACTAGACTTGGAGGCTGTAATACGATAATCAGCGATTGAAAAGCTGAACGCAGGGTATAAGATCACTTACCGGGAGTAACACTTCCACCGTCAGGTATCGGCGGAGATCGCGGGAGCATCGAATTTTTCATTGGCGAAAGAGGACTGTTTGATGGATATGCATCGATTGACATTCGTAGATTCCGCTTTTCACCCCGAGGCCGGGAACTCGTACCATCTTTCATTGTCAGCCCCCGTTCCTGGAGGCTTGGCCTTCCACGTTCAATAAGCGTTGGAGGAGTACCAGAGACATCCAGAGATGGTTCCCTAACAGATGTACCCAACCGGCCGCTCACCTTACGAGATAGCGTCTTCCCTATCGTGAAGGAAGATGAACTTTTTGATAGAGGTTTGCCAACGCTTACAGAAGCAGACCTTCCCCATGTTTGCCCAGAACGACTTTGCGGACTACCGGATGGCTGCCCGATACCAAGCCCTATACTGGATGATATGCCCTCCACCGAGTGGGAGTTACTCCACGAAAAATCGGAGATGTACGAATCCTCGATCTTAGTGTCTTCAGCGGCCACGACACGCTTCGAGTTACCAAGAATAGTGTAATAGGGATGAGAAGGTTCTCCATCGGTTAACCCAGATTCTCTCGAAGACTTTGTTGTTCGTGAAGGAATGTGATTCGAGGACTGCGTTGAAGGTGAGTTATCGTTGACATTTGGGACTGGGGAAGATTTACTACTGGGAGTAGAAGATGACTGTTGCCCGTTCACTTGGGCCGAGGACACGCCATTCGAAAGGCTATTTGTCGGGAGAGTGCTGGGAGCAGGTACAATCTCTGCCTTTAATACACGCTGCCGGCGTTCTTCCTCTTCCCGCTGCCACAGCTCTCTTTCACGCTGCTTTTCTCGAGCACGTTCACTTCTTTCCTTTTCTCTCATTTTTTCCCGTTCCTGCTGCTGTTTGTATGCAAGCATAACTTCTTTTGCAGGGGTTGTGCCGGATGAAACAGAAGCGTTATCATCCGACAATCCGAGACCATGTTTCAATAAAGCAGATTGGGGAATTAGGCTTCGCCTTTTGTCCTCAAGGGGAGCAGGTGACGGACCCCTTGTCGACGAACTCCCAGTCAATGGAGCTTTTAGGTTTCCAGAAGAAGTTGTTGGTCGAGGCGCCGACGCCACGGGAAGTATAGAGCCAGTATAAGCGGGCGCAAAGGACGAGTATGGAAATTCCATGACATTGGTAGGTTCCGGGGGAGGGGAAGTAGCTCTGGCTGTAGCCGAGGGACGTCTCTTCAGGACGTTTCTTGACTTTTTCTCGGGTTTCTCTGGCCCTTCCCGTTCTCGTGAACGAGACAAAGATGTGTTACGCACTAGCAGACCACCTAGCCCGGACCGCTTCTCTATAGGTGCCTCAGTTGTAATTGCCGGAGTAGGATGGGAAGACAAGCTCCGTTGCCTCAGCAACCTTCTCTCAGCTTCCCACTGCGTCTTCCTGGCTCGATCTCGTTCACGACTTCCATCAAAAGATGACGATGGGATTACTGGTCCTTCAACATCGGACTCGAGGGCCCTGTCTTTGGTAATAGCCTCGATCCTCTGCTTCTCCATCTTTTCTTCAATCCTTTCGATCCTGCGTACTACAGGCGATCGTGTGACAACGGGCCCACTTTCGCTCTCGCTTGCACTGGAATTTCCAGCGGGTGCAGGTTTAGAGAGGAGACGTTTGATATTGACTGTTGGAGGAGATGAGCTCTGGTCGACGGGGAGGTACGGTGAAGGTGAGGAGATATGGGAAGAACTCGGGCTCAAAGGTGACGTGTATCGCTGTCCATAAGATGATCCGGGAGAACGTTGTAGAGAGGATTCGAGGGAGGTGGAACGCGATGCAGTAGCTGCGTTCGTCAGCTCGGTGGGATGTATATGATTGCGACTGGTAAATGTTGAGGTAGGAGCTGTGGTAGTAAAGGTTGTATGAGAGGACTCCATTCCTTCTGTCCCATATCCGGAAGGCTCGGAACGAACGTCAACTGGAGCGGGTACTCTGGCCCTAGTGACCGGGGAGTCTATAGGGGATTAATGATAAACATCAACATGAGGATCTTGAATACTACGCACCTTTCGCGGAAGACGTTGTCCTTGACGACCCGGCGGCGACTCGGGTATATCCTACGTGCGAGGTGGCTATGAAACACGTAGATCAGAATTGTACTTCAGGAAAGAAAATGTCATCAAAAACTAATACCTCGTAACGAAGCACGCGACCTTGGTCCTGACGCGCTGTCCTCGCGTACTATGTCTTTCGATGAGCTAGCTGGAAGCTGGAACTCCAGTTCTGGAGTAGATGAATTTGACCTAAGGTATTGCACTGCAGTATAAACGTCGAGAGCGTCAGGAGAGTTGGCTGAAAACTGCGCAGGTAAATGTGGTGTTTGGTGCATTGAGGAAAGGTGACGGCCAGTTGGAGATGGTGGTGCTGCTATCTTGGGTGAGGTGTCGTGAAGAAAAGAATCGTATGTAGGAATTCGCTGCGGGATTGTCTGTGTAGTAGTTTCGCTGCTACTAGCAACTGGAAGCTGGGAAATCGTCTTCGTAGATGCCACAGAATGGCTCGAGAAGGTTGAATCTATCGAAGAGATGGATTGTGACCGATCGAGTGAAGAGTCTAGGGATCAGAAAAAGAATTAGAGCCCGAGTAATAAGGAAGTATCGAACAGACATGTTGACGGGAAAAAAATATGCACATGTTCAATTGAAGAGATAGTAAAAAAAAAGTAGGTAAGCACCTTCCGTAACTGCGATACTGTTTCTTGGCTTGGACACCAGACTAAAGCCGAAGACAGAACCGTATCCAGACTTTATGGCATTTCTGTCAATTGAACCTTCATCGAAAGACGTGGGATTTGCGACTGAATCTGCAATACAGTATATATTGAATCAGAATGAACGTGGAAACGCAGTGAAACAGTTAACTCACCTTCCCAAACGCTTTTCAGTACCTTGACATCCCCAGATAGCAGACCTAACTCTTTCGATATCTCCGCTGCTGATGTATCTACAGTTTTCAAGTCTTTAGGACGCTGGATCTGTTTCACATCTGTTTGCAACCTTCTCCCATTAACCAAACTATCGCGCCTTTGTTGACCTGTACTATCCATGAGTTTGGGAGAACTGATAGTGGCGACCGCACTGGTGCGTGACTTCGCAGTTTTGGCCGGCCTAGGAGAAGGTACAAGGGGATTTAAGGGTCGCGCTAACGCTGTATTCACAGTTTTAGTGGCTGAAGGGGACTTGGTGCCGAAAGCAATTGTAACGCGGGGAGGTGTCCCAAGTGATATTGCTGTAGTTCGTGGATGAGCAATACGGGATGGGGGAGATGCAGTTACTGATGAACGAATGGATGCTGGAGTAGATGACGATGTTGAAAACGGAGGTCTTGTGGAACGAATGGTGTTGGTTGACGGCTGAGGAAAAGGGACAGATGGTTGAGGTTTGAGGGCACGAGGGAGACAGGTTTTCTTTGCGCTCCCAGTAGCCTGAAGCGTAGAAGGTATTGGCTTGAAACTTGCCTCATTTCGAGTCCAGCCAATCTCTGATTTTGTCCGCGTGTTGTTTATACGACCATTAGCAGTTGGTCCAGACATACAACGGAGGAAGCAATCTTTTATAACCTTTTGGCTCTACAGTTACCATGAATTTTTACGGAGAAACCTTAAGTATGAAACTTGCCTCAAAGGCTCAGGGTGGCAAAGTGAAACTTGAGATAAAATGAAACCGGGAAAGCAGAAAGACTCGAGTTGAGAAAGAGCGTGGATATTAGAACGAGTGTGGTTGGGGACGAGGGCATTCAAAAGGGTTGGTTATAAAAGTGCTATAGCTTAAAAGAAAGTAAAAGTATACTAAAATTTGGGCGCTTAAACAATGTAATCGGGTCCGTTGTTATGGCAGTGTTTCGGAGTTCGGTTACTAGCCGAAATACCCAATTCCTTTACACCGAATGACAGTATGACCAGATGACAACTGCTCAGTCGCGAATTTCGCATGGCCCTCAGTGAGATATTCAGCAACCCAAATCGCAGTTCTAAAGTGAGGTCAAATAAAAGTATCAAACAAATAATATAATCTCACCTAGTATGTAACTGCAGTTCGCCTTTTCCACAACGTACTGCTGATTCACCTTTAGCCAAAGCCATAAATATGATTATCTGATCTTCTAACCACTGAGTTCAACATCAGGAGTCAGGACCATCACTGAGATTTTTGGAGAATAAATCACCTCGTCCACGCATCCACCTGCATCTAATCCTTTGATAAGATCTTTGGCAGCGGTTGCTCCCAATACAGACGCCTCAATCTTTTTGCTTCCAACAGCACTTCCCCCGATAATCCCTCCACCGCCCAATTCAGCCCATAGTACAACACCGCTTCCTGCACCTACAGTGTTATCGTTACGTTCCCGTCGACTCTCGATCTCAACCGAAATCGTTCCGTTAGAAACTCCGACAAGTTGCTCCGAAAGGTATTTTTTTGCTCCTTCTACCATACTTGAACCCAAATGATTCGGTAGCCCAGCAAAGTGCGCGATTCCTGCAGGACTGAATAAATCATCTAAATGACAGGAAAATGATGATAGGTACTTGCCTTTAATGCGACAAACTTCTCCCCGTTCAAGCAGACTAAAATTCTGGAGGCTCTGTGCTGAAGGCGTAACATTTACGAGTACCTCTCCTCCACCTTTGGGAAAGTACCCCCGTCGTTTCAACTTTAGCTCGGCCATGATCCCGAAATGTTTCCTTATGAATGGGAGGAACACATTCTCAGTATAGTCAAGCTGAGGTGCCTGCGTTGCGTTCGTACCGCCCTTCAAGGTTAGACTGGATAGAGATTTCTGGGATGAAAAAAGCAGAAGCGGGAGTGCTATTTGAAGAAGCAGTGTCGTAGATCCAGCTGTAACAGAGTCAGCCACAAAATGACCTGGTATCTTTAGCGAGCCAGGCGTAAATTCAATTTCTGTTGAACCATTTATCGCGCCTTTCAGCTCTGCAGAGGCAATCTGCGCAGCGAGTTCTAATCCTGTCAGATGATATCAGTTGGCGAATTCTAACGATAATCCATAACATTAGATGAACCTGTTCTATGCTGATTCTTGAGCCCAGGTACTGGACGTCCGCCTCTAATATCGTTAATAGACACTGGCTTTCCTAGCAGGGCGGAGAGAGCGACAGAATTGCGCAAAATTTGGCCTCCGCCTTCCAGAAGGCTTTCAAGTTATTGTATCTAAGTAATGAATAATGAATGGTTAATTTCTTCGAGCTATGACTGCACCTTCCGTTGATAGCCATTGGTGTGGCCATAATGGTTTTGTTTACTAAATTATTATAAGTAACCAAGTACTGTAAAAGTAATCAGATGTCAATTCCCGAAAATAGTAATTGACAACGCTTCTTCTTCAGTAGCATTCCAGTCAATGTCGGATTCCAAACGAAAGGAAATCGATGCTTTTTTTCAACTTTTTTGCAACTTTTGACTTGACAAGCCCTGTCGCTACGCTTGCAGACCTCAGCGATGGTCAGGCTCTCTTTGAGGTTTTGTCCGTGGTGTGCGTCAGTTATCCATTTCTCTCCTTTTTACCTCTAATGTTTTACATACAGTGACTCTGAATACTTTCGCCAATCGACACGTCCATCTGCTCAGCCTTCAGACAATTGGGTCCTACGCTTTGGCGCGCTCAAGCGGCTGTATCGTCTAATGACACAGTACTTCTCCGACGTGCTACAGAAACCAACTAGTGGCTTGGATGTACCTAATCTGCAAGCCATGGCCAAGGATGGCGATGACACAGCGACACTCACAATGTGTAGATTAACAATTGCTATCGGAGTCCAGTGCGAGAAGAACAAAGTATTTATTGACAAGATACAAGGGTTAAGCCAGGTAGATCAGCATCATCTCATGAAGGTTATTGAACAAGTAATGCATTATCTCTCACCAAACCAGACCCAAGCTAACTAAAATCAGGTCATGTCGCGAATAACCACGTCGAATTCATCAGATCATGTCGAGGCTAGCATGACCGAGTACGCTATCACCTGGTCAAAATTTATACACTTTCTGAATGTGTGGACATAGGGATGACCACTACTATCGAATCCAGTCAGAGAAGAGTATGATAATCAATGAAAAGGAGACATTAGAAAAGGTCTACCAACAATTACTCGATGAACATCGCCATTTACAAACTGCGCACGACGACGTGCTATCTGAGAAGGGAGATCTTGTCGCTCAGCTCAAGGAAGCAAGAAGAGAAGTCGACAACCGGAAGCATGACGGGAAAGCGGATGTCATGTTGCGTACAGAAATTGATAGACTAAGGACAGATCTGTGAGTCTTTCCTACTCATATTCACGCTCCCCAACTGATGGTGCGGAGAATGTCAGCCAAAAAAGTGAAGATAATCTTGCAATGGCTGAATCAGAGGTCGACAAACAGACGTTTGTAGTGACAGATTTGACGCGTAAAGTCGAAGAGCTGCAAACCCTTGCGGACGAAGCAGAGAAGTTGAAAGATCAGCTCGACGAGTATGCATAAATCTCTTGTTGCAGAGTATTCACTCATTTTCTATCAGATATCGACATGCCACTGAAAAACTAAACAAGGTGGAGAATGTGCTGGAAAAGTACAAGAAAAAGTTACAGGAAGCGTCTGAACTTAGACAGCGCGTCAAAGTAGATCTTTGCATTCCTATTATTGCTTCTCCAACTGACTTGATATGTCAGACCCTCGAAAAACAAAACGCTGACCTAGTTGATCAGAATGCTTCTCTCGAAGAAGAGTTCCGCAAGGTTGCAGCGTTTCGGCCGCTCATGGATTCGTATAAGAACCAAATCGCTGACCTCGAAAGCAAAGCATCGGCACGCACTCACGACCTCGAGACGCTCAAATTCGAGCTAGAACAAGCGCGGACAAAGCTAAAAATCGTCACAGAGGAGCGCGCAAAGGATTCGGAGACCATTGAGCTCTACCAAGAACGAGTGCGAGAGCTCGAGTTGTCTGATCCTCGTCCACCAAAAATAACGCGGACGAGGCAAGACTCGACAGATAGCACTTCGTCCTTGAAAGAATATGCAGCATCACCTGTTGAAGATGAAGATGGTGATGAAGAAGAAGACGCGAAAGCGATGGGTCTTGGCGGAGAGCTGCATGATGCGGAGTCAGGAACAACAATGACGGACTTGAAGCTGCAGATCCGGAAGCTGAAACGGGAGTTGGATGCAGTTAGGAAGAATGAAGCTGATGCGAGCAGGGTACTAGTGCTGGAAAACCTTTTGGAAGATGCCAACCGAACAAAGTCAAGATATGAAGCCGATTATCTTACTGCTCACCGGGAGAAGCTTGTGCTGCAGAGAGATCTGGAGGAAATCCGAAGTGGGAAATCCATGGGTGATGGGCAAGTATCCTTGAATATTTTGTTGAGCTTTATTGACATTTCTCGTAGTGCCGAAGCGGCGATTGCTCTTCGTCAACGCTTGAACGAGTCGGTAGATCAGCTAGACTCGCTCCGCAAAGAACATGCCGAGCTCGAAATTCGCTTTGAGTCCCAGAATAAAGAGCTCATCATTGCAAAGTCGGATCGTAAGACCTTTTTATACTTATCGTATCCCGTTCTGATCTCAGTCGTTTAATGATAGTCACTTTGGTTAACAAAGATCAACTCGATATTCTTGCTTCCCTTCGAGAATCGGTCAATGAAGACAAAGTCGGCCTGGAAGCTGACCTTGCACGGGTTCAAAAACAGAACAAGGAACTATCCGAGAAAAACCGAATGCAACTGGAGCAAGTTAATGCTCTATTGCTCGAAAAAGTCAACCTGCAAAGTGAAGGAATAGGTCAGCGCGAAAAGATGCTCCAACGTGAACGGGACTTTGGGTTCGTTGCCTCTGGTCGATCTTTTGGAACAATCACTAATATTTCCATCGAAGCGATCTCCGTGCCTCGTTATCAGGCAAGAACGTGCCAGAAGATATCAAGCAACGTCTATTAGCCCTGCATGAAGACAACGTGATGTTAAAGGAGTCACTGAAGACTGCGAACGAAAAGCTCACAAAAGCAAAATCTGTAAGAACTACTGGACTTTCCCTGAGTGATGGGTTTACATGCTGTGGTTATAGTTTATCAAGAATCAAGACAAGTTATATCGAGAGGAACAGGCTGGCAAGGGCATCGAACCAAATACCTCTTCTGTTCGTATCAAGCACCTGACTCTAACATGATTGACTCAACTTATCTAGGGCATGTTCGAGGAAGCTGAAGTTAGTCTACGGTCCCAGATCAAAATCCTCGAGGATGAGCTAGAACGGCAAAAGGTTGTGCTCTTTTTTCATCGCTTCACTCTACTAATGATCCCCAGACCTTGATGGTTGAATTAAAGAAGCGGTACATGCGAGAGCAAGAATTGATGACGAGTGTTATACACAGCTATGGTATGAACACCACTCGAGGTCACTTGGGACAGCGTCCTAGCAAGACTGCTTGGTTAACTTCTCAGCGGAACAAGGTAGGTTTTGTCGCCTCAAATTTTTTGGGGGGGTTTGCGCTCTAATCTATGACCTCAGTCTCGTCTTCAACGCGATAGTTAGTTTTGATCTGGTTTAACGGATAGAATAGTATACCCTCATATGTACAAGTTTTTTTAATGTGTATTGGATACATAGATTTCAGTATACTGTACGATCGAGACGGGAGTTTGCCGAAAGAAATGCCAGATCCGGGCCCCGTTGCCGTTTTTTTACTCCGCAACTCCGCTGCGTGTTTAAGCACGACGACTTGGACCACGACTTGGTCGCCTTCAAGTCAACCTCTTCCTTCCTTCTTCTCTCCGATTCACCTCCTCTACCATTACACTTGCAAAAACGGCGACCGGACCCGGAAACGCAGCAGTCCGGCGCTCGGTCACACCGTCGAGGACAAGCGTGCATATGGATAACCCGTCGACGAACACGACGAATATCAGCACCATCGTCAAGGCGCAAATTGTTTTCTTGTTGTCGACACTGACAGAGGATAACTATGAGCGGAATCAGTTGGAAATTCGATCGGTGCGTGGTTGCAAGTACCCTACGAGGAAAACAGCTAATTATTTTGCAATAGCTCTCGGAACAACATGGTATAGACACGTATCTGCACTTTATACGTCGTTTAATCGTTCATTCGCATTCACGGCTTGCTTCAAATAACAACTCGACAGCATTTGACTCCTCAAATTCACTCACTTTTCGACTCCTCGTCCAAGAAACACAGCGACTAGCTCGAGACCCGTTCTTTGCTGATCGTTTTCGCGACGGTATCGACAAGGGCGAAGGAGAGGTGTTCAGGAGTTTCGACTTTGTGAGATTCGTTGATCGTGTGGGTCTGCGGCCTCTCGAGCGTTTGGTTCTCGCTGCGCCAATAATTTCTTCGCCAACCAGAAAGGAATTTGGGCAGCAGGCCCAGACAGTCATCAAAATGTGCTACGACGAGGCCGTCCTCAGTCTTTGCCACAATCCTTCTTTCGACCACGCCGATTTGTCGCCGAATCAAGTTGCCAAACTCATGGCAAATCTGCTTTCCGATCCGCCGGCAGACTCTCCTGTATTGGACCCGTCACAACGCCAGGCTCTCATTGTTGCGGCACAAACGAAATATGGCAAAGAAACCATAGCTCCAATGTTGCAGCGAATTTTGCCTAATTTAAGGTAAATTTTTACGTCTAATTACGTCAACTGAAACTCATCTTTCCATAGTTTGTCTTCCGGAGCCACACCTGTTCAGATTCTCATGCAACTGGGCCCAGAAGTCACCAACGACACTGATGTTGTTCGTGCAATTCTGGGGCGGTTTGGGATCACAGACGCCTCGCCACCTCAGGATGATCAGGTTATCGACATTGTGTCAAATTTGAGCCGCAAAGCCACTGAAGGCGCAGTGCTCTGCGATGTTGCTGCCCTAGTGCGAACTCTGAACAGTTTTCCCGCTTCCAATATTAGCTGGGCTGCCATTATTAAATCTTTCGATGTCCCCGACCGCCACGGCGTTGACACGCCCACCCTCAAACTCCTCATCGCCATTCTCCTCAACTGCCCCCGTGACACCGACCCTCACGCCGTCACTGGATTTTGGTCTATCTGGACTAACGCGCTTTACCAACTGCGACTTCTCGATGCTCTCCTTTCACTTCCTGGTGATACTTTTAACTTTGTCCACCTCCCTGGTCGTCGAATCGTGACCGTCGATGACGTTGCCGTCGCTAGTCCTACTATCAAATCTCTTGCCGCCAACGTCCAAGGCCACACTTGGAATTCACTTGATTTATTTGAAGTGCTGGTGCGGATGGCGGATTCAGAAACTACAGAGATTAGAAATGTTGTTCGGGAAATGCTGGACAAAGCTATCAAAATCAGTGCCGAGCTCGTGCACATGGGTCTGTTACAGGTTCCAGTGAGTATCTAACACTATTCTGAATGTGTATTTGCTTACTTTAATTTAGGATGCTCCCTGGAATGAAATACGTCTTGAATATTCCCGAAAACTGCTAGCAATGTTCCTCGCTGGACATCCCAATCATCAGCTTGTCTTCATGCGTATCTGGCAGATAGAACCAACTTATTTAACAGATGCCTTCCGCGACTTCTACACGGAAAATCCCTTAAATATTACCCGCATCTTAGATGTTGCCCAGGATCTCAAAGTACTTCCTTTCGCCTTTATGTCCTTTACGTTTCTAATTTATTCTTGATAGATCCTTGAAGCACTATTGGAAGTTCGTCCCTTTGGATTCGCATTGGATGTTGCCGCGCTGGCTTCAAGAAGGGAATATCTGAACCTAGACAAATGGTTAATTGATAATGTCAACAACCATAGTTCGGAATTCTTACATGCAGTGTTGATGTTTCTGGAGGAGAAAATGCAAAACGAGAAACTAATAAGGATTTCAGACCCTCAGCCCGAATCTAGGACTATGACTCTGAATCCTAACACCATCACTATCATCTTGAGGATGCTGCGGAACAGGTATGTCGCTTGCACACTCAATCCGAATTTATCTCATTCATCTGTGCGTAGCCAAAATCAAATGAGCGAGGAAGACAAGCAGTTCTGGTTGGATGTCAAAAACCACTGTCTTCAAGTCCACCCTCGACTCATGAGTATGATGCCTAACTCAGATGTCGAGCCCGGTTATACCGTCATCAACTATACTGCCGAAATTGAAACCGAAGTTGATGGGATCTATAAACAAATGTACGACGAAAACACTACCATCGACGATGTTATTGCTATGCTTGAGCGGTCCAAGGAATCCAGTAACCCTCGCGACCACGAGGTCTTCTCCTGCATGTTACACTTCCTCTTCGACGAGTACAAATTCTTTCAATCTTATTATCCCGCACGCGAACTAGCTATGACGGGTTATCTATTCGGCAGTCTAATCCAACATCAGCTCATCGACTACATACCGCTAGGAATTGCTATCCGATACATCCTAGATGCTCTCGATTGTCCTCCCGAGACGAACCTTTTCAAGTTTGGACTACAAGCGCTGGGTCGTTTCGAAGGCCGGCTGCCCGAATGGAGACCGCTTTGCGACACTTTAGTGCGCAACGCGAACCTCACAGAAGCGAGGCCTGAATTAATCACCAATCTACAGAGATATCTTGCATCGACTGGGGATGGGTCTACCCTCGGAGTTGGTGTTCCAGGCTCTCTTCTTCCTCCAGCTGATATACTTCCGGTGTTCTCTGCAATCCAGCCAGACGTCGTACACGAAGGCATTGAGGTCCCCGTCGAAGAGGTATCAGACAGGATTCTATTCATCGTTAACAACCTTGCCCCGAGTAACTTCACCTCTAAACTTGAAGAAATGCAAGGTTTATTCAAAGATGAATATTCCCGGTGGTTTGCCAATTATCTGGTCGACCAGAGAATCAGTACTGAGCCCAACAATCATGCCCTGTACCTCGAGTTCCTGGATGCGCTCAACAGGGATAAGCTATCGAAATATATACTACACGAGACCCTGGTCAAGTCTGCTAGTGTGCTCAATTCAGAACGAGCATTACAGTTTGGATCAGAAAGGACGACGCTCAAGAACGTTGGAATCTGGTTGGGAACGCTCACACTTGCCCGCGATATACCAATCAAACACAAAAATCTCTCCTTCAAAGACCTGCTCATCGAAGGGTATGAGTCCGGCCGAAGTATAATCGCTATTCCCTTCGTGTGCAAGGTACTCGAGGGTTGTGCGCAGTCCAAGGTGTTCAAACCTCCTAACCCATGGCTCATGGGAGTAATGAGCCTTCTTGCGGAGCTTTACTTTTTCGCAGACGTCAAGTTGAAGTATAAGTTTGAAATCGAGGTTCTTTGCACTTCCCTTGATATCAACCTTGATGCGATTGAAGCTTCCACCATTCTCCGGACACGTCCTCTCACTGATTCCCTTGCAGGGCCTTCCCTCCCTGAATATGTCACGGATATCGACTCGCTGCCTATTGGTCCTTATGATCCTGCGGGAGCTGGCGCTGGTGGTTCTAGTCTGAGCGCTGAAGGGAGTTTGGTGGGCACAGCGGATGGACAGCAAGTTCTAGGTCTAGGTTCTTCCAGCCCTCCGGATCCCGCGAGAGTATTGGGCCCTCATATCGAGAACATCCTTTCGAATTTGGCAAATATGGCGCATGTAAACTCTCAACTGAATCCGTTGAACTCCCAGCCTGCCTTCAAACGAGCCGTCGCACTCGCTGTCGAACGGGCAGTACGAGAGGTATGTGTCTACTTTTTGTGGGCATTTCCATTTCTGACTTCTTGCAGATTATACTTCCCGTAGTGGAACGATCTGTTACCATAGCTGGTATATCTACTAGGGAGCTCGTTGCAAAAGATTTTTCGACTGAGGTCAATGAAGAGAAGATGCGCAAGGCTGGTCATTTAATGGCTCAAAGGCTTGCTGGAAGTCTTGCCCTTGTTACGTGCAAGGAGCCTTTGAAGAGCAATCTCGCCGTGCATATACGCCAATTCCTCGCTGAGAGTTCATTTGCTGACGTATGCTTTTACCAAACGCTTTAAGGTCGTATTAATACTAATCTACAATCTCAGATTTCGCAAAACGAGCCGGTGATTGCTATCCTCGTTTCAGACAACCTCGAAATCGCCTGTGCAGCCATCGAAAAAGCTGCGATGGAACGTGCTGTCGCTGATGTAGACGATGGCTTCGCTTCCGCCTACGAGCAACGTCGTCGACACCGCGAGGTTTGCACCTTGACTTTTTTTTTTATGGTCTTTCATCCTTACTTTTATTCTAGCAACGCCCTGGACCGTATCTTGACCAGAACGTCATAGGCCCAGCTCATTTCAACATTTCTCTTCCGGATCCCTTGCGCGTGGCCCCGAACGGTGTACAACCCAATCAAACCACTGTGTATGAAGACTTTGGTACGTGGATTCTGCGCATAGTACTTTTTTTCATTTTTTGATTCAGCTCCTGCAGGCTTAGACTCGAAAAGGCGGATCACCAGCAGACCGAACTCAACAATGTCATTCGCGACCTCGAACCTCTTTCCTCCGACTCCTGCTCCTGAATCTCTGTTGGGCTCCGGTGCTGGTCATCAAGATGCTATGGATCGATTCAATATCATGACAAGAGATTTGGAAGCACTTTTCGCTCAACTCCCCATCTCCTCTCTTGGGGTGCTTCCACCCAATCATGATGTCCGATATCTCATCCGCAACATTCTCAACTCGGCTAATATGGGAGATCGTCAACGTACCCCTCTGCAAATGTCACAGAAGATTGTTCAGTTATTGTACAAAACCTCATCTCCTCTTGGCAGGGAGGTATATGTCGCCTTACTGCAGCAGTTATGTGCTGCCTTTGAAGATGTAGCGAAGGAAGCTATCACGTGGCTTTTGTACGCCGAAGATGAAGTAGGTCGACCACATCGTTCATGTTTACTTGGTAGCTAACAGATCAACAGCGCAAATTTAACGTTCCCGTAACTGTTACTCTTTTGCGTAGCAGTTTGCTGAACGTTGTTCATCTGGACCAGGCCCTCGCAAAAACACTGTTCTCAATGGGTCCCCGTCCTAGTCTGTTGAACTTTATCTCGGGATTGATCAGGGAGTGCCTGTCCAACGAACCGCCTGTAGCGTCGCAAGCTCAGTTCCAATACTGTATCGAGGTGCTCACTAATACGACTCAGGAAGGAAAGGCCACTGATCAGTACGTTATTCTATGATTTTTCTCTGCCCATTTTCCTCATCGGACATCTCCAGGGTCTCTAAGCTTTTGGACGATTTGCGAGGCGTTCGCCGTCCTGCTGTGGCTTTGATTCCCGAATCGCGTCAGCCTTCCACGAAACCAGGGGCAGAAAATATGCGGGAAAAGCTCCTGGTATGGTTCCAGCAATGGATTAACATCTACCAGCGTTCACATTCTCCGGAAAAGAACTTCGTTCACTTCATCACTCAACTCACAAAAAATGGCATCGTTAAAGAAGACGACACTTCCTCTCTTTTCTTCCGTGTCTGTGCCGAGGCCAGTGTTAATAGCTACTTGAAATCTGTAGCCGCGGGAGAGTTTGATTATGCGTTCCAGGCATTGGATGCAATGTCCCGCTTGATAGTGTACATGATCAAGTATCACGGGGATCCCTCAGGTGGTAATGTCGACCAGGCCAAGGCGCATTACTTGTCGAAAATTCTTTCGATATTCGTTCTTGTCGTCGCCAATTTTCACGAGGAGCAGGGCGTCACATTCCAGCAAAAACCGTTCTTTAGGTTCTTCTCGAGTCTTATCAATGATTTACACTCGATGGAGGTACATCTGGGAACAGCATACTTTCAATTGCTATTTTGTATCAGGTATGTCTTCTTCCGCCGCTGCCGGAGAATCCTTATCCATGCCATTTCAGCGATACTTTCATATCCTTGCAACCAACAAATTTCCCTGGGTTTGCGTTTTCGTGGATGTGCCTTATCTCCCACCGTTTGTTCATGCCCAAGCTGTTACTATCCGAAAATCGAGAGGTATGTTCCCCGTTTGGCATGTGTTCAACCTTCTAAACATCCGGGTATAGGGCTGGTCAGCTTTCCACAAGTTACTGGGCTCTCTCTTCAAGTTTTTAGCCCCGTTCCTGAAGGAAGCGGACCTCCAAGTCGCTGCCAGAGATCTATACCGCGGTGCTCTGAGACTGCTCTTAGTCTTGCTGCACGATTTCCCGGAGTTCCTGAGTGAATACTACTTTACGCTCTGCGATGTCATTCCCCCTCGCTGCATCCAACTTCGAAACATCATACTCAGCGCGTTTCCTCCTACTATCATCTTACCTGATCCTCACCTTCGCAATATCTCGCTTGAGTCGATCCCAGAAATGGGCCCAATCCCACCCATTATTTCCGACTTCGCATCTGCATTGAAAAATACTGATCTCAGGGGTCATCTCGACCAATTTCTTTTGAATCGAGGCTCACCTTCATTCCTTTTGACGCTGAAAGATCGATTCAGATATCCTGGAATGACTGAAGTGATGCCTGACTCGTACAACCTTTCCCTCCTAAATACGGTTGTGATGTATATCGGGGTTTCTTCTGTTGCACAAGCAAAAGCCAGGAGCGGTACTTCGGTATTCGTACCAACAGACCCCGGGGTTGTTGCCCTTCAATACCTTGCAGGCAATATGGACGTTGAGGGTTTGTCTTTTCTTTATATTATATCTCATCAATCGGACTCAATTTTTCTCTAGGACAACACCATCTCCTTAGTGCAATGGTCCTGCACTTGCGATACCCCAATGCACATACACATTGGTTCAGTGCTCTCCTTTTGCATCTGTTTATGGAAGTCAAAGATGACAAATTCCGAGAAGTGATGACAAAGGTTCTTCTCGAACGATTCATTGTTCATAGGCCACATCCATGGGGTGCTCTCATTACGTTCATTGAGCTACTCAGAAACCCCAAATATGAGTTTTGGAACAAAGAGTTTATTCGTATTGCACCTGAAGTATCGCTGCTTCTCGAAAGTGTGAGTAGTTTTACTACTGCGAATACCCGAATTGCTGGCAGCTGAACGCTTGTGGCAGGTCGCGACATCAATATTTCAGTAGATTTTTTCTTTACCTTTTTCACCAGTCCCTTCTAGTCCGTCTGCTATCTTTGCACAATGTCTGCTGTTTTCATACTTATTTTCTGGGTTGTTTCTCTTTTCATTTGTCTTTTACATCGTGCACAATGTATTGTAACAGTATTATTATCATTTTGAACTTCGGAAAATTATGGGCTGTGGAACTCAAATAATGGCATGTGATGTGCAAGCAAGAAGATACATGCTGATCTGATAATAATTCCCGCGATACGCGATACCTTTTCTTAAGCCCTTTACTTATCACCTCGATGTCGGGTGCCCAAAATGTTTCGCCCCAAGATGTGCTTTTGGTGGGTTTTGGAGCGGTCGGCGCAATTTGTGAGTTCTTAAAGAACTACGTCCACTTAAGTAATACTACTTAATGTACTGTATAGATGCATACTCTCTTCATCGATCAGGCAAAATACGACTAACAGTAGTAGCAAGAGGAAACTATGAACTTATACAAGGTGAGAGATGCAGAATAAATAGTGGTGGCACCTCTTTAAACATGATTAGAACACGGAATGAACATCAATAGTCAGAGATACGGAGATGTCAAAGGTTGGAAGCCTGATAGAGGTATCTCTCAACAACACTTGAAATTTTGAACGTTTTGACGGTGTCTACTGATCAGTGGTGAACTCAGTTTCAAATGCTGCCGATAGACAATATTCGCATGTTTTTCTGTGTGCCAAGTGTGTCCCTGAAGTCATCAAGAGTTCAAAACTCCTTGAGCCCCTCCTTTCCTCGCCGTATTGCGACCAGTTTGAGCAGCCCACTTATGTTTTGCTCCAAAATGGCCTGAACATCGAAGTGGATCTTTACCAGGCTATCAAAGCTTTGGAAAAGCTCGAACCAAGGATTGTTAACACTGGAGTGTATGTATTTTCTAACCTAATCACTCCGAATGTCGTTGAACATGGTCCAATCGTGGGTATAATTTTTGATGCTTCGAAATAGTGTGAGTATTGACTTGCGCTCCAGGCGCAACTTGACCTAGGCATCTACCGGGAAAATGACCTTACGACCACGGTAAACTCCCCCGACGAACAAAATTTGCTAGAAGAAATCAAGGATTTGTTTTATGTATGCTTGTGTTCGTTATCAGAGCTACCAATTCTCCTAATGCCCTTCCAGAAAGTTGACATCAATATATACCCAGAAATTCAACGCAAAAAATTTGCCAAAAACATGTTAAATATAGCATATTCATCGTTAGCTTGTCTGACAAGGTGAGGGTACTGATCCTGCGCTCTTTCGCGGAAATTAACTATAAATCCAGATGTTCCCTTTCTGCTGTATTTCGGCCCCCTCCGACAACCATCCCGTACGAGATTTACTTGGAGCCTGCAAATGCAGAACGCGTCAATCAGTACACTCGTAAATGGATCAGAGATATCCTCCAAGAATGTCTTTTCGTTGGTGAGTATGAGGATCATCTCTCCAGTTCTATGGGCCACCTAGACATCTGAAACCTACATTCATAGGTCATGCGATGGGCTTCCCTGACTCGGAGGACGGACTGCCCTCGAGCTTGATTGAACAGTATCTCAGGAGTACGGAAAAAAATTATAGCAAACCCCACATAAATCACAACCCAAGTACTCTGCTAGATGTAGAAAAGGGTGTTCCTATCGAGGTCGAAGTCATCTGGGGGGAAGTTGTGCGCATGGCAAAGGAAAGGAACGTCGATGTCCCCGTAAGTCTTGAGTAAATGGGTGATATTTCTACTTATTACCTTCCTCTTCTGAAGCGCATTGAAATGGCATATGCGCTTCTAGTGTTGGTACAAAACCAAAATCTGCGACAGAACACAAATAAACAGACAGCAGACAGAGCTAAGTACTAACTAGACTATCTCGGGCGGATAGTATTCTAAGCGGTGTTCACAAACCAAGAAAGGGAATGGTAACAGGAATGAGAAGGGAGCGAAAGATGGACTCTTACCAGATGTATTGTGAAACGCATTTGAATATCTGTATGATGCGCGTCTGTATCTTGGTCTGTATATGACTGACGATACAAAGCGAGATAAGTTGTGTACATTATTCTTCGCATAAATTGCACTCCTATTCCCACATACTACATTGATCCTGATACTCGAGATCATGTGAGTTTTTCTTGACAAAGCCTTCTTCATCCATTCCTTCCCCTTGGACATTTGCTGAGATCTATGATTTATGACCCAGTACTAGTACTTGTCTGCTCCTGGTTAATAAAATTTAAATATCTGATTAAACAAGAAGAGATTTTGAGGGAATTATCAGAGGGTACTAGTACTGGACCACATACCGTCCACATAATCAATACTCAATTGACCATCCAGAACGTCGTGTTCCTTGAGGGCTTTCGCAAAGCACTGGACTCCAGGACTAGCTAAGTGTTCTTCGAATGCAGCATTATCTGGAAATAGTGGTCAATGATGTGAAGGACGAACAAAGAACGACTCACCGGTATATTCCTCCTGCGTAGTGAATCTCAGTCAGTAAATGCGTACACAATCCAAAAACCTTGAGGGAAAATACAGCTTACAAAGAGAAAGAAGACTGGCCTCAAGTTCCCCTGCGAGTCAAGCTGACGCATGAGGCGGTAAGTGAGCTGTAGACATGTTAGCGTAGAACATTAAAATCATTAGACGCCTCCGGGGCTTACAGTTCCAGGCTCCTCCTCACTGTTTGCGCGTTTCTGTACAAGCTTGAGAGCCTCTGTAGCGATCGCTTCCTAGCATATAGTTAGTTCCTGGGTGGAAATACCTACAAGTACAAGTGATTGCATACCTTGCCTTCTTTCACAGGTATCTTTACGATGGCCATGATCTTTCCAGAGGGGGTAGTTTTACTGAGAGGCAATGCAAGTCAGGGTCTCGGTTCGGAGTCGTAAGGCTGTTGGACAACGGATACACACGGGGGAGGATTTACGACAGACATCTGTTGAGCTGTGGGGTATTCTGAACTACTTGACCTTACCTGACTTGTGCTTAAATCATTTATAGTGTAACGAGTAAGGCCGCATACGAGAATCGAGATGACCCTTCATCTCGATATTTCAAATATGAAATCACATGCTGCTAGCATTGTTAGCATGTTGTTCAGCTAGTACTTATGTTCAATCAGCTCAGTGAAGGGGGCGACCTATCCCACCGGCTTCCAGATGTTGATGCGATCAACGGTCAGCCGGCTAAAGCGAGGCTTCTCTTGAAAATCAATATCTTTGTCGTGCGCCATCTATATTGTTTTTCGCACGAGAAATAAAATGGGCGCTCATCGGCCTCTTGTCGGCCTCTCATCAGCCTCTCATCGGAGTCTATTTGGGAGAGTCACCCGCATCTCTGATGCGATCACACCCGGTGATCCGACCAAATGGCAGGCCCGCGAGTCTAGGGGCGACCGAACGGAACTAGCAAGTCTACCCTTCATCGTTTCTGAGCGGCAGCGATACGCGAAGTTCTTGTTGGAGATATTGATATCACCTGAACAATTGATTTGCTCGCCGAGGTTTCTCCAGTAAGTAGTTTCGGCTGTTTATTCTCCCTCAGAGTGCACGCCGGTATCATTCCTGGTGTATATTTCGTTGATTAAAGTGTGTGTGCTTGGCATTATGTAGCAAAAATTACAAGGACCATTTCTATGCTGTTCGATTGTGGACAAAACCCAGTTTGCGATTCTTAGGTAGTTCGCATGAATTCTGTGTGGAAATAAGCCCGCACGAGGGATATGAGTGCGCGATCAATCAGTGCGCGCACGCCGAGTAAGTCTGCGATCAAATCACTGCACACGCGCCAAGTAAGTGTGTGCGCTCCACAACACCACTTCTCCGGTTTTAACCACAACCATCATCACAATTGATACCTCGTACAGCAAAGACCAGTGACCCTAGTAGACACTGAGCAGCCAGGTACAGCTACATGGACTTTCTGAGTCAAGGAATTCTTCGAAGATTGACTAGTAGTAGCAGTTAATTATCAAAGGATTACTCAATCAAGACAACATTACTTATAGGTCACAAAAAGTAATCATCTAGTTGAAAAAGGCCTAAATAATAATATTGGACATAGTTTAAACTTACTTTTAGCGCGTTGGGTGGATACCTATGCTGTGGGCAAATAGCGAATAGGATAGCAAATAATTAGTCATACATCCATAGTAGGAATGTTATTCCCACCACAGACGCTCAGCGCGTCCAGCCGCGCGTGGGTGGATACCTATGCTGTGGGCAAATAGCGAATAGGATAGCAAATAATTAGTCATACATCCATAGTAGGAATGTTATTCCCACCACAGACGCTCAGCGCGGTACCCAGGATCAATCCACGCACCTCCCAGAAAATAATAAAGTGTCCAATAAATCCTTTCTGTCCGCAACCATTATGAGAAAGGTAGCGGGAGCTATAAGCTTCCACAGTAACACGGAAGATGGGTATCTGTAGACTGTGACCAATCTGTGGTACACGGTGATGTTGGCACAAAAAAGAGTCTTGTTTTTTGTGCCAACATCACATCCATGTACCACCAAGATTCATGCATGGCTCTTTATAAAATGAGACCATACGAGTTTACACTACATACCTACTACCATAGTTGAGCAAGGGGTTGAAATCCTAGCTTGTTCTCTTGTAATTACTTACAGAACTTGATAAGTATGGCAATATTGATATGTAAGATGATTCACAGCCTGGATACTTCAATAGTAGGGACACCTGGACACTCAAAAGGCTCAAGATTTAAGATGCCTAAAGAGAGGGTTGATTTAAACAGCAGCCTTCTAAAACAGGAGATCCGAGCCTTTTGGAGAGGTATACTAGTAGTACTTAGACTTTCTAATGTATCCAGTGTACTTAGTAGATGAACTACGTATACAATGCAGAGTATAACGACTTATTTATTGTTCTTCGTCTCTTAACGTTGAGTGGGCGGCTTCATACTAACATCTTATCTTATCTATTGACTGATTTCGTCACGACAATTTCCGTTTTCGGGATCGCTATCCAGATGAGTCACCAAGATTTCCTGAAAGTTACGGCAAAAAAAATTCAAAAAAGGAAAATCTTGCGATTTTCTTGGTGGTATCATCTCGGCAATGCCGATGACATCCAAACGCTATATGATGTAACGCCTCCGCCTCTCCATAATCACCACTGACCGTATCCGGCGATACGGTCATCCTAGACGCCGCCGATAGACCAAATGGTCTATCTTATCATTCTATTTATTATTAATTATATAATAAATCCGTTACTATAAGTATCATATGATTACTTAAGAGTCTAGTTAGTCTTTTACACCGTCGTACACACAATAGTATCCTATTTGTCGTGTTCACCAGTGTTCTTAAGGACTTTGCCCATAGGGCGCATTATACTTTTTTGAACATCAAAAAATACTATTGTGTGAATAACACAAAGCTATTAGTTTAACAAGCTAAAAACAGTTATACTACCAAGTATAACAATCACTATTCCAACTCGCTTCAACAAGCTATACAAATCCGCTCCATTTTTCCTTATCGCTATATCATTTGCTGTCCCCATGACCTCTCGAAATCAATCAGAGAAGTCATATCAGAGTGTGCGCGATCGCGCACATTCCATTCGTGGTGACGTGTCACCACACTCAATCTATTCAGTCGCATCAGCGACTCATTCCGTACGTGCGTCTGAAGGACGGCACTACAGGCAGGACAAGAGTCCACCTAATGAACAGTCTATGACTATTCGTAAGAAACGGCGAACCCGAGAGGGTTTAAGTGAGATTTCTTCTGCGCTACGAGATGTAGCGGCATCACTCGACAAGAGTACGCAAGTACTCAATCGTATTCTCAATATAACTGAGAAATGGGATGCATCTAGCATCCGATCTAATGAAGAAAGATCTTCTTCATTGAGAAACAGCAATAGAATCACCCACACCGAGACGGCCTGCCGTCACACCGCCGGTATTGCACAATGCAGCACCATCTGTTCCTACCGAGGCAAACAACTTGGTACGCCAATGGCGTGAGACTGTGCCCAAGGCACCATCAGTCCAACAATCACTGTTGGATGAACAGTATTCACAAGGGATGACCAAGTCACCCCGTCATGTTCCTGTATTCCGACAGGAATACACACCAGTGTCAGTAACTATACCGACACCCATCTACACATCCCGCATGAGACAGAGTCCCAATGTGGAGGCAGCGTCTCTGACACTGCGAGGTCCCAGGCCATTACCGGTGACCAAATCTTGCTCACCACAAAGCGCGGTGAACATTAAAAGTGAACCGAAGTTACCTCGTAACTTCAATCAGGTAGTAGCGATACCACCACAGGAAAGTACAATGTACTTCCCTACTGCAAGGGCGCCAATGGTACCCAATATTATTACACCTCCAGTAGTTGTACCAAACACTACTGGAAATCATTCCAGTATGGGACCGCAACACGGTACCCTCCCGGTAGTTCCTACTACCATATCCATTGCCCCGGCGACACAAAGTGTTGCCCCTCCGGTAGTACACACTACCGTAAGACTGCCCAAATTGCCGCCCAGCAATGCGCCAGAGCCAAGTTCAATGCCAGTACCAACGGTATTGGCCGAGTTGCAACCACAGCCGCTTCCATTGGGAGTAGCTAAAGATTGGATGAGTCGCATAGCGATTCAACGCCAACATAACACCAGTCTCCGAGATTTCGGATTTGCGCCATCTGGGCTTCCCGACCAAATGGTGGGATATAATGTCGACGGAATACCCGTTGATAAATTGACTACTCCCAGAGAAATCTGGGATCGATTTTACATTCCACCCACTGAGTCCTTTCCAGGACCAAGCAATAATGCCGGAGCGAAAGCACCTAGCAAAAAATCCCGTGAAGGGGGGAGGAAGCACAAGAGTGCTAAATCCAAAGGCCGCAAACGCAGGCCATGGTCGGATGAATCATCTGACTCTAGTGATACCGAGTCACATGGTCGGATGAATCATCTGACTCTAGTGATACCGAGTCAAATACTGACTCTTCGTCTGATGCCTCTTGGCTAGACAAATTTGCTACCCGTAAGGGTAAAATTACTCCTAATGAGCGCCGTAAAATACTGCGTTCACTTGCATCTAAGATGCGAGAAACAACAGGTGACGACGAACGTCGTTCCCGATGGAAACACAAGGTACACAAAGTGTACCGTAAACAAATTCGAGATAAGGTAGGGAATCCTATCCCTCCCATTGAGAGCCGTAAAGCTCTTAAAGTTCCATCTCCAGAGGTCTATGACGGATCTCCGGATGTCGATGTCTTCGAGCGGTGGCTAATGTCACTTCTCCAATGGATGGTAGTCAACCGCATGTGCGGTGACGATTACGATGCTACATGGACTGCCGTGCTTGGCATGTTTCTAAAGGGCAAAGCCCTTGGCTGGTATAACGACGAAGTCGCTGGTATACACCGCACTGTCCTTAAGTGGACATTTGAAGGCGCCATCATTGGTGTCTTTGATCGTTGCATCCAAGCAACGACCATTCATCAAGCTGCACGGCAGTTTGACCTTATTGAGTATTCACCCGATACGGGTGTGAGGGATTATTATTCCTCACTTACACGATGGGCATCACGGATGCTCCAAACACCGGATGATGCAACAATGCGGAAACGGTTCATTGAGGGATTACCCTTCAAAATTATCAGGCAACTCACGAACGAGGGGATCGTTCCGGAGTATGCCAAATTAGTTAGAAGTGATGGTCAGAGCCGTCACACGCATTGAGGACCACACGGCCCTCACTAAATATTATGTCTCTTCTAGGAATAGAGACAATGAACTTGAATCATCAGAACACCCCAATGAGTCGGACACCGAGAACATTAAAAATGTTCTTGAGCCAATCGAGGAGGACACCTCCTTAAGTATCGGAAAGGATAAACCTTCCGAATGATTTATTGGTTTATTCCGACGCCCAGGTAATATGCCTTACCTGGGCATAACTACATATCCTCAGCCCAGATTCTCACTGAGAATCCTCATTAAGCAATACTCGGAAACTTCTGAGTCTGCGCGTTGAACATTTGGACATTTCCGAATCAAATCATGCTCTAGTGGTACGCCCCACTATTGTTTGATTTGGACAAGTCCGAAAATCTGATGCGCCGCATCACTTAATCCCGTACTTGATACGGGATCATTCTATGTTAAACCAAATTAAAAATGGTTTGGATGGTGATGATGTCATTACCATTTTCGATTCACATCCCTGATGTTAATCTGGTGGGGGAGGGTGTAACGCCTCCGCCTCTCCATAATCACCACTGACCGTATCCGGCGATACGGTCATCCTAGACGCCGCCGATAGACCAAACGGTCTATCTTATCATTCTATTTATTATTAATTATATAATAAATCCGTTACTATAAGTATCGTACGATTACTTAAGAGTCTAGTTAGTCTTTTACACCGTCGTACACACAATAGTATCCTATTTGTCGTGTTCACCGGTGTTCTTAAGGACTTTGCCCATAGGGCGCGTTATATATGAACACCGGGATCATCTTGCGAGAGCTTCGACAACAGCACAGAGTAATTTTCATTGAGATTGAGAGTGAGGAATTCCTTTCTTTCTTTCTTTCTCTTTTCTCCTCTTTCCTTTTTTGGTTTTTATTATTTTTGGAATTCTGGCCCACAACATCGCTATCCAGCCTTAACATTTGCCACATGACTGGCTTGAACTCACATGGATAGGATATTGGAGCTTAGAGAAAGCGTGACCTTAACCCAGGGTCGGCGCTCTAAACGACTAATCCATAGCGGCATTTGAATATTTTCTTTCATGTATCTGCATAGAGAGAAGAAATATTGCCCTGTCTATGCTGCTGAATAGTGGACAAAAATCGTTTGCGCGAATTTTACATAATTTGCAATATTTTTGTAGTTTTCTGTGCATGGACCCTCATTCCCGCGCGCACGCCCAAGTTTCAAGGGCGAAATGTACTATGTTTGGTAAGGCCTAGTTTTGACTCAGTCATACAGCTCGAATTTTGTAGTTTTCTGCGCGCGCACCCTCATTTCCGCACGCGCGCGCAAGTTTTTGTCATCAGATCTACTATATCTGGTAAGGCCCAGTCTCGACTCAGTCATATGACTGCCTAATTCAGACATGTTTCTCTCGACTTTACCTTCTATTGAATTTGGGCCCTTGCTGATAGTAATGATTTATGAAGCAGGCAAGGGGGCCAGTATTTATTTACTATTTTGTACATGCATGAGTCTAAGCTATGCCTACTGTCACTGGCACATGCATAAAGAGTTGATAAAGAGAGTTGTTACACATACTAATGATTTTTAGAATGAATTAAGTGGACAGCAGTTGGGCAGCCTTGCAAGTTGCAAGCTTGCCAATCTGCCACCAATGACACATAAGTATGGTACTACTCAGTAAAATACATGGTGTTTCCTCCAATATAGCATCCTCTTTCTGTTCTCCATATCTACTTTGGGAAATATGTAACTAATCAGCCATGACTGATCTCGTCACGGCACTCCTTTTGGCCGGTCAAAGCAGTTCGACCTACACTGTGGCTGTGCTCGAACCAACAATCGGGTTTGGGGAGGTTTGGGGTGCTCACCTAATTTGCACCTAATTATCTGCCAATATAATGTTAAGTATAAGTACATTGAGGGAAGCATGTCCAAGTTAGGCAGCTGTATAACCGAGTCAAGATTAGGCCTTACCAAACATAGTAGATCTCGCGCTCGAAAACTTGGGCATGCGTGCGGAAATGAGGGTGCGCGCGCAGAAAACTACAAAAATAGTGCAAATTATGTAAAATTCGCGCAAACGATTTTTGTCCACTATTCAGCAGCATATGATTCACTAGTCAGGCCATTATCGAGTCCTTATAAGTTATATCGGCAAAAATTACAAGCATCAGCTGAGCGAGACAACTGAAAATCGGCGAGCACGTCGTGGTTATGCTTCGACGGCCCCTGGCATATGTTAGCGGGAGCCTGCCAATCACCGCTTGAATCATTTCGACCGCTAGAAAGTGTACTCACTGAAGAATTTCCCAGGTGGGTTCAAATGCGCAAAACTGTCAGCCTTCACCTTCAGGATTATGCATACATATGAGTTCGCTAGGAGCGAGAGCCCCAACCTTTATAATTCTATCGACGAGCGAAAGGGCCCAAGACTATCAAAAAATCACGCGCGCTCCCTCTTACCGCTGGCAATTCACCGACACCGTTAGACAAACTTAGACTTGGGATGTGGCTATGAAGCGCTGGTAAGATGACTCTAAAGATTCATTATCCACAAGACTGGTGCCACGAAGCATACTAACATGCTGTCTTCAAGACTTCGTAGAGGCACAGAAGCAAACTTAACGGCAGAACTGTCGACGCATGTACCCAAGTACCAAACGGTCGTTTCTCTTAAAATATGGCTCTATCCATGTCATTGTCACGAAAACTTGTCACGCAAACTAGTCCTCCATAAACTAAGTATAGAGAAGAAAATAAGTATGTATTCATTGCATTAATCCATCCATCCATATAGAAAATGTAACAGCAATTTGCAATCACGAAAGCGGGTCAAAATCGCCCCAGTCGTCCTTTGAAGGTTTGTTCGATGTTTTCCAGGGCGGCGGCGGAGGCTTCGAAGGTGTAAGCAGGCCACCACCTGCAATTGAGGAGTTACCCATGACACCACTTGGCCTCATTGCAGGTTGCATTGAACCCATTGTAGAAGGAGATCCTAAAAACCCAAGTGCCGAGCTGGGAGCTGCGACGGGCAGCGATGGAGCCGCAGCAGGTAGCGATATGTTGTAATTGGGTTTCGAGGGCTGTAGGGGTCCACCAGACAGCGGGGGAACTGGTTGGGTAGGAGAAAAAGAATTTGGCTGCATAGATGCCACGAACGGGCTGGCAGTGCTAGTTGATGAAAGGGGAAGTACGAAACCCGAACTGGAAGCCCGATGGTTTGGCGGAGGGGCAAATTGAGGAGCAAGATAAGGCTTAGAGCTGCCTAACTTCATTGGTTGAATAGATGTGCTTTGGGGAGAAGCAGGAAGCGATGATACTGGTGATATAGTCGTTGGCGCCAGTGCGGGGGTTCCGTTACTCGGAGTCTGTAATTGATAAGTATTTGCACAAAGAAAGAAGAACCAGTAAACTCACTGTGTCATTGAAAATGCTTCCCCAAACATCGTCATCCCAAGAACTTTTCCCAGCATTGATATTACCAGATCCAACAGATCCACCGGTAGCATCTATCTGAACGGCACCGTTTTTGCCTCCAACTAGACTTTCAAAGTCCACAGAGCCACCGAATGACTGAGTTCCAACCCCATCCACCGTCACTGTTGACCTATCTTCATGTCTCTGAGAGTCACGCAGGAACTGGTTGTGTTCTTTCTCCACCCGTTCGCCCAATTTCTTGATGACTTCCATGAAACGCTGGAACTGTCCGATATTTAACACTATCAAATGCGTTAGAGCAGATATTCAAGATGTTCGAGCAAATCACTCACAAGGGCCCATTGACATACTCCAAAGTTGTGGCAGTACAAGAGTAGCAACAGCTTCTCGGTCTACTTTGAAGCCCATGGCTTCCTGTACAGATAGCGTTGCCATCTTCGCAGTTTCGATAAGTGGCGTACAAAACACAAAAGACGAAGTGGACACACCGTGACTGCTGGTTCCTTGGTTCGTATCTTCGACAATAATGGTACCATTTTTTGCGTCAGACTTGACTAAGAAATGAATGTCAAAGATAAGAGTCTACGCAGATATACAACGAACGAACTTGGTCAAGCGTCTTCACCATTGCCAAGAAGGTAGCCAGAGTCGCAACTTTTACCGTCAGGATGCGCGTTTTGGTGAATACAAGCTATAGAGAAATCAACTTGAATAGCAGAGCATTTTCAGCGTGAATGACGCACCGCAACTCGAGGGAACAATACCCCCTGCACCTCTGCGTAATCGATGGATTCACAAAGGTCGGGGACCATTTTCAACGCCCTTTCTTGAATCTCCATTTTGATCAGCTGAACTATGCAAACCACATGAAGCCAAGGTCGCTTACCATAGCATGTTCTGATTCGAGAGCATTGTAAACCAGCGGCAAAACCTCTGAAACAATACTATTATCTCGAAATCTCTGCGTCAAATAAACACCAACCTGTTTGAAAAACAACCTTGTCGGTTTTGCTTTGAAGCATGGATAGATTGTCGAGCAATGTTAGCATGTTCGCGGGGGATCTTTGATTGAGAATAGCGGTTTTAAGCTTGGAAGAACCATAGACGCAAATTGGGCAGGCGAGAGGGCGGTGGCGATGGCGAACACGTTGGGCAAGATGTAGGGGAGTAGGTGAAAGTCTTTCATCTGACGATACCATCAGGTACATCATGAGGAAAAAGCTGGATTTAGCTTACTTCTTCCAAGAGTGAAGGCAGAATCTTTCTACTCTTGAGTCCTTCTGAAAACCGTCCAAGGACACTTGTGAGTCCTTTCATGAACGAAATCTTTTCTTCTCGTGTTTTGGCCGTGAAATTTGACCGGTCCAAAAAGTTAAGAGTCGATATGGGAAGTGATGAGAAGAATGGATCAGCCGGTAGCGTTGATGGTGTCGGTCTTCCATTGTGATTTCGGGTTATGAGAGAGCGTAAGAGCGCTTTGGGGTCATTAACATTAGTATGAGAGTAGTGAAGGGAGAAAGCAGGAGTTACATTGTAAATCTGGCTCTAATCTCTCCATTCCAGGGACAGGACGTCCAGCATTCTCTCTGAGACCAGACAAACTACCATGGGTCTTGTATGGAGCGCTTCCTTTGCAATGAACCACGTAGATTATAACCCCTAGGGAGTACATATCACTGGAAGTCACTAGCATCTCGTCGAGGGCGTATTCGGGAGCTAACAAAGTAAATTATGAGACCAATTTCTAGTTTTGAGAACTGAGAACTCACCAGTGTAATCAAACGACCGCTGTATATATCTCGGTACTCTGCCATCGAAAGTTGGAAATTCCCAGTTGGTTGGGACACCGTTTGTCATGAGCGGTATGGTCAGTCCTAGCCCAGATATTTTCCAGTCACCCTGAAAGCTAGGTTGAGATAAAGACAAATAGCGGTGATCAATCGACACGAACAGCACGGTTGATAATTATACTCTCTGGACAGAGATTCGAATGGATGAGTTGTGCAGAAGAGTGAAGGAATATGAGGCCTTTGCAAATCTGTAAAATGCCTTTCTGAATCTAGTCCGATGATTGTCTCAGTTGCAGCACAAAATAAGTGATACGAACACTGACCTCTACTTCGTCAAGTTCTACGAGCGACGCGAGCTTCCCTGCTCCTGGTATCGCTTGTTCCAGGGAACATATCACGAGTTCGGTGGCAAAAATGAGTTCAGTTCTAGTTTCCTCCAGAGGCTCAACCATTTCTGTGAAACTTGTTGATGAGAATGTCATAAACTGAGCTTGACGACGTGCCTAATATCGACGGATGTCGAAATCGAGAGAGTGCAGATGCCTGCAATAAAAATCTTAGTGCTTGTTCAATATTGGGGACGAAGTAAGCTTTGATATGAACGCACCTCGGCCTTCAATACCTCTAATGTTCTTTCCTTCGCCAAAGGACCTAGTCGCTCCATATCTGGCCCTCGCTTATCGAAGCTCCATACAGATACCTTCTTGTTGTTTACTTTGTGAGTTGCGCCTTGTACTTTCCAAAGACCGATGAATATCGTTGGTGTAAATGATGCTGAAAATGGCGAACTGGGACTTGGACTCTGTGGACCAGGTGTGGAGGATCGACTTCCAGTATTGGATGATGTGTTTGTAGTAGTACCGACATTATATGTTTGAGATATATTTGTTCGTGCAAAGAACGAACTCGCTGCGGAAGTCGCCGCAGCCAACATGACCGTGAAAAACAAAAACCTTGCAGAGAAGTCTAAAGATCAAGTGTCAAAGCTGGTACACGAGCGCCAGGGCGTGCTGATTGCCGCCGAAATTTAGGACGTTTGGAAGATCCAGAGAGTTTGCGTACCCTTTAGGCTAGGGCTACTCAAAACTGCCTCAGATCTGCATATTTGTGTGTACGTGGGAATAGACATAAGTTACAGAAATACTTACTTCTTTACTAACGAGCTTGATAGGCTGCAAACTCTGTGCCTCCTTCCGATCTTGATTCCGTGGTATGGAAGACTTTGCTTCTCCTTTACTTGGCCCTGGAGCCATTTTGTAAACCAGAAATGTCGACGGGAAATTCAAAAACCATCTTACTTACTGCGACTGCTAGGGGGAACTTACTAGTAACCGAAATCTTCTCCGACTCGTATACTGATCGATAGCTGAGAGGGGGCCGCTTCATCTGTGCCGCCATACCTATTGATGATTAGGTATCGCCATCGCAGGTGGGACCAGTAGAATCGGAAGGCGTCCTTTCTCGCTCTTTGGCACTATTCTTGTCAGCTACGATGACCAGGAGAGGTACTCGACGATTATCGAATCGACACTGTCATTTCTGCAGCTTTCTGGGGTCGTGATAGATTAATCGCTTCCCAGGAAACCTTCCCGTTGCATTATCATTACTAGTAAGCAAAAAGAGTCTTCCAAGCGCAGAATTTCCTTGGAACTGCAGGGGCAAAATTCGATGTCAATCGCGACACGAGGGAAGAGCTTATTATATACTAGCTATTGCTAATGATGACTATAAACAAGTTAGTGAACGTGAAGGCCGATGGGAGTTCGTCGGTTTGTAACGGTGGGCTTGATGTTATAATACCAAGAGCGAGGTGACCCGTGTGTAGATATGCACATAATTTCACTGATTGCGGCCAACGACGTCAAAGGTAGCAATACACAAAAGATCAATGCTGGAGTTTTATACAGTATGTATTCTGCCAATATCTGGAAAATAGTGGGGGGGGGGGGGGGTTGAATAATTGACAACTTTATAGCGGAGCATAAGGAAAAAGGGAAGCAACACCACCACCCCAACAGAAAAAGAACAGAACAAGGAACAAGGAAAATGCATCAAGACATAATGGGCTGTGAAAGTTAGTCGAAGATTGCGAGAGATACAAACCAAAGCAGCTTGGATAGTGAGTGGTAAAAGGACAGCAGGTAACAACTTAGCCTTCATCTTCCTCAATTTTTGTCTTAGTGGTGGACTCATTCTGTACGAGCCCTTTTGGAGCCTGCAATAGAATGTTAACACCGAGACTAAAAGAAAAGGACTGGCTAGCTTACCAGGTGAGCTTTGCACCGAAGGCGAGCCGTCGTTCCGATCCTCGTCGTCCTCGTCAACTTCCTGTATAGACCTCTTCGAATTTCGGCTCGACAACGTAACCGAGCTCTGAACGGACTCAGATTCATGTTCAGCGTCACCCTCTGTGTCGAAGGTGGCGTCCGCCACCTCATCGTATTCGGTGCCATCCCATTCAGCATCAACGTCTGCGTTTTCGTCGTAGTAAAGATCTTCGCCTTGGTAGGGTTCTTCAGTCGTATGTGATTCAGTTTCGACTAATGAGAGAATCTTGTTAGTGGTAACATAACATGCAACTGGAAAGGGACGCACAATGTGGTTCTGCCAAGGTGTCATGTTCTGTCAAGGTTTCGATGCCAGTGCTCTCAATGATCTCATACTCTGTAGAAATGATCAGGATAGAAAGAGAGAAGAAAATGACAAAAACGTACCAGACTCGTGCGACCCCCCTTCCGCTTCCAATAGTGCGTCATTACTGGTTTCAGTTACTTCCTGGGCTGGAAAGTCGAGGTAAGACTGAAGTTGTTCTGCAGCAGGCATTATCGAACCTTCGTGGCCTTCATCGTCGTCGTGTGTTCGAACGTCATGCTCCTCCGCGGACACAGGGTCAGTATCACCATTGACAGTGGGTTCAAGATTCTCTTCGGACTCTTGCTCCTGCTCCTGCTCCTGTTCCTGAGCATCATCGTAGGGGGCTTGAGGCTCTGGGGCAGCATCATATAATTCCGGTTGAACGTTTTCACCGTCAGGTATAGCACTTTCATGGGAAGCATCCAATTCGGTCTGGTTGGTGGTATCAAGCTCAGTGGAATGCGAGTCGTTTTCTGCAGGTTCTTCTGTTTGAAGGTTATTCTCCCCATCTTGTTCTTGCGTAAAGTCTTCTCCACTTCCTTCGATATATTCAGGTCCGTGTTCTTGTTCTTGGGGAGAGTGTCAGAAAACGCATTCAACATCTATGCAAAAAACCACTGACCTAGCGTTTCCTGTAATGAGTTGTCATTTAGTTCTTCGGCAACGTATTCTTCACCAGCCTCGGCTAGGTTCAGACGCGATATTTGATCTTGCAACATACGATAGCGCACAATGAAACGAGGATTAAGTAGTTGCAGACGGAGGCGTAACGGGCCATAAAGATCGGAGCCATCGTGTAAGACGTTGAGATCGTGCAAGCTCGTTTCGCGCGCAAAGATATTGTCCTATGAGACATCGCTAATCACTAAAGCACCATATGTAGGCAAGGAAAAACTCACCTCTGAGACAGAAAGTTGAAGATCATAAGCATTAAGTACCAATTCCGCATAAGACAGGTCTGTGACACCGCTCAGCTCTTTGTCATTGCGAAGCGCATCGAACAGAGTCGATAGTGGTTCATAGTAAAGAGTTGGCTGATCTGCAAGAAGAATGGCATAACTGGACGGGTCACTTGTAGATGATGAAGGATCAAATAGAGACGGTTGATTGAACAAGCAGACATCAGGGTGGTCCAAGAAGCCGAAAGAAAGAACCACAGCAGGAGGTGGGTCGATGTAGACTCCATCAGATATCTCATGTGGATCACTTTCTGAAACCCCACGCTCTTCAGCTTCAGTCTGCTCAGTGCTCGCCTCTACAGGAATTTCACCTGGAGCGGCTTCGATAGAGGCCACGGATTCGTGTTCGTCAACAGCGCCAGCCAAAGCTTCAACCAATCCAGCAGCATGTTCTTCAGTCGAGTGCGAAGTTCCCGTTTCCAATGTCTCTTCAGTCTGTGCCGCGTCACGAACATCTGTCTCTGAGGAATCACCCTCGAGATAGGTAACCGGAGGGTCCACAGAAGCACTAGAAACGTGCTCAGGTTCAAACAAGGCAGCTTCCGCATGGACAGACGCAGATGACTCATCCGCTGGTATATTGACGGACAAAGGCTGCGTAAGGTCAGAAACGGTCGCAGGCACAGTAACATTGGGCTCTGAGGCGTCATTTGCAGATACCGAAGTCTCTGATATAGGATCAGAAGAGTGTATAAATGTTTCTGGCGAGACCGGCAACTCCAAAGAATGAGGCTCGGCTGATGCTATAGTCTCTGCATCTATCGGTAGAGGAGAGGAAATAATGGCCGATTCAGAATCTATCACAGGTGGTAGATGAGACATCTCCTCTGTTTGTGCATGAGCCGCAGGAGAGTTTAGAGCCGAGCCACCCAAAGTGTGAGATGGATTATGCGACGCGTCCATAACGACGATATCCTCTGGAGGAACTGCAACAGAATAATCTGTAGCTTCGACCATTTCATATTCTGGATTTTGTGACGCTTCATCAAGATAGTTTTCCATTTCAATCTCCACATCGACTAATTCACCAGCCGAAGAAGATCTGGTTAAAGAAAAGGTAGTGTCTTCCGCTTCCATCGGGGCTTCTTCATGAGACCAAAGGTCGAGGTTTGTATGCATTTGTACATCCTGGTCTGCATGATAGTCGAGCATTGGGGTATCGAAAGGCTCGAGAATAGTGGCCATGGTGGAATGAAAGAAAAAAAGATGACTTAGCTTTGTCACGTCACGGATCATGTAATCGTTTCCCACAGGTCTTCAAGCTTCGCAGGGTTTCTTATGAACACTCACAGCGCCGACACTGAGTATCTTGTCAGAAAGGGCTCAAATACAGGTTACCGTGTCATTTCCGTTGTAACTCCTCCAGCCTATTTGGTCTATGTTTTAACGCGGTACGGACGCCATTCGCTTTCAATAAATGGGCTATTACGCTCAACTTGGATCGGGGGACTTGCTGGTTCGTAAAAATGTCGCGTTCTGATTTTCGTACAGCCATGACCTCATCTTCAGGCGCTTTCGGAGGGGGTGGGATTGCATATGCACGCTATGAGTTTAGAAATCCAGAGCAAGTACGCACAAAGAGAGAGCAAACTGCATATGATGTATAGTATTGTTCCTTTCATGCTCCTCGACTGTTTCTGATATGCTGTTTTTCACAGTTCGACCGGCTAAGAGCCGAGGATCATGCTACGATTGGAGGTGTTTTATTCGCCGTTTGTATGTGAACCTTTCATGTATTGTACGACACTAATTTACGTCGATATGTAACTAGTGACTCCGGCAGTTTTATGGAATCGAGCCAAGATTGTAAATTGTGCGTTTTGCTTCTCATCTATACAGCTATATACAGAGGTTGAATCAGCTATAGTGGTACTAGGTGGTGCTGGCATAGGAGCCAGCGTTGGGATGCTCACTCATTGGACCCGAAGCGTTACTGGCGATCCACCGAAACCCATTGTCTCAGTTTAGCTTTATCTCCCCCATCTACCTACACCACTCTATCATTGGCCCGCGATGTGGTCTTTTCAAACACAGCACTTCTGAACGTTACTAGCCCTATTTTCTCTTGGTATCACGAAAGTTCTTCAGCCCTCTTATCAAACAGGTCACAAAATCATTGCAAGCATAGACCAGATCCTTTAGTCTTCCCGTCATCTGTGCTCTTGGACAAGACTTACATAAAGGAACGTGATGCAATGAGTCATTCAGCAAGGCACTTGATATCTTGACAAGCTTGTTCCCTTAACGATTCAACTGTCCTGTTGGGTTCAACGCGAACTGACGGACCATTGGACGCCTATTACCTGGAGCTTGACATATTTAGATACTCTGAACATTTCTGAAAACCACGTCCGTGCGAGGCTCATGGGTAGCTAGACCCCCAGTTGAATTCAATAGGTACACTGAGACGAAATACAGATCCAGCCAGAGATCTAATCAGTGACATGCCATTCCTTTCCCATCTGACGAGAGAATACTATCAGGATTGATTGAAGCTCCGAAGATGAAGTGCCCAACAGCAGCACCCAACACAACCGCAAGAATAAGGTATGCCTACGGAGCATGAATGTATAGTCAGAACCAGGATAGAAACTAGCGAGCGACGTACATTGTAAGTCATAAAAACCAGCATGAGGAAAAAGGACAGGAACACCGACACTCCATAAAGTCCAGCACGTAGAATGCGAGAGGGAAGGGGTACAGGAACACTGGAAAAGTAATGAAATGTATAATCGATGAGAATGCGCAAGTAACTAACCCTGCAATGTTAGCGAGCTTTCTGCCCGAGAGAAGCCCCTCATTCTCCTGAAGTATAGGGGAAGCCCTACCGCTGGAACTCCTGCTGCGAGACCTTCTCTGGTCTTTGATGAGAGATAGAGCGATGCGGGTATCAACAGACTTTTGCAAAGTTCGGAGATATTCGTAGAAGATTCCAAGTCCAACTATGACAACAAACGAGAATACAAAAGCAGTATTGGTCTTGATATGCCAGCTGCGGAAGACGATACAAGTGTCGACAATTTGGGTGTTCCTGCGTAGATACTCGGTTATTTATTTATTTCTTGAATACGAGATATAACAAACTTGCCACAGCATATTCATGGAGCACATTGCTGGCATTGGCATGTCGTGTCCGCCATGGTCTCCGTGATTCATGGTGGAGGAAAGTAAAGACGTGGAATCAAGAATTACGTACTTGTTATTATGGCTTCTTCCAGTGAATTATCACGATCAAAACCGAGTGTTCCTTCAGTTCCTCTTCAACGGCCTGCGCCTTTACCTTATTACCCTACTCAGCCTACTCAGCCTACTCAGCCCGCTCAGTCAGCAAATGCTGCAGCTGGCCCCAGTAGTACTCTTACTTCTCAATACGCGCCAAACTGGAAAAATGGCTGGACGATGGCGACATATCCCTTTTCTTCTCAAAATATCACCCCTTATCCCCAGCAACAATACTTGTATACGCATCCAAAACCACCTCAGCCAGGTTTACCGTCGAGTAAACCACCAACTGTCAACTTTGCACAGACATCAAAAGCTCCGAGTCCTTCGCCGCCACCCGAGCCGAGTAAAAATTGGGACCATGCTCTGAAAACATTTCTAGAAAGCATTGGAATGACTAAAGCCCTGCGAGGATTTGAGCTGGATATGCTTGTTTTGAATTCAGATTGGGAAAAACAAAAGGTACCAGGTGCTTTGCAGGAACTTGCAACTAGTATCCAGGTGTGTACGCTGAAACTGTGTGTCGATGGACATTGATATTTTGTATCAGAAAATCCAACGAGGACAATATGATGAACGTCCTGTTGAGGAACGCAAACTTGATCATATTCAGTTATCGAAGGGCTCAGAGCCCCAAACACCAACAACTGTGAGTGGCCACTCGATATCTTTTTCAATTTTTCCTCAATTCTCATCCAGCTCACCAAATCCATCTCAAAATTTCTAGCCCAAAAACGTGCCATTAACGACGCGTCAAACCGAGATGAATTTCTACGCTCATTAGCAGATCAACGAACTTCATCCGATTCTTCCAGTGCCGAAGCCTCGTCATCGTGTGCTCGAACAGATGCAAAGGCAGTAGACAGAAGCGCGCAAATCAAGTACGATATCACTAAACACGAGGATGGTCCCCTTCGCCGCACAATGCGAAATCGTGATTCTACTGTTGTGCCCTCGACCTCATCTACAGCCAAGGGTAAAGCTAAAGCAGTTGCATCCTCGCCAAAGACTGAGAACGCCGAAACTGAGACGAAGGTTTTACTCGATCTTGCTTCAGAACGACATCCGGGACTCGATGAGCGCTTGACAAATATCGAAACTCATTTGTCTGTTCGATATGGTATGACACCAACAAGATTTTGGTCGAGCTGGGTCTGACAATTACCTTCATTCAAAGTACCTCATCCTCCTCAAAGCTTACTGGATCGCCTACGCTTCCTTGAAGATCATATTATTAGGATAGAGAAAGACTACCCGCCATGGGCTGCTATTCATTTTAATCAGCCCAACCGAAATGTCGGTCCATTTTCCTACTCGTATGTTCACTTTGTCACCCTTTTGCCCCTTACAGTGGCCTCCTCCGCCGAAACAGACGCCAATCATCGTGCCTCCGAACCTCAGTCGGCAACAACCAAAACCAGACACTGCATCTGCGTCGTCTTCCTTTGTGCTCCCCAACCGAGGTAAAAATTCGAGTTTGCATCGAGCTGTGATGGAGCGGCTCGAGGTTCAAAACGCCAAACTTGATCTAAGCAGTGGTCGTTGATTATCGAAAACATTGGTATATACTGCTACTGTCATAGTGTATATATTGCTCGAGTATTCTCGATCGGCTTCGGGTGAGTTTAATAAACGCGATTCCCGCGCCAATTTAAGCTTTCCCGCTCTATCGATTACTTCCATGTCCTCGTCCTTGCGCATTCTCCATTTCAACGATGTTTATCGCGTCGCACCTCAAAAACTCTCTTCTCGTTCACAAGACACTATAGATGTAACACAGTTCGCCGCTGGTTTAAACGACATCCGAGATCAATTTCCTTTGCGCCCAGATGGGAAACGAGATGGCCTGGTTCTATTCTCCGGTGACGTATTTTCACCTTCAGTCGAATCTAGCGTGACCCGTGGGTCCCATATGGCAAGCAGGGCGATTCTTTACTCGAGGAGCGAGAGTTGATCTGACCATCGGTATAGGTTCCAGTGATGAACTTTTTGAAGCCAGATGTATCGATGACAGGGAATCACGATTTCGATTTCGGTGCTAAAAATCGCTCACTCAGTTCTGTACTCTTTGACTGACGTGTAGAACCATGCTTAGGCTATCCACACTTAACAGAACTTATTGAGGACTGCCATTTTGTCAGTTAGACTTCATTGTTTTTGGACACTTAATGCTAAGCAACCTCAATGTCATTCAGCCGTGGCTTTTGAGTAACATTATCGACACTGAAACCTCACAAGTTCCAGCAGCCCTCCGAGAATTCGAAGTCATTGAACGGGCAGGCGTACGTGTTGGAGTAATCGGGCTAGTCGAACGGTAAGCACACTCTCACAAGCTTGTCTGCGGGTTGACTGGTAACTTCGTAGGGAATGGATCACAACTGTTCCGACATGGCCTCGAAATTTTGTGTACAAGGATATGAAGGAGGTGGGATTGAACCTTTCGACGCGTCTCCGGGACCCAAATGGCGAGTACAGATGTGATATAATCGTTGCTTTGACTCACTGCAGGTGATTGCTAGTCCTCTTATGATCCCTATCTACAAGATGTTGACTAACTTTTTGTTAGAGTGCCAAATGTAAACCTCCACAGTTGCACCATCCCTCTCGTACTCATAATATCTGGCAGGACGTAAAACTCGCAAAAGATCTTTCTGCTTTTTCACCTGCAGCTCAGAAGAGAAATTCAAACACTTCTTTACATGGAGTCGACATTATCCTTGGAGGTCACGACCATATGTACTACGTGAGCAAAGGTGCAACGTCCTGGGAAGAATACGATATTGACAAACCATCATTGGGAGCTGAACAAGATCATGGAGACATCCTGGTCGTCAAAAGTGGGACTGATTTCCGCGATCTGAGTGACTTTACTTTAACGCTTGTATCTACACCTGAGGGAAGTATACGGCGGAAAGTTGTCGCCGCAATGACTGGTTGAGCGTGTTTTATTCTTGATTGAAACTTATCTTCATGTTGTCCAGGAAGGCGTGTCGTAACTCAACCTGGCTCAAAATCCTCAGCAGAGTTAGTAGACATCCTCAAGAACTTGCTCTCCTCAGTATCAAAGTCGCTCAAAACGCCAGTCTGCAAATCGTTAGTCACTCTTGATTTAAGATCCAACATTATCCGAACGGAGGAGGCATGGCGATTTTTCGTTATCTTCGCTGTCAAACTCCCTCTTACTTTTATCTAGTCCGCAACTGGAAACTGGTTTGCGGATATCATTCGCCATACATATGATGATTGTGAGACGCTCAAGACGTTAGGTGGCTCCGATGCGGTGCTCATTTGCGCGGGTACTCTGCGAGGCGACTCGGAGTATGGGCCAGGTGAGCAAAATCATCAACCTTGAACCTTGATACAAGGCTCATCGCTCAACAGGGAATATCAGCCTAGGTGACATTCTGGAAATCCTGCCATTTGATGACCCGCTGGTCGTCTTGGAATTAGATGGAAATGCTGTTTGGGATGCTATCGAATCTGGTCTTTCTACATGGCCTGCTCAAGAAGGGTAAATGTTGCTTCTTTTTCGTTTGAAGATATCTTCTGACTTCTTGTATAGACGCTTTCCAGTGATTTCTGGCATGCGCGTTTCTTGGGACTCTCGTAGAGAACCTGGCAAGCGAATCTCCGGTATCTGGCTCACAAAAGAGATAGAAGACAGTATACTTAATGGCGAGAGTGGATACTTTACTCCACGCTTCATCGATTCTGAGCCCATTCTACGAGCCAAAGGCGGCAGGCAGTACAGAATCGTGACTAGGGAATACATGGCATTGGGCCATGATGGGTTCTCGGCACTGCAAGGTTGGAAATACCTAGTCGACGATGAAACTGGACAACCAATGAGTACTGTCGTAAGAAAGTATCTACTAGGTAAGTTTTCTGAGAACTCTCCTCTGTCCTGGCTTGAACGAGGACTTCTAGGATCGCAATATGTGAACAAACTTGCTCGTACTTCTGACCATCCCTCGACTGAGGATCTTTGCGAGGGAACAAAAAACGCCATCCGCCGCGAAAAAGAACATCGGAAACACCTATCTCACCATGATGCGCATTCGAAAGCCGTCTCGCAATGGAAACATGCTGCGAGCCTAGCAGTGAACTGGGTCCGGTCGAGAGCTCATTATCAGGATCACATTAATGTTTCGGTGGCTGAACCCATGAATAGTGTGGATGCTTATAACGGAAAGCATATGCGGACTTCCGCAACTGTTGAGGCTTCTCAACAGCCATTGAAGCTGGTAGACGAAGATCTGTTGGTCGTAAATCCCAAGGTGGATGATCGGTTCGAAGATGTGGGGCGGCGGAAGTTATAGATGAATTCATTCGTTGCATACTGAGCTCAAGGGAAACATAGATCACATGCTAACAAAGGAGTCAACATCCACGAGCCGATGACCAGTATTGACATGTCGCAGACACTTGATCAACATTGAACAATCGCAGAAATGTGAAGGAAGCTTACACATTTTTGATCACTATGGACAGAAAGATAAGATAAGAAAGAGTGTTTAGGCTAAAGCTGGAACTGCAAATGATATACATTGAATAACTAGGTAGTATGCCCAAAGGCAAATGGTTTCCCGATAGCGATCCCTATCTCATGCCCTCAGGCTTTTGTTCATGCCAAACTCACACTGCCTCTTTTCCTCTGCTTGTTGCCATTAATGATTCCGAATTGTTGAATCATCGAAAGCTTTCTGAGTCTCCCATTCAACCGCGTACTCAGACAAGCAGTCAGCTTTGTACATCCCCAGAAGGCGGCAGCGCAATTGGCGGAGTTTGAAGAGATAGACATGGAAGTGGAGCTAAAGTGGTAGGTTGATATTCAGACTATCTCTGTAGGACAGTGGGGTCATGTTGGGCGTGATGTGTGTTTCCTTGAATGGGCGAGATACCAGATTGGAGGCGTTGTTGAATTGAAAGAGAGGCGGGAGTAGCTTCGGGAGAGGTGGAAACTTCTTCGAGCCAACCATGAACCAGGAATATAATAGAATAAAAGGAATATACATAAAAATACATAGGTTTTGTGGAAGATGGACTCAGAGAATGAAAAAGTAGTACTAGTAACTAGACGCACCGAGAAACGCTAAGCGCCCTGGTCACGCCGTCTGCCGATAACATCCTCAACCCGGCAAATCTTGGGCAAATCACTTTCAGTATTTGTAGATTGAGATGTCTGCTGTGCGGGCTGCCACGATGACTGCAGCTACTAGATGTTCCCTCAATCAGAGGATAAAAGAAGATTTAGAGGGGACTGCTTTAGGCCTATGTATGCTTATGAGCTCTTCAAGCTCTATTGAAGATATTGGTTACTCTTAGGTTATCAAAAACACAGCGAACCTTGCAAACTCCAAGGTGTGAGAGAAAACTTCTGGTCGAATTTGGTAGACACCTGTACAGCGTAGAACATTACTTATGTCCGAACTGACAGCAGCTGTTTTTTCGACGATCGCGAAAACCCCCTGTATGCTCAGTTCGTATGCACTTTCCACACTTGAATTTCCGTTTCTACCAAAAGCTCTTCGATAAAAATTTAACAAGCTGAAAATGGTTGACTACGTTACATTATGTAGCTGAAATAGACTAAGGAAAGTACAGAAGTAATACTGTCTGTGATACTACTCGACCACGAGCTTCTGAGCGGTTTTAGTATGAACGGGTGAGGCACTGACGATGGAATCGTGCCCCTTCAGCTTCTTCTCATCAGCCTCATACGGAATCTTATCCGGGTCAATAGGTTCATTGAGAATAGCTTTCAATATGACCAAAGCACCGGCTTTAGAGGACACAGTGTTTCCTTCTTTACACAAAGGGCTGAGAATGCCTGCGTTTTTATGATGACTCGATTAAACCTAGATTACGTTGGTGACTTACATTTTGTACACCCTTCCTTGCAATCGCAATTTTTGATTGCAATGCAGGCTTTATGCAAGATATCCGACACTGTGGCGTGGTTTAATCACAGAGTGAGAAGACGTTCAAGTTTGAGCTCACCATGCTCGAATGCTTTCACAGAAACGCCACTTCCATTCCCCACAGGATCATACACAATCAACCTAGCTGACCTTTTTCGGCGAGATTCCTTCTTCAAATATTCCTTCTCTTCTGCTTTGCACTCTGTGCGTAAGTCAGAAGCTAGAGAGAATTGGTTTAAGAATGCGTGTTCGGCGGAATGTATCGCAGAAGCTGGTTTGATAGATTTGTCGCGTAGCAGCCCTAACACAAAGTCGGGAACATCTAGCCATAAGCCAGTGGTGTCATGTATCCAAGGGCTTGTTTCGACGTCAACAATATCTAGGACAATATTATGCCTACGTAAATAGGAATCAGCCCCAGCAGAGGAGATTAAGAACAAAAATATAAGAAGCACCGCATTTTGTAGAATCCTAAGGAAAATCCATGTGAGCGATAAATGAGTCTTGTTGAAGTAAAAGTCTTACCGAATACTTGGCAAAAGATTTCGACTCCTACAAAATTTAATAAAAAGAAAAGCGACTGCAAGTATGAACGCTCACGGCCGTAAAATGCATGATGCGGTGATCCTTTGATCTCACGGATACGATGAGTTTGTAGAGCATTCACGTCTCTAAATACAGGAATTAGTCCTGACAATAAATTCCAATGATACATGGCACCATACGTAAAATCTCTGTGGGGAATAACGGTGAACATTTGTACAATTATGATAGCAGCCCAACCAACCTTTGTTTTGTGGTCCAGTTCACGTCCACCTGGATTAACTTGACTAGCTTAGAATCGTGGTTGAGCTCCTGAACCTAGGTATTCTGTTTTCAGTAGCTGTAATGCAGTCCTGGCGTAGTTGTACTTGCAATGAAAGGCCGTCCTTGATGGATGAACTAGTGGGATAACCAAAATCACATCATCTTTCTGGGAGGTTGAATAGCAGACGTACAATACCACCTTCATATACCTCAAAGATTGCCCGGGAGATCTCGATTTCTTCGAGTATTCTTGCACTCGCCACTGATTTAGTGACATCCACAAGAACGTATTTATCCTCTTGTACTCCACCTAGAAATATGTGGAATAATAAGAAGAGAATGGTCAATTGGGACATACGTATAGATATGTGCTTTGAGGGCAATGGGAGATACTTGTTGTGAGGATGATACCTGCATGCCTCTTGTCAGTGGTTATGCCCTTGTTTATTTTTGAAATCACCTTACCACCCTTCTCCGTCTCTGTGGAGCTTTTCCTGGCATATGCCCTTGAGCAGTGGACCAAAATATTGCTTGTCTTGAGAACAGATAGGCATTTCATGAGCGGCACATTGAAGGTGGACTACAGCAAATCCTTTCAACCCAATGATGGGATGATATCTAGAAAGGTTCACGTACCCTCTAGAATAATCTTGTTCTCCAAGTCAACAATCAAGTCATCCGTACCTTCGTCAAACAACTCATTTGGGTTTGACATGTAATATTGATCAATTGGGAGGGCTTCAGCAACGAAAACAACGAGGGAATCACGTTTTCGACGGCCTGCTCGACCTGCCTGCTGTCTCTGTGTATTCTTATTCAATAGGGCATCTTTCACACAGAGAAAAGCTCACAAAGCTCGCTATATTGACAGGAAATCCCAGCATAAGTACAGCATCAAGTGCACCAATATCTACACCTAGTTCCAGCGCGTTGGTTGCAACGATTCCCAGGAGATGTCCAGTGAAAGCATCGTGTTCTATTTGTCTTCGTTCCTACGTTAATTGTGCAGTTAGGGCAACCTTGAGAAAGAAAAAGCAATAAAAGCAATATACCGCTGCAGAGTATCCTAAATTACATTCAAACGATGAGGTTCGCGGAATCGTCAAAAACCGCAAAACTAACCTCCTCGATAAGCCTGCACTCGGTTCAAGATATCATGTCGTCCTTCGCTACTGAGTTCGGTACGGAGCGTCTTCATGGTCTATCCGGCATCCTTATCAATAAGTATTTCCACCATTAAAAAGACGATCACTCACTAGCTCGCAAACCTTGCGAATCTATGAAATTCCACATTAGCGCCAAACAAGCGTTAAAAACCGTGAACATACCTTGCAGAACAAAATCACTCGTATCCCTCTCTTCATAAGGAACACCATCAATACAACGGCTTGCCTTATTCCGCTCTCCCTTCCGAGCTGAGGGTCAGAATTGTCGATATATGGGCTCCGCCAGATTAAGTATTCCTTAGACCCGGTGGGAGCACCATCTTGGGTGACAACTTGTATTTGGGTGGCGTCGAGGCCAAAGATATTAACCATGTGGGAGAGGGGGTTAGATATGGTTGCGCTGCAGGATACAAAGCGTATAGATTGATCTGCGTAAATGTCATGTTGGAGTACTCTGAATCGCATCATTCTGTCACATACTTCCGATTGCAGCACATACTCGACGGAAACGGCGCATGACTAGAGCGACGTGACTGGAGAGGGTCTTAGTAAACGTAGAGAATAGCCCTGTATACATACCTTCCAAACATCCCCGAATAATAATGAAGTTCATCAACGACAAAGAACTACGAATAGGTTGAATGTCACTATGTTGGACAGACTATGACATATCTTTTATCTCACCTTGAGGTTTTTGAGGAAACTGTAATCATTAAGGTTAATTTCAAAAGATATATATATGAAAATGTACTTGCGTTCTCCAAAGTTCTTCGTAAGGAAGAATGGAGGCGTGAATCATGTCCTAGCGGTGTAGCCATAAGACTGGACGTGTTGTATTTTTACAGAAAGGAATACCCACAAAATTGGTGAATATGACTGAGGCGGAAGAGCGTATGCCTGAACACGGGGGTTAGGAGTGTCCAGACAGCAACAGAAGAGTACATTATGACCTGATCTAAGGTCCGTAGGAGTGTCACCATCATAAGTAGAAACTTGTATATGTTCAAGACCAGGACATGCTAAGAGAAGGTTTTCTAGAGCGGCCTTTTGGTCTTGTGCTAAAGCCTACCAGAGCAGAGAAGAACAGAGCTCAGTAACGAGAGTCCGCTTGAGGGCAGTAGTGTACACACTTTTGTAGGGTAAACAAATATAGCCGTTGCGTGAGGATCATACTCCAATAGGCGAAGTAAGGGAATCTGTACAGATAGATGACGCATTAAGCCAGAGTGGCAGGTTGAAAGAGCATAAACATCAGCAACACCGACCTGATATATCACACTCTTCCCCGAGGCAGTACTTGTAGATATAATGACATTTTTACCGGAGTTAAGTGCCCCAATAGCAACCGCTTGGTGGGAGTATAAAGAGGTTATGTTTCTAGAGTTTTTCAGGGCCTGTTGAATAGTGGCTGATAGTGGTTCGTCTATTTCACCTTGAAGGATCAACGAGGACTGTGAGGATTTTGAGATCTAATATTAACGGAACTGACCAGTTTGACCCTCTCGAGCTTCAACTGTTCGCTGATCCATGATCTGGTCTTTATACCACTCCTGTACTTTGATTTCAGCAAGGATATCAGCTACAGAAGCGCGATCTTGGGGGTTTGGGATGGACATATGTGCACTCTCGTCGATTGGGAGTTTGTGTTTGTGCTTAGGATCAACAGGAATGTGATCTCGAGCCGCAGCTTGAAGTAGCGAGACTGGATCATCAGTGGGGGGAGTAGCTGATAATAATCTGTGGACCTGTTTAAGCTTGGTTTGTTTGTGCTGTGCCCAAGCCTACGTACTCATCCACAGCCCTAATGAACCTTTCATTCCTCTTCTCTACAAGTTTCGTCGTAGCGGCGAGTGTTCGCGTCGCGGGAAGGAGGTATCCGGTCTCACTTGCACTAAGATCATATGGTGAACATACATTCTGACGATGCAGGCGTGCCTGCTACCTTGTCCCTCCTGGAACCCCTTTCCAGCTTTCAGCGAATTCTAACAGAAGTACATGTTCCGGTTCCTCAGCCAATACGAGCGACTCTCTTGAAGTTGAAAAGGCAGAAAAATCGGGCTCATCAGCTGATTTGTGGACCGAATTGACTCGGAGTTGATTGTGAGGGACGTATGCAAAGTTGATGATCTCAGGTAGAAGTGCTCTAGTAGCCAATGAATGTCAACAAAGATACCATTTGTATAGTAGATGGGATGGAATGTACTTCAATTCTGCCACCTGGGACATGTTTAATGGTCTTTGTTCGGCAATATAAGCAGAAAAATAGACCTGGAACGCGTTCAAGACTCACTGTTTAGTGATATTCTCGACTGAGGACCGTATAGATGGAAAAGTGGTAGCCAATTGTTTCCTCGATGTAACAAACGCGAGGACAGTGTTGAGGGCCTGAGGGAGCGTGTACACGAGGAGAAATAAAAGCGCGAAAAGCACAAGTACCTTGTATACCTGATCCCTCCCTGGTTTCAGTACTGTGAATTTGAGCTAAAACGGGCGCGATACCTTGAAAAGCTACGAACTGTTTGCAAAAATTTTGACGCGAGGAACGCAAGACTAGACTCACCAAGTGGAAATACTGAGGCCAATGATCCAACTTTTCATTTCCCTTTGATTTCGCAGATCGAGGTTTCTTGACTTTTACTTGACTTGAATCATCGTGAGCGCGTTTCTTTGATTTTTGTGATGGTCCAGGGTCCCCTGTGGACATTTATTTTAAACGGGTTGGCTGTAGAGGACAACGAGGTGGAGAATAGGAAAGTCTTAAGCCATCGCGTAAATCTAGTACTGGTGGAAAGGGGAAAAAAAGGTTGTACTGCACCGTTCATTATGGTCTAATAGTGTAGAGGTTATCACACGGGATTTTGATTGACTTCATCATCATAGCATATTTCCCGTAACCCAGGTTCGAGTCCTGGTTAGACCTTTTTGCCTCAACAAGAGGAAGAAGTAGTTGCAGTTAACGCTCGTACTAAGGCTTTTTTTAAATCTTCACAATTACATAGTAGTAGTAGTAGTAGTCCGTCATAGAGAGCCTTCAACCCCAGCGCGCGCTCTCTCTCTCGTCGCAGGTCCCAGACGGGAGCGAAGCAGCGATCTTGACCCACACAGAGGGAAGAGGCCGCTCATGATAGCAAGAAAGTTGTGACGTGAAGAGTTATTGCAGGAAGATGTGCAGAGGTGTTTCAATATGAGAACATCTGAAAGGTGACCAGATTTTGCAGGGGAGGCATGGAAGGTCGCTGGTTTTGCTGTTCTTACGTGGAACGTGGCCTTCCAAAAAAAGCCCATCTGGACCAACGGTTGGGATCGTCAATATTTCAATATTCAATCCTTGAGCAGAGCTCAGAATCAACTTCCCGGCGAATGGCGTTTCACCCGACGTTTCTGATCGTTGATTTCCAGCGCCTAATAACCTTTCGTTCCATCCATGTTCAGAGCTTGCTTAACCCAGAGTCTGTTCTTTTCTTTGTTTATTCCCTCTTTTCTTACGCGTATCATAATATAGGCTCTCGAAGCACCGCGTCGACAAGTGCATCCAGCTCCTTCCTTCATACTTCTGCCGTCCGAAACGCCTCCAGCTCACAGCGGCTCACACCCAAGGCAAAAGCCGAACTCAAAGCCCAAAAATGGCGGACTACCAACGCCAACCGACCAAGTCCAATATTTGGCACACGGACAGGCGAAGAACACAAATGGAACGACTGTTACTTAGCCAAAATCCTGGTTGACGAAGCTGAATTGGCAGGTCCTCCAAAAATGACCCCAGTTGACCTCCCTGTCGGAAAAGTTTTTTTGCCTTCACAAATGGGTTTTGGAGTGACGGACACGGACGCAGCGAAGCTCTTTCGGGACCTGCCAAATTTGTCCATACAAACGGGATTAAAGGCCCAGGACAGGGTCAATTCTCAGCTCCTTGTCGAAGCTGGAGGCGAGACACAAGAGAGGGAGAGAAAAAAGGCGATTGCGTTTGCAAAATTAGTTGACTTGAGGAACGCCAACGCAGATGGAATCGCGTATGAAAACAAACGGAGGATTATCGTGGCTTTTTCTACGCCGAAAAATCCGTTTGATCCTGGGCGTACAGAGGTTCAAGGTGCGTTCTTTCCTTTTGACAATACTCGCAATTCGCCTAATGGTTTTAATTGTAGCTGCTATCCTCACATACCGAATCCGAAATCTAGGGAACCATATGTTGAAATTTCCTCGCGATCTAGGCAACAAGCTCGGATTGAGAAAACTTGTGCACCATCGGGCGAAGATACTGCGTTATCTAAAGCGAGTGAGCGTTGAGCGTTATGAAATCTTATTAGAACAGCTTGCATTGGAGCCGGAGAGCGTAGAGGGCGAATTAATTCTATAGACGATTCTAATTATCGATATAATACAGATAAGGTAGTCGTTACGAGTGGAAAGTCCTCCTACTATGCGGCCTTCTTAGCCTCCTTCCGCGCCGCCACCTTCTCCTTGTCTCTTTTCTGGAAGAGCTTATGCCTATTCCCACTAGCAGCAGACTTGGCCAGTGTCTTGTTCATCGACTTATTCTGCTCAATATATGACATATGTCCCGCCCCACTCAACGATGTCAATGAACCCGTGGTTCTTTGCGCCCCCGGGAACCTCGTAGGTTGACCAAAGTCCTTCGATGTGATTGTTCCGGCCAAATCACCTTCGGAAGCACGAACGTCCGAGCCAGGTTCAGCATCAGCCTCGTTAGCAATAAGCACTGATTGAAGGAGTTCAATTTGTTCCTCCCGAGTCCGATAGACGAGGTTGAGAAAGTCTTTCTGACCATCAAGGGAAGTGATGACTTTGAATGCATACCCTTGGTCAATGAGGAATTGCTGACGTTTGGTAGAGTAAAACATTTCTTGTGTGTCTTTGGAGACAAGGGAGTAGAAGAAGGCGTTAAAGCCTTCGTCATTTCTCCGCTTGGCGCGGAGGATACGGCCGAGTCGTTGCGCTTCTTGTCGTCGTGAGCCAAAGTGGGAGGAAATCTGTATGAGACAAGTTGCCTCAGGTAAGTCGATGGAGGTATCCCCGACCTTGTGGAGGCGTTAGAGGGGCGGATAATGATGATAGTGATTCTCACCTTTGACAAGAAGATCGTGCTAATTGCTGGGTCATGTTGGAAGTGTTGCAACACTCTCATACGTTCCGTCTGACCAGTCCCTCCATGGATATAAGGCTTTCCCAATTTCTTGGCGTATGCCTAGACACATTATTGAGTGTATTCCCTAATGATCACTTGGTCGGACGTACCTCCAAAGCAAACACATTATCCGAGAAGACTATGATCTTATCTCCTCGCTCTTCGTGGTAGTTGATCAAGTACTGACATGCCTGGAACTTGTTGGGGTTCATGCAGTACAACAGTGCACGCTTTCGTGATTGCTCACGAAGGTATTCGTGGTAAAACTCTGGGGTCATACTGCACCACACTTCAGCGCACTAGACATCGGGGTCAGTGAAAAAAAAAACCAGACAAGTGATTGGTCCTACCTGAACGTTTGCGATATGGCCTTTCGCGGCAAGATCCCTGAGAGAAAAATGCGTAAGAAATAGCATGGCCAGGTGTTGAAAGAACGCACATCCAGTTTGCCTCGTAAAGCTTGGGCCCAATCATATAGTTTAAGTCGGCAATCTTGTCATCTTCACGGACCAGTGTAGCTGCAAAACAATTGCATCAGCTTACTCGACTAGCATGCAAAAATGCCTCTCACCCGTAAGACCCAGCTTTGAATGTGCCTTGATAGTAGTCACTACTCGACGGAACATGGCTGCAGGTACGACGTGTACTTCATCCAAAAGGAGGAAACCCCATTCACGAGAAGTCAAAAACTCCATCATCTTTTTCGACTCGTGTGATCGGTTGTGGGTGTTGGCTACCATGGAATATGTGGAAACGACGATACCACTTTCGCCAGCAAACTACAAGGAAGGGGTAAGCGAGGAGAACAATACTTCGGGGGATAGAGAACCTTTTCTTTTTGGTCTGCGGTGAAGACAGCTATTTGCCGGTCGGTGATGTTTGACCATTGGAGAAATTGGGCTCTCCATTGGTACACAGAAACTCTGGATAAAGATTCGTAAAAGATCTCTATATCGACTGAGTAAACTTACGATGATGTACAGAGCACCAAGCAGGATTTTTTGATTGTGCAAGCAGCAGTAATTCCGACGAGGGTCTTTCCTGCTCCACAAGGGAGGACAATGATACCGGAACGAGCACGACTACGAAAAATGTGTTACGAAGCAGGATTGAAAATATCTTTTAATGTTAACGTACCCATTCCCAAACATCTTACTAAGACTAGTTTCCTGGTAAGGTCGGATGACGGTAGCGGGCTTCAAGTCAATGTCAAGGTTGGCATTAACAGTGTCGTTTCGGAAGTCGTATTCCTCCAGCATGGGGCTGTTGAGCTCATTACAGCGTTTTTTGACGTCCTACACAAGAGGTTGAAGATATTCGAGGGAATGAGTAAGATTAGCCTTACATCTATTTTGGCGTCGTTGATTTCAAATGAATGAACGTTTTCATCATCTTCGTCGATTTCGTCTAAAATGATAACTGAGATAAGGTTGAAATACAGGCGATAAAGTAACGTACCTCCTTCAACACCAACAACAGATGTGAACAAATCTGTATCATTAGTTTTCCCTTTAGCAGCTGGGTCGTTGGCTTTTTCAGCGTCTTTACTCGTTCCTGGTATGCCAAGATTGCCTTTCACTGGTGCTTTAGACGTGGTGAAAGTGTTGCCCTTAATACTGTTGTCGGCCTGAACGGATACTACACGTGCATCCTGAATTGCTGGATCCCGTAGTAGCCTCTGTAAAAGATCCGGATGACTAGATTCAACGAAGTACTTGTTGTGCTTTAGAACGAGCTTGACTTTCCCATAAGTCTCAGTACATTTTCGTATATGTGCGATGATGGGTTCTGGGACAGGAACCTTCCAGAAAGGTTTGAACAACACTCTTAGTGCGCAGTCTGCAACTGCGACATACCTTGGACAAACGGTTGAGAACCTTAGCGAGACATGTCAGCGCAGGGACGTGAGAGTAAGCAGTGCAAAAGCGCACGGACTTCTATTATATCCTCCGTTTGAAGTCCAACGGATACAGCGGCGTACAAGGAGTAAGAAGTAAGTTTGTATTCGTGGATAAAGGCCGGTCTGCGATGTAGAGATATGTACCTAGAGAGATACTACGAAGAAAAGTCCATACGCACCTGCTGACAGGTTCGCTGATTGCTGTCAGAAAATCTTGAGCTTGCTCGGCTATTGGGGAGAAGGCTTCGAGGATGATGAGACCATCATCTGGGCTTATCCACAGCGGGCGGGAGGCATGGTCAGGTTTGAGGTGCATGAAGGAAAAGTCCTGGTCCATGAAGATGTGCGACACAAGATTGCTCTGGTTCATCCGATGAATCTCCAAAGATGACATATCTGAATTAGTAAAGTCTTCTGCACGTTTTGCTTCTGCAAGCTTGCGAGTAAGAGCACTAAAGTTGATTGTGGCACTACGAGGTATGAGGGATGAGTCATCCGGCGGCGAAGGGGGAATAACATCGTCCTCGTCTTGAATTTCCATGTATTCATTGTCACCAGCTCTTTTTGGCCGCTTCGAGAATTTCTGGTGAGATGAGCCTGACCCCAAGTGAGTTAAAACGTTTAGCAAACAGATACAATGCAACATACCTTCAGCTGGCCGTTTGAAAGACATGGTAAGAGGCAACAAGCCAAATGAGTTCTGAATTGCTTTGACTCTGAGGCCGATCACGTGCAAAATCACGTAACAGCGGATCCGGATTTGAGACTGTTGTCCTCCAACTCTCAGTTACTGCTTTGGTGACAGCAGCCGAGTCGGAGTCCAGCTTACAGATGATTCCAATGACGAATTCAAGCAACGTTGACCGTCGCAGACCAGGACAGACGCCACGACGTACTCTTGTTCGTTCCAATTCATCTTTGCTGGGAAGCTTCAAAAATTTCGTGGCTGCACCATTTGCGCGGCTTTTCACTGGAAATGCGAACGAATTCGACGATCCCAATGACTTTTCCGGAAAGCGACGAATGCTTGTCAACCAACATGTTGACAACAACGACATCGTTGAAGATGGTCCTGCTCCGGCAAAGCGCATGCGGGTCAGAAGCCCAGAACCGCTGTCGCCGCCTCCGCGTTCGGGCTATCTTGACTCTCCCGGCTCTGCTTTCCAAGTCAATAATAACATTTACAACTCATCCAGTAACCCTCCCAGTCGTTCGGCTTCGTTATCTAATCCATCCACTACTTTACCAGAATCCACTTATAATGCTCGTTCTACCATCTCACCTCTGCGAAAACATTTCAGTCGAAACATGTCTATAGACGTCATTCCTTCCGCCCAGTCACGGCCTCTCACTCGCGACATCTCTATGAAGTCCATCTCGTCCGTTCCTAGCTCTAGTCTTAGGCTTGGTTCTCGTGATTCCTTACCACCTATGGGGACTCATCCTTTCCGTATGCGCGAGTCTTTGACCCCGCAGCCGCACAAGCTGTCTCCTCGCGAAGCTTCTGAGCCACCACCAGTAACTGCCCTGCGTTCAAATCCTGTCTTTGTCCGTGGCCCAAGTCAAGTTTCAGAGTCGCAAACTCGACAGCCAGTGGCAACTCTGGGGTCCCTTGTGGATTCTCAACGTATTGTACGTTCTTGTTCAACTTGCACATGTAACAATTGTCTTATCAGATCTCTCAAGTCACGATCTCCTAGCAAACAGCGCACTCTTTTGTTCGGTTCTTCCCAGTCCCCTAGTAAGCGCCCAAGCTTCTCATTAAGTGCAACATACTCATTGTTTACTAAAGCTGATCTTCATGGTGTTGCGGCTGAACGAACCCTCCATGAGTTGGACTTTTATAAAACACCTCTGGTTCCAACCAGGATCCGGTCGAAAATGTCAAGCAAGTTTGGTGCTTCCTCTTCCACTATCACGGATATGTTCTCTCGCAGGAACTCGCTCATTCTGATGGGTGACCATGATCGTCCCGGTAAAGGCAGTAAACGGAACAACAAAAGCAAAGGCAAAGGCAAAGAAGCGAATGAGACTAAACCTTATGCCGGCACAACAGGTATAAAGAAACGTCTGGCCAAAGTCAAAGTCGTGACTCAGCAGGAGGAAACGACAGACCACACACCTCATGAACGTGTGGACAAGGCAATCGATGCTTCATCAAGTACCGTGGCCGCAGAAATTCCTTTGCCCCCTCCCAAAGAAAAGGACTTCTTCAATGTGGCTGCATTTCCATCGAGCACTGCACCTTCTCAGCAGTCTTCACTTCGAGTTGGCAGAGCTGCTCGCTCGCACCTCAGTAGACCAATCAAAAAGTTCTCTGCAGCTTACGACGATGATGATGACAAAGTTAGCGATGAGGCCAAGAACGACATGGAAATGTTGGCGGAAGCCGCACAAAAGGTCCCGGCATTCGAAATTCCCGCTGGTTTCACTTTTGCTGCAAAGGATGTGAGTAGTCTATCTTAGTGGCTGAATTTTATTCTCATCTGTCGGCAACGTAGTCAACACCCATCGAGCCTGCCTCATCGGCTACGAAAGAGCCACCAATCGCATCGCTGCCCTTTTCTCTTACCCCGACGTCTGCGCTTTCAGCAGCGGCCACGACAGTGTCCGAAGTTCAACAACTTCCTGCATCCGCCCTTTTCGATGCTCCTTCCGGAACCGGTTCTTCCAGTAGTGAGGGCGCAATGTCCGGCTCTGCGGACACCTCTAACATAGGCAAAGTTCCCAATTTCTTTGCTGCTAGCAAGACCCTTTCGCAGGGGCCTTCTACTCCCGTCGCCGTTCCTACGCTGCCAGCGTTGGCCCCGCCATTCACGCCAGCTCCGGCTTCTACAGCGAACTCTGCGTTCTTGTTTGCACCTAGTCCTGCTCCAACCGCAACGGAGGAAAATAAGACGGAAAAGGAAGTGAAAAAATCTACCTTGTTTACCCTTCCTGCTACTGGTGCAGCCTTTGACTTTGGGGGCCCAAGTGTCATACAGCAAGTTTCAGCACCGACAGCAGAAAACCCCAAGCCTTCTTTTGATGCTCCATCACAAATGACACCAGCTGCATCTCAGCCACCTTCGTTCTCACTGACCAAACCTGCAGAGGTCGCTCAGTCGACTGCAGGGTCAGGCTCAAGTTCTGGCTTTACATTTGGTACCTCGACCACTGCTAGATCTGGTGATACAACTGACAGGACCCACCAAGCAGCCTCATTCTCTTTTTCACCTGCTCCATCGACTTCCGCCCCATCATCGGATCTTTTTGGTGCCTCCAACAACGGTGCTAATCCTGCGAGCTTGTCACAGTTTGGTTCCTCTAGCGACATGGCTAAACCTGTGGGATCGTCTCCGTTCAATGGATCTAGTGGGAGCACTAAACCTGCTGGCGCATCTCTATTTAGTACATCTAATGAGAGCGCTAAGCCCGCTGGTTCTCCCTTCTCGTTCAGTCAATCTTCTCACTCTACTTCGTTATTTGGATCGCAAACTCAGACCGAATCGACATCTTCGTTTGGAGAGGGTAGCAACCACAGTGTTAGCAGTCCGTTTTCGTTTGCCCCGCCTACCTCCGGAGCTGCTGAGCAACCCAAGTCGCTTTTTGGCGCTCCCACAATGAACGACGACAGGAAGGCGACCGGATTTTCATTCGGCTCCTCTTCTGCTCCTTCGACGTCTGCAGGAATCACTTCGTTCTCATTTGGAGCTGGAACGAGCAGCTCTAATAATACTCCGACGCCGTTTTCATTTGGTGCTTCCGTGGCTCGACCTGTCACCCCGCCGAACCAAGATCAGGAAGTGAGAATGGACGAGAGTCCCACTCGAGATGTCTCCAAGCCCACCGAGCCTCGGCCTTCGTTGAATGGGTTTTCCTTCACCTCTGCTCCAACTTCCTCCACGGCTTCCTCGTTGTTCGGGCCAACTAATGGTACTTCGGGCTCTACTGGCTTCTCATTCGGTCAATCCGCTGGTGCCTCCAATCCTTTTGGCGGTATGAAAGCAGATGACAAGCAGGCTGTGAACAAACCTTTCGAAAGTATGGGACAATCGCAGGCAACGTCTTCGCCGTTTTCTTTTGGTCGTGCAGTGGAGAATGAACCCCCAAGGCCGTCTACGACGGGGTCTTTCTCGTTTGGCAGTTCATCCTCATCGAGTACAGGACCTGGCCCTACGTTTTCATTTGGGGCTCCGTCAAATAACCCGGCTCCCTCGAATCCCTTTGGTGGATCGCAAAATGGTTCTGCTCCCAATAGTCCCTCTACGTTCGGACCAACCTCGTCGTTCGCATTTGGACCTTCCTCTACACCTGCCCCAGTCATGGGAGGAAGTAATTCGTTCATGTTCAGCGGATCCCAGCCTGCTTCTCCTGCCACTCCAAATACAGGACTGCCGTCTTCTGGGTTCGGTTCTGCGAATCCGTTTGGTGCACCGAGCTCAAGCTCAGGTTTCGGCACTCCTGCCCCACCTCCGTCTTCGGGCGGAAGCTTGTTCACCATCGGTGCTGCTCCCTCAGACTCCGGACGGCAAATTAAAAAATTGCCTACTAGGAAAAAGCGGTAAAAGCAGCTTAATGCAGCTCCTTTAGCCTTTTCTGTTCTCTCCACAATATTCTGTGCTTTTCGCTATCTATATGTACCGGTTAATTCTTTCTGTTGTTGCGGTTGACTAGGAAATTCAGTTGTTTTCTGTTCGGCTCAAGGCCACTCTTGTACGCACCAGGTCTATATCCACCATACGCATTACTCATGATCGTACCGCAACCACGTTACAGCTTTCATCCATTGTTTATGTTCATCTACATACACTCGCCATTACTGTTTTCCAGAATTTGGTTTTTTTTCTCCCTTATCCATCAACTGTATCGATTTAGGATTTCTCGTCATACCTGTAGGCTCAAGGCTTACCTATCGCATTTCCACCATCTCTTGCATATTTAGTTACATACAAGGCTTAAGGCCTGTTTTACAGTACGCAGTTGCATGTCGTACACACAAATGACTCTTTCCGATCTCATCTTCAAAACTAATAACATCCTCTAGTCTGATCCACTGCTGGGGATAACCATTATTCCCTCAGTTTTTCCACAATATCCCTTTTCCACATAACTTCTGAGTACTTTGCGGCCGTTTACGATACGACGCTTTGGCATTCCACATCTGGAACATCCATCATGCACGAGAATAAGAACGGGTTCGCGAGGTGAGCAAATAAGAATGATACAACGAATGACTTACACTGAAAAGTATGATCGTCATCTTCTCTTTGCTCCGGAACAGCTTTCTTCTTGGTGGCAGATCCTGATCAGGTACAACTTCAAAACTTGCAAAAGTTCGAAGAACTCAAAGAACTCAATTTTTATCTGCTCTGTATAGTACACAGGAGTTCTTCTGAGGATATCCTCGCTCTCGTGGTCAAAGATGTCCAACAGGAAGCGCGAACGTAGATAGGAGAGAGTGGCATTACCAATAGGAGACGACACTCGTCTTCACACCCGACATACAGGGCCTACACAGTCTCAAGTTTCGGGGAATACATGGTCACCTTTTTCTCTGAATTGCGGGTATTCAATCGACCATAGGTGGTTTGCGGAGATCAGATGAATGGTCGGCATATTTCCGAGACCACAACTAATTCAAAGCGCCTATTGCTACTCCTATACCACGAAACCTTGCACTGCAACCGTCTAGACAGCTCACCTCAGCGATGGCTAATGGTTTCGCCCTGCCTCCGAATCTAGCAGCACCCACGCCCAAAGCATTCTCACTCACGACGAGGCTCTGCATACATTCTGTCGATCTATTATGGTGTCTGTATATCACACACGAGACGCCTCCGTATCAAATCTCATGCTATGGAAATTAAAGGTTCAGTTACACCCTTTGATTCACCAAATCCGATTTTTAAGGATTCTTTCACGTAAGGTCCCTGTAAAATGCACCAAAGACAATCGTACAACAATATTGAACTATGTATATTCGCCGAGGCGAAATAGATGACGTTGTTGAGGAGCTAGGAGTACATAACTTCAAGTCTCTCACAGATTCGGTGACGGCCTCGGATCAACAGCAAATTCTTCACTTCATTGCTTTCTATCATCCTACTATTTTTCTCCCTATTCCATCGATCAACGGGTTTGCGTCCCTTTCTGACGGTGAGTAAGTCTCTTTCATGGTCATAGATAACAACCTAACTGGGGTCCTAAAGGCAAGCTTCCTCGACCTGATTTCATCTCCTCAATCGAAAAAAAAAAACTGGAGAAATATCGCCTTGTTCAGGTACGTATCACTATTATCGAATCTTTGTAAAGTCCTTTAATTTCAAACAGATAAGAGGGACCCCCGCCAGTGGGAAAACTACCACCCTATCAATGCTTTATAAATATCTCCTCCGCATTTATCCAAACGCTATTATCACGATCATGAATGGGAATAAAGCAGCAGATACAAATAATTTACAAGACGATGCAATAAGCTCATCAAGGTCATCGTTGCTTTATCTTGTGGGATGAAGCCCAAGAGACATACGTCAATCAAGAAATTTGGGCGATTCTAGGGGACGTTCAACAAAGAGTGCACGGTCCACTCTACATTGTTTTAGCTTGCAAATATGGGAATTCTTGCGAGCATGTAAATCCAATCTATTCGACTTTGTTTCCCCTATTCCTGGACCCGCGAGCACGGGTGGATCTGGGAGCGATAGACAGTGATGACCATCCTACGGCTCTTCTGTTCTCAGCGTCAGAGGTGAAACAAACCATCGACATGGCGAGAGATCTACCTCCCATCGCCGATGATCTTGTCGAGATGATCACAGAATGGAGCGATGGGTATATTGCGGTGGTAGTAATGTTCATTGAAGCAATAAGAAAAGAGGTGAGGGTATCTTGCTTAGCACCACGAAAGTCAATCATTAACATCTCAATTTCCTATGATATAGTTCCCTGAAAACAGTCTCTCTGGGAAAGCTGTCAACGTCGGTGATATCTACGAAAGTAACCTCGTTACGAAACTCTACCAACACCATGAATATAACAATCCCGAGGTGTATCGTTCTCTGCCAACTGTGCTACAGCTCCGGGATCATGACATCAAGAAGGTTTTTAGAACACTTCTCCGGAATGGCTTTGTTCCAAAGCCAAATGAGAGATGCACAGACTCATACAGCAAAGCAGTATCCGCTTGCCACTCGAATGGCTGGGTTTACGCAGTGACTGTTGTTAAAAACTCCATGCAATCCCCTCTTCTACGACAGAATTACGTGTTCCCTCATCCCTTTGGCCAAAGTTGGATCTCGTGGAACTTGGACCCTCTTGAAGAAAACCTGTCTGCAAGCGACACCTTGTCAGAACCGTGCATGGGATGACCGACTACATCATCCTTGGTTTCCGCTCAACTATGCCTCAAGTACTATTGTATCATCCTCCTAATTCTATTCTCTTTATAATCTACATTAGACATTCAAAACTTGTATCGCATTGTCTTGGAGGACAACTTCACACCTGGAACGATCCTCGATAATAATAACGAGATCCTAGAATGTTTTCATCTGACTAGTTAGTAGTTGTCTGTATTCCATCCGTGTAGAGTATCGTACCTTGTCGCTTCTTTCCTTCCAGAACAGATAAAATAATAGTTGCTGGCTATCAGACATTCCTGACCGGATCCCCTTGCTTGCATCACGACGTCTTCCGTCTCATAGAAAATCTCCAAATCTGCAAAACAGCGAGAGTGGAAATAGTTAGATTATGGAAAAATCATTACTCGGATTACTACTTGCAACAACCAACGAAACGCTGGGGGAACGTACGCCGTTCCCGAACCAAGTCCGTCTACAATGTACAGAACTTCGGGTCCATAGCTGTTTGGAGACAGCGACGGTGGTTGGCAGGGAGCCTTCGGAGAGTCAAAATATAGAGAGAGGAGTATTGTAGCGGCAAGGCGATTCCTGCCATAATCACCATCCAGAACCGATGCCTGATTCAAGTGCGAACCTGGAAGATGCGACACGATGGTAGGTTTTACAATTGCTAGAGTTACAGTGGTGGGTAATACATTTTTCTATTTGTTTGACTGAATCACTTTGACTTTTCGCTCTCCGCCTTCTGTTCGTACTCTTTGGTCAAGTCCCGCTTCTTAATGACAACATATGCATCCCCCTTCTCATCCATTCCGCGTGTCTCGATGATTCCACCGACCTTTCCGTCGATTCCCCCTCCGCTCTTCTCCACTCCTTTGCCCTTCTTCTCTTCCAGCTCTCTTCGCATCTCGCGCGTAAGTTGCAAATCGTGCGAGAGGAACCCGTGACCAGCTACAGGGCCGTAGTACGAGGTTCCGGCAAGAGAACCAATGATACAAGTTCCAACAAGGATTGAGAGATAGAAACGGTACTGTGCAAACCAAGGCGGAATTCCCTTCCACCCCAACCCGGTTACCTTCGCATCGGCCCACCACATACCAGTAAACCCAACCCATTGCAACACCAGAGCAGTTGTTGGCGCGAGCGCAAGCGTGGGCCAGGCAAATAACGCGGGAGCTGCACCGAGGGCGAGGCGAGCGACCGTCTGAGACTGAGTTGGAAGAGGATGGGCAAACTCCATGCCCCAGTGTAATGCACCCAAGAAGGAGAGGATGATGGCCCCGTACGTTACTTGAAACGAAAGAGCTTGATCAAGATATGTGATAGCTACGCCTGGATCGATGGATGTGTAGCTCCCTGCAGCAGCGGCTCCAGCGATGCTTGCCATATAGACCGTTGTAATACCGGATCCAACATATGGAATCGTACCCAGGAGTCCAAAGGCGAGAACAGGGCGGGGTACAGAGGAAGCGAGAGTTGAGGTTATTCCTTGGAAATCGTTGGACGGTTAAATGAACAATCACGGACAGTGATACATACCGGAGAATGTAGTAGTGCCTTTGTCACTGATAGGGATAGTACCGCCAGCGATAGTCTTTGCGACGTCAGCAGCGCTGTTACCGGCTTCTTCGCGGATGTTGAGCGCAGCGTGGTCAAAAGTTTGAGATGCTGGGCGATTGGAGACTGTGGATGCGACGGAGCGGGACAAGGCCGGGTTAAGTGCGCGAGAAGAATCGGTGCCGAGCAAGATGAAGCGTCTGGACGACAAGGCAGCGACTCCAAGAGGGCGAGTAAGTGCGGAACGGGTAATAGTACCGCTAATGATTTGGCGGAGCATTCTTCAACAGTTTATAGAGGAAATTAGTATAGTCGTATTCTTAGTAGCTCGACGTGGTGAACAGTTAAAAGTAGATAGAGCCAACTTTCAAGCTTCTTATAGGCACGAGACCCCGGACGGAATTGACGTCAGGTATGACCTAGTGTTGTGGGTCTCACTCCAGTTGTCCACGTGAGATGTCAAAGCGTTGCATCGCAAACTAGTTTTCTTGGTCGCAAAGCGACTCGCTCCGAGCTACAACCCTCAATGGAAAAATTCGAAGATATCCTGGAGCCTTTCAAAATATCTAGATGAGGAAACGTATCGTTGATGGTTATGAAATAAATAAAAGGCGACGGAAGTATGTTATGGATTGTAGTGGGACACGGCGACGAGGAAGAGAGTGCACAATACACTTCTAGCTGTCTCAAGAAGATTCAACTTCTGCGGTGCGGAACTAGGTGGATGGACTCTTTTTGTGGTAGCATGGGCAGAGACATTACGCTGAGCTTGATATCTTGGATGGCGGCTTTCTGACAACTAGTGATACAAGATAGACAACGTACCGTCGCTCTTTTGTTATGTAGGCTAGCCACGAGAACAGACTCAGAGCAATGAATGTAACGACCGATTATTCTAAACCAGCGTACACGGTTTGGCTCCACAAGTCACTGTCAGATACAGTGAGGACACTCCGGGTGGTTGGAGTAGTAGACGTCGATAATCGAGTGTCCAGTGGTGCAAAAGTCGGTTTTGGAAGGGAGGTTTTAGCGGGAGATCCAGCAGCTTGCTCTTCGCATAGTGGCAAATTTCACGGCGTGCAGAGGGCTTGGGAAACCGGAAGCAAATCGTCGCAGAGACTTTGCCGGTGTCAAAACTGCCGTTAGGCAAGACCAAAGTGGGATTTGGAGGGAGGATGATTTTCTTGAGCGTTCATTCGCTACTGTCTCATACGTCAGATAAGTAAAATACGTCATGTTACTAAGACGTCCAAAGTATAATGACGCAGTGCAAAAGGTCTTCCCATCCTCTGAATCCTAATCGGGTCTTGCCTTATTAGGTCTGACGCCCAGGCCCGACGATCCGAAAAAAGTCTGAGCGAAAAAAAACTGCCGGTTTCCAGGCCCCTGACGAGGTTTCTCGCTCAAGCCGCAATGCGCAATCCCTCAGAGGGGACTGTTTTAGGCCTAGAAGGAAAGCAAAACTAAAAGTTTTCAATGTTTGGCGCTTGTCACTATATGTTGATTAGCGGCTTTTGTTTGTTGACCACCACAATGATTATCGAAGGGCCGCACTCCTCTTCCTCCTCCGAAAGACATAGAGCACAAGTTTCGAACTCCGGATCCTTAAGCGCATACACTTCTGTGTACAAGTCCCACCAAAGCGTCCTTGGAGACGAGGCCCCAGGCCTCAGTACTCAGTCATTCGAGCTAGAGCTTGGATTTCTCCTGATCTTAGCTCCAAAAGATACCGTCCGAGCAGAGATTGTCTCTACAATTTTCTCATGCAGTGACAATTCAGCGCTTTATGACCTCGGGGAAGTATAGATTGACTTTTTTTTTATTTATTCGCCCTTCACTTTCCAGTATCGCGTCTTAAATCTAGCCAAACTGACTGACTATGTACATGCGGTTAAGAAGCACAGACTCGGTTCTCGTACTCCAACCTTCCAAAGTCATCCCAGCGGTCCCTCATCAAATCCATGATACATCGAACGCCGGACAACCATGAGAAGGTCAAGGACCTTAGACCTAGTGAGTTTATATCTTTTTTTCTATCCACTAGCTTTGCCAAGTTTCAGATTAGGCTCTTTATCGAGATATATATCAATGCGTCGCAACCAATACTTTTGAACGGAGTTACACGTACTTCGAAGATTATCCGGAGAAGAGAACTTGAACAATTCCATTCGGCAGTGATAAATTGTGCGCATATTATTTCAGCATCTATGTATTTCAGACTTTCCAATGAGAGTATGTTGTCCTGTTTGACCTTCTCTTATCCCTCCACATTCCGCGTCAACTGAGAAACGATTTATTTGAAACACACGTATACACAAGTTAAATAGACCATAAGAATCTGTTTCATCAATGTCTGGTGGACATCATCATCAAAACGTTGGCCCCATCCACGGCGTCGGGGTCATTCGCAGTCGCAGGTTTCTCCTTGTACGCAGTGTAATGGAATTTTCCATCCTTCTTTTCTTTCTTACACATCGGGATCCTCCACCCTTTTATCTTCGTAAATCCCCAAAATATCTGATGTATTCCGTCCAGGATTTCAGAGTACGTTGATGAATGAAATTGAGGGCTAGGAGGTGGAGGTCTATGGACCGCGACATAGTGATGCTCCAAAATCTGGGTGATAAATGAACCGTCTACCGTGTCATATGTTTTTGGGGAGACGATATACGCATAGCATCGATTGACACAGAAGCCGCCTCCGTGGACTTCGATATAAAGCATTTCCCACTTGTCGAACTTTTCGAGAACCTGGCCCTTGACCTGTAGGGGATTCGTAAAATGTATTGGTTCTTTGGGGTTACTATCTCCCAGTTCCTTCCACATGTCATGGATGAACTTCTCAATGCGTTTCCACGCCTGGTCGGAGACCACTGTTACTGGGAGACCATCTGCACCAAGCACTGTCACTTTATACGTAGGTTCCTAATTTTTGGGAAAGTTAGTATGTAACCAGGATAGATGCATCATGTATATCTTACCGCTGGCGTTGGCGCAGCACATGCTGGGGAAATGAGTACCGCGAGGAGGATGATACCTAGCCAGTGATGTGTTAGGAGCATCGAGGAAGATAATCAGAGACTGCTGTGAGGGCGTTGGGAAGAGATGCTAGTGACAAAGCGGCGCGAGAGGAGCGAAATACTGATGTGTGAGAGGAGCGTTGGGAAAATACTAGCGTCAATACGGTGGCGGAAAAGCCGCACGAGAGGAGTGAGCTGAACCAGCAGCTGGGGAAGAGTTTGCTCTTTCATTTGCTTTATATCCTCAATGCAAGGGACATATGCATATATGATGAGTTGGTACAGAAAGATTTACTATTTGGTATTGCCAATTTACGAAACACCAACACTTTCGTGCTGATCACAGCATTGTGGAGACTGCGTATCCCGATTCCCCTCGTATCCTAGGCATGCATTTGGCGGCGATACTTACATGTAGCAGCTGGAGCCCCGACTGTTCCTAAGTGGGACCATGTCGGTTACACCACCACCAAGCTTTGACCCAGAAGACCCATCAATCTCCAATTCGGGACCTGGTAGGACCCCTGATAATAGGTGAAGATGACATGTATGGGGGCGCCAGTTTTTATCCGAACCAAATTTTCACTTTTGACCTAGTTTTTATCCGAACTTGTACATAGCCTGGTCCCGGGCCGGATTTTTCTGCCTGTAGAGGCGTAAAATCTCACAAAATTGGCTGGAAAAATCAGTTCAGCGGCTGTGATTATTAGTTATTTGATGCACCTGGAGCCAGAAATCACTCAAAAATCATTCAAAATCTGACCCTACTTGACCCTTCTAAGCTAACTACCTTCCGAAACTGGCCAAACTTATCCGAACTTTTGCACAACTTCCACCTGCGGTGGTCACTTTTATCCGAACAAAAATATGTGATTTGGCCAAAATTTGGACCATTTTTATCCGAACCTCCACATGTCATAAGCGCCTACTATCAGGGGTCCTGACCTGGTGTGGGCAGTGGTTCGGCATCCGGTTCAGGTTCAATCACATCAAGGAACCACGATTCCTGTCCTGTTCTGGGCTCTGAAAATCGTGACCCCTTGCCAACTCCCATGCCATTGCGAGATACCCAACTTATAACCAACTACAGCCTTCCTCATCGACAAGTGAAGCTTTTGTAGAGGCTGCCGTTGAAAGGGAAGTTTCAAATCTAAAAGCATTTCTGGACCAGTCCGAATGCCTCCAGTCGATTGTGCCTCTTTCGTCAAAGTATCTGCGCATAGATATTCAATATTCTATGGTCATGGGCTCATCGATGTCTCGGGAGTTGCTGGTTTTTAAGAAATTTTGTCTGCGGAAACAGAGGGTAACTCTTGCTGATATGTGGCGATCGGGCGTGCTCTTTATTTCGTCTGTCAAAAGTTACGACTGGTGGCAGCTGGTGGCGGTCTTCCATGAACTTGGTTTGATGACGTTGACTAAAAGTAAAGATAAGATAAAAGATAAGATAAGTTCGGCCGGCAATAACCGAAGCTGTTAATCACTTGCTACAACAACGACAGTCAGTTGTTAACCATGAGCTGCAACCACCACGCAAAAGCTGTCGAATCTTATCCAGAACTGAACTACGCTCCTGGCGCAAAATGGGTCAAAAGTCTTTCACAAAACAGACTGGACACATTCGTCGGTGGTCACTTCGCTGATGTCAACTTGAGCTCCGTGCTCTTCACCCACAGATTGGACAATGCTGAGCATGTACAACTTGAAGTGTATGCAGTCTTTACTTACTGTGGAGAATCCCGCAACTCATTCCCATGTGTCTGTACTTAGCTGGAGTGCTCCTGGCCTCACCAAACCCACGTTTGAAGAGGCTATGAAACAAAAGTTCAAACCGGCGAAGAAGGGGGACTCATTTGGACCTTCTTGTGAGCCTGTTATATAATTATCCCAAGTAATCGTAGACTAATACAGCTCACAGGGGTGAGCTCGTCCAGCAGTACACGTGTTTCGAGGACAGTTACTTACAATGCATTAGACAAACCATTGGTGGAAAGTCTCTGTCAACATCCCCGGATACTGGGAGCAGTATGAACGCGTTCAGTGCGAGTATCCTATAACTATCATTATGCTATATATTCTTATACACTCAACAGTCGAGTTTGATCCCGGATGCGAGGCTATGATATACGACATCGAAGGTACTCCTCTACAGGGTATCACTGGTGGTTTCGGAGGCGATCGTCGCGTGGAATATATCATTCCCATGGACGCCAGAACGAAGGGAACTCATGAATTCATAATCGAATCCAGCTGCAATGGAATGTTTGGTGTCCCATGGAATGGCGATACTATTGCTCCTCCGGATGTGTGTATTTATTTTCATACTTGGAAGCTTCATTATTGATACGTAGCTTTGCTACAGATGAACCGATATTTCTCTTTGGCGTCTGCAGATCTGGTCGTTCCCAATCAAGAAGCGTGGCATTTACTTTGGGATTTCCAAACCCTTCGAGAAATAGCAGACTCGGTTTCAGGAAATACGTCGTAAGTATGGTGAAGATCCGCCGTACACGTCAGGCATCTAACATGTCCTAGACTGCAAAACAAGGCCATCGTTGTTGCGAATGAGATTATGAACGCTTTCAAGTCGGGAGATGCTTCTGACATTCATCGTTGCCGCAAGCTGGCCGAGCAAGTTTTCGGTGAAAATTGGCAAGAGGAGGGGAAGACGTGTACAAGGATTACAAGCAAGCCCAGATATGGGGTATTGGACAGTATGTACTTGGTTTCTGTTCTCAAAGCTTCATAATGTTAACTTTCCGCGTTTAGCTGTCATATCGACACTGCTTGGCTTTGGCCGTACCGCGTCACCCAACAAAAGGTCGCGAGGTCATGGGCAACTCAAGTGGATCTTATGGAACGATATCCCGAGCATCGCTTTGCTTGTTCCCAAGCGCAACAATACAAGTGGCTCAAGGAACTTTACCCTCCGCTTTTCGATCGCGTCAAGGAGAAGGTGTTGGCTGGAAAGTTCCAGCCCATCGGAGGAAGTTGGATTGAGAACGACGGTAACATGCCTTCAGGCGAGGCTCTAGTGAGACAGCTTGTCTTAGGCCAGAAATTCTTCAAGGAGAATTTCGGAGCTCGGTGTGATACGGCGTGGCTACCCGACTCGTTTGGGTTGACTGGATCATATCCACAATTGATTAGAGGAGCAGGGATGAAGTACTTTTTTACTCAAAAGTTGAGCTGGTTAGTACTTCCTTATTACATATTCCTGTCGAGTGACCGCTAAACTTGGTCAATGTTCTAGGAACAACATGTAAGGGTTATACCTTTTCTTATCCCTGCTTAACACTCATGATATCTTTAAGCAATGTATTCCCTCACTCTACCTTTAACTGGGTTGGAATCGACGGCAGCCAAGTACTCTGCCACATGACGCCTGGTATTTTGTCATTCGTGTCCGTTTTCTTCTTCTAAATACAACTCTGGTTTCCCAGTTGATACGTACACCGCGCAAGCTACCGTTGGGGACGTACAGAAAGGTATCAACAACCACAAGGTAATTCTCACGCATTTTTCTTAACAAATTCGATCATGCCCTCCTTCGTAGAACTTGGAATCTTCAGACACTTCGTTGCTCATATTCGGCAATGGAGATGGTGGAGGAGGGCCTCTGCCTAAGATGTTGGAAAATGTGCGTGAGATCTTTAACGTACAAGTAACTGTTTAATCGCTTCCTCTAGCTTCGTCGTATCCGAGCAACAAACAACCACTCTCGAGATCTGCCTCCTATAAACATGGGCCACTCTATCGACGAATTCTTTGACCATTTGATGGACACTACTTCCGCGGGCAAGAAACTGCCCAATTGGTTCGTTATTCTTTTGCTTTTCGTCACGTATATACCTCTTGCTAATGGTGATTGAGTCAGGCATGGCGAGTTGTATCTCGAGTTCCATAGAGGTACATACACGTCTCATGGGTCAATTAAAAGGGCAATCGGTACTCGGAAATTTTGTTGCGCGATGTCGAGCATGTTGCTACGCTGGCATCGATTGTCAAACCATCCGAGTACACCTATCCCAAGGCGAAGATAGACGAATGTTGGGAGAAAGTTCTGCTTAACCAATGTCAGTTGAAGCGATGCTGTTTGCCTCATACATCTGTGCTTATTTTTGCTTTTCCTAGTCCACGATGGTAAGAAATATTCTCCTTGTACCGATACCGTTAACGCCGACTTCATTTTTCAGTGCTCCCTGGGTCTGCGATGTGAGCTTCTCCAAGTTTCCTAATGCATATCTTCTGACGCGGTTTACAGTGGAATGGTTTACGATGACGCTGAAAAGCTCTACGCAGAGGTAGCAAAAGACGGCAAAGCTCTCATGGAGAAAGCCTTGCAGGTCCTGTTCCAAAACTCGATCCCTCTCACTCCAGAGACCAAACTCCAAGCCAACACGTCACTGAACCAAATTATCGGCTATAACACGACCTTTTTCAACCGCCGAGAGATCATCAGGGTACCCCTGGCTGGGGCGTCTGCTGGACTCAAATCAGCTGTGGCCACAGGTGGATCAGAATGGTAGTATCGGGTATGCGATTATGGATAATGGTATCCTTGATGCGTCTATCAGTAATCATCTGGGAGAGCTACATGCTTCTGGTGCGTCAGAGTTTCCTTATAACATCTTCACTTTTGATAGGTTTTTGCAGCATATACCAACGGTTCTGATCACTTTGTGTTGAGGAACTCTAGCGTGCAATTGACCATTTCAAAGGGCCGGATTACGAGTCTAGTCGACGTTCAGCTTGGGTGTGTTTATCGTTATTGTTTGATTTGTGTATACTCACTGACACGATTTCCTTCCAGTCGCGAATTGATAGCCGATGGACAAACAGGTGGCCTGGTCATCTTTTGAAGATCGGCCCAACTATTGGATGCGTGGGGTTGGTATCCTCTTTGACTAATTAATTTGTCGAAGAAGTTCATGAATCTATTTTCTTGCTAGACGTTGAGATCCACCATCTGGAAACTCGGACTCCGTTGGAGTTCACCAACGTTGCAGTCGTTGCGCATGGACCGCTGCGTGCTTCGGTACAAGCCCAAGTCAAGTATGGCAAGAGCATTATCAACGTCCTGGTGTGTATTCATAAAATTATATCATTTACTTCAGACTGACGCCGTTTTATAGATTTCTCTGGATGCTGTTAGCGGTAAGGTTTCGCAGTTTCACCAGTAATTCTTTTCCCTTATCGGCTTTTATAAAGCTACTGTCAAACCCGGTTCTCGATCTATGTTCAGGTTCGACGCAGATGTATCCTGGCGAGAGCGCCACAAAATTCCTCAAGTGTAGGTCGAGTATCCCAATTTCGGTGGACTCATTACATATTGATCCTTTTTTATTATCCAGTTGAGCTTCCTCTCAGCATCCATAACGACAACGCTATATACGAAACTCAGTTCGGATATGTGCAACGTCCTACGCATAAGAACACGACATGGGATACTGCCAAGGTGCGTGTATCTCCTTCACAGGAACCAAAAGTTCTTAGATAAGTCCATTGCTTCTAGTTCGAAGTTTGTGGCCACAAGGTCAGATTCAGAGTAGATTGAGATTGTCGTCCTGGCTAATTCTCAACTAGTATGCCGACTTGAGTGAATACGGCTACGGAGTAGCCATCCTATCCGAATCAAAATACGGATATTCATGCCGAGGCAATGTTTTGCGCATCTCTTTGCTCAGGGCTGCGACAGCTCCGGATGCGGAGCAAGACCAAGGTCTGTTGTAATGTTCCCCTGTCTCTGTGTTAATCTTTACTCTCGCTATATGACAGGCGATCACCAATTCTCTTGGGCCGTGATGCCTCACAAAGGGCACTTTTTGGAATCAGATGTCCCAATGGCAGCCTACTTATTCAACTCACCTTTACACGGTAACTGTTCTGGAAGCGGAAAGATCTGGATTGAATCTAACCTACTCTTTTGTTTCCTTCTAGTTCGCTATCTTCCAGGCGTAAACGACGCTATTGCAGCATCATATACCAACCGTCCGTCATTCGTGGTCCATGGTGCCCCGAATGTTTTCCTTGAAACCATCAAACGTGGGGAGGACGATGACTTCGACAGTTCCTCTCAGTCTGATGAATCTACGACCACCATCGTAGCACGTCTCTACGAAGCCTTCGGAGGACATGCGCAAGCAAAAGTGACCTTTGGAGGTCAGTTTTCTGGAAAAATCGTTAAAGCTGTCACTACGAATCTCCTCGAGGATGAAGATGAGGACGAAGAGGTGCAAATCGTGGACGCCGATGAACTAGGGCCGTCGCTGAAGCTCGATTTCCGGGGATTCGAGGTGAAAACGTTGAAAGTGACTCTGAAAAAGAAATCGGATGTTTATCGCGGTCGAACACCGCCCCAGGGACAGTCCAAGAGAGTGTGAGTGAGATTTTGCTAGAGGAGTTGTATCTGTTATAAGGTTTACGTTTAGGATGAAGAGAAGCAGCTGGGTTGAGATTGACGGGTCGAGACTGGCTGCGAGGGATGAGTAAAAGTTGGCCAGAATCTGAAGTAGTAGTACTAGTAGTATCTATGTACGAAGGACAATCTATAGTCAATAAAGTCACTAGCTGGCAAAAAAACACATGAAAGTGATCACAGATAAAGCCGCTGACGTCAGACGTGTCTCGAACAAACTTCTTTTGTTATCAACCACGATGCACTCGCCAGACAGTTCTACAGACCAAATGCCTTCATCTACCTCTAGTAACGCCCCAGAATTTACGGTGATTTATCGAATCGGCTCTATCCCGCTCATCTCGTCATCGCTTGAAAAAATGAACGGCACGTTGTGCTCAAACGCTTACACGAGCTCACCGTACCATACAGCTTTGGGCTTGTCCAACTCGGCCTACAATTCGGCCTCCAAGTTCGCTGGACCTTTCCAAGCTCATCTCGCTCCTCTTATCATTCGTGCTGATGGTATCGCCAACATGGCTGTCGATGCGGTTCAAAAGCGTTGCCCTAGCGCTTTCACTGCTACTCCCGAGGATATCATGGGCTACGTTCACGAAAGACAAAAGAATGTTGGCGAGTTTGTTAAAGAGAGACGACAAAGCGCTGGTGTCGTCGTACAAGACATCGATAAGGTTAGTTGGCTGTTCCTTTTTCCCGATTGAAGTCTCACATGCGCAGAAATTTTCACCGGTTGTAGACTATCTACAGGTCGCCGTTGACCGTATCGATACCAAAGGGAAGGAAAACACGCCGTGCACGAATGACGCGACAGTAATGCAGTATCAACGCGCTCTTGAGCTGTCGACCCGTCTCAGGGACCAGCTCCAGACTTACTCGAACGAGCAAATGAAACAGCTTGAGGCTCACTCTGCCCTCGTGTACGTTTTATCATATTTCTAGCATTGATCACTGGTTGACACTATCGTCTTTAGACATCACGCCACAGAGACTGCTCGCTCTCTCAGTAACACCGCTTCCTCATCCATCGTTCACGCTCAAGCAAGAATGACCGCTGTATCTGACAACATGATCGCCGAGCTTGGGAATCTCCAGGTTCAAGCCTCTGCTCTTTCTGATTCTCTACGAAAGTCTGCCTCTGAAGCCCTGAAAGACCCGACTGCTCAGCTCCCTCCCCAAATTCAACAAAAATACGTTGATCTCGTTTCGTTGATACAGGCACAGACTTCGACAGCCTCAGCTACATGCTCAGACTTCTCCAGTCGTATCTCCACAACTGTGTATCAGCTACGTGAGATCATGGCGACGGAGAATGTTTCCATCCAGGAAAAGGCTACGATGATGGCGCAGGAGGTCTCTGCCACGGTCCAGCCTTTGTTGCACGCACTTGGCAAGAACGTTCAGGCCATGACTGGAGGGAGCAATGAATCTCGGCCTACTCAGACTAGGGATGGCAACGAACACGCTAATTAACTTTTAACTTTCTGTTTTGGGGCCGACGGCTTGTTTTTGTAGATTGATAGACTTACTTTATACCGGTATACGCTCACGCTCTTATATCCTGAACCACTGTACTTATATCGGAACCGTTAAACGTGCATACACGAAAGACGTTTTCCCATCGAGTCGAAATCACTGCTAGTATTACCCTCCGAAATATCATCTTCCGGTACGGGTCGCTCAAAGGTATGTGCGCTTCCTGGATCTAATATCCAGAATGGCATCATCTCAATAGACTGTCCTCGCGGCTCGGTTCATGTCAAGAAGAACAGTTTACGTCGTGTCTACCTGTCCGCGGATCGAAAGCTGGAACGTTCGTAACGTGTTCGCGTTTGATTTGAGCTGTGGACGAGATGCCGTTGAATAACTCGAGAATAGTTTGAAGGTTGGACATTTCAGAAAAAGTACTAGCCGCTTCGCTTGGAGATGATAGATAATGATCTACGTCCATAAGCGCCGGCAGTGGTCAAGTTTCTCGTTAAAACACTATGTACGTGCTTATTATGATTATAACGGCCTTTAAGAATTTCAACTAAGTATTGTAAGAGACTCTAAGACGGAGCTCGAGGGTGATGCAGTACATACGTGACCGGGTAACTGGGCACTAGTTAACGACTGCTTCGATTAGGTACTAGGCCTAAAGCAGTCCCCTTCAAGAGTTTGCGGTTGACGCGAGAACCCTCTAACGAGGGCTCGGCTTACAACCCCTTAGAGGAAACTGCTTCAGGTCTAATTAGGTACGTTGAGCCAAAGTAATAATTATGACGCTTCTCTTATTTCTGGATTTACATCGAATGTTCCCCGTACATACCGAAATAACTCTCAATACATGGCCCTGTCAGCGAGCTGAGCTCATACTGCATCTTACTTGCGCACCTGTACATGTTGTACATAGTGAGGAAGTTCTCCATGCTTCGCCGTTGTATGTCAAAACGATGTTCAACTTCCAGCTGATACTTACATAGATGTTTGCAGGATATGGAGTTTTCTTACGCTGTTTGTAGGGCGACTAAGTTGAATGAGTTGAGCAGATTGAACCAGAAGCGGTAATCGTTCATATAAAATTCTCAAAAATAGGAATAGCCTAGCAAAGAAAACATGCAACAGAGGGAGTCGAACCCCTTTCCCGGCCATCGACTCATGTGACCTTGTCACCTGTCCTTGGGAAGACCGGATCATAACCGTTAGACCACTGTTGCTTCCCTAGTTACCGGTGAGATTCGATCATATGTACTCAACTATAGAGCAAAACCGATGCCACGAAGACAATGAAATCAAAAAATTATGCGAGCCCAGTTTGGATCTTTGGACGTTCAAGTCCTCCACAAAGGCAATCCTGCATTGACAATCGTCAATTTACGAAGCACGCCGACGGTGATACCCCCTTTTGCGGAATACCAAGCAGATCAAACCACTCTCGATGCCATCGTTAGGCAACCCCCGACGACGCAGTCCAAAGGACATCAAACCACACTCATTCAGTCCCTCCTGCTCCAATGAAGTACCCACCAGCCGATAACAACCGATGGGCTCCAAACACTTGCAAAATCCTAGAACTCATCTACCAACAACGTTCTTGCTCTCGAAGAGCAGTGAAGAGACATATGAAACCATCCGAGATAAATCAAGGCCAAGCCACGCATTGTTCCAGGGAGCGTTCGAACTGACTGCTCGCCACCAAAAGAGATCTAACCGCCTCCACATCCACTTGTCTTCTAGTACGGGCATCCAGCAGCGACACATCGACACAGGGTCCAGAGGTAATGGAACCCTCACCAGTAGAGCTACAAACCAAGAGTGAACCACCGACACCCAGAGGGCTCAACCCAAACTACAAGTCCCGCGAACCGTCGAATGTCTGTAGACAGCCTGCTGCACTCGAGGAAGAACCTCTATTACCACATCCCGAGGGAGTAATAATTCACAGCGAGCAACAGACATCCAACTGGACAGCTAGGGACATTTCATCTGAGGGGCACACATTCTGAACTTAGTAGAAGCACGAAAAGGCGTAGACATCTGCAGGATCATCGGACACCAAACTCTAGACCGAGGAAAGTAGACGGTTTTGAAACAAACTGGGGCAACGAAGAACAAGGCATGCTAGAAGCGAAAAAATTCCGACGGGTCTTCGCAGTGGTAACCAGAAGGAACACAAATCCTGGATCTGACATGAGCTAAAACCTCAACTGGCACGAAATCCTGGATGAGGAGTCACTTCCCAGCACGAACGAAGTTGTCCGAGGACTAGTAGCAAGTGGGAGAGTCCTACTAAAGTAGCGGCGAAATACATCGTAGTCGGCCTTTCTGTCATGAAAGGTCACGATGTTGGGGCGGTTGATGCTGACTAGCCATACCAGGAATACCAACCAATGGCCATACTCACAAAAACTGCAGATAGAAAGCCAAATACCGGATGTTCCACACATCGAGCTTGTACCAAAGCTTCAAGTCCCTTGCAAAGATCGCCACCTGTCAAGTTGGCCCTGTAGATCATGCTCTTCTGTTCGAGTCCCTTGAGTGCCCATGCCAGCCCAATCCACATCCTATAAGTCCCTGATAGAATTCACCTCCGTAGCCGTCCGAGTTTCGAATGCATTCCAGCTTCTGGCCCTCTCCTTTGACCATTTACCAACAGCGAAATCACTGAGAGTAAAGAGAGATCAAAGTGGCCACGGCAGATGAAATACGGGCTAACTGCTGCCGGGTTTTGAACTAGACTTGACCCAACACGAAGTTGAGTAAGCTGAGTCCAGCGAAGGGAGGTCAAAAGACCAGGGCCACTAGCATCCTGTGCGTGTGCTTGAACCCCAAAGGGAAAACTCTGTATTGTCGATGGAAATGGTGTAAAAGCAGCCAGACAAGCTGGCGCCTGAAGGATCCTTGTTGGAGTAACTTGACCAAGTAAAACACCAGAAAGAGTGTCTGTTCGTAGATCACTGGATGGACAAAGAAAGCTCATTCTGAGACGACTGTGCGTAGCCTGCTCCTGCTCCTTCAACTAGTTACCGTAAAGGTCCTGCGTCTCAGTGCCAAACACGTGTTCGAACAAGGCGCGAATGAAGATCCAGCATTTCCGGCATCATCTATCCTTCGAACTTGCTCTCACAAAAAAGAACACAAGGTAGTGCTCGGTGCGTGAGTGAGAGAAAAACAAAGGAATCGAACGACACAGGCTGGATTCTGTGCGAGTTGCCAGGATGTTCAAACGAGGTGTATTTGAGGCAGTTTCTGGAGACGCAACGGAGGGAAAGAGGAATCATTGCAGGCGAATAATCATGAACAATCAGAGAGCGATATTCATCAAAACAAAGGACGTTCAGGCGTTAAGCTCCGCAAACACGATTTCACAAAGCACTGTTACTCTGCAGTGAGGGAAGCACAAGAGTATAAAGTAGCAGTATAGAGATGCATAATAGCCCAGAAGAACTTAGGGTTAGATATCACTTTTGGGTTGAAAAGTGCATCATGCGGCTGGAGGAGATGAAAAAGCAGGGTAGGACAGGTTAAGGGTGACGTGGACGGGTATCTGGAGCGTTAGAGATGCAAGAGACACAATAGCAGGTTTGAGAAATGGCAATTGGGTGTTGCTTAGGGTTCATCGGTGGTGGTGGTTTGCAAGAAACAAAGAAAAAAGTGACCGCGAATAATGAGTCTTTGTGCACGTGGTGATGACGTCACCCATCCTACCTACTTTCACTTTCACTTTCATGTCTCGAGAACTATCTTCGCAACACATCCTTCCGCATGCACTTGCTGTACCAGCTATCAAAAAGCTTTCTGGAAAGCGAATTGTTCTTGCTTCCAGCAGTCCAAGAAGACGGGAAATCTTGAGAACTATTGTGGGTACCTAAATCTTGGTTTCTTCACGCTGTACTGACCTTCTTCTTCTCGTCAGTAGGGAATTGCCCCAGATATCATACCGTCTGGCTTTGCAGAAGATTTATCCCCAGGATCTTTTACAGATATCCACGAATATCCCGTTGCTACGGCGAGCCATAAAGCCGTGGATGTTTATGAGAAATTAGTGGTACATATGTATCGCCTATCCCTTTTAATGTTGTCCTGACCTCCTTTAGGCCGAAGACCCAGATAGCGCTCCAGATCTCGTCATTGCAGCCGACACTGTTGTTCTTACTCATGCACAACCATCCACGTCTCAAATCGATTACACCCTACTTCCTTCCGTTGGCCAGGAATTGCTCGAAAAGCCCAAAGACAAAGCAGATAACCTGCGAATGTTGATGGACCTCAATGGTCAAGTCTGTGAAGTTGTCACAGGAGTGACAGTGGTGTATCCAATCCTTACGGCGCCTGGATATGGTTTACAATCCATCGACGAACGTTCATTGGTTTATTTTGCCGATAATCCTCAGCACATCCTTCAGGCTTATGTTGACTCTGGAGAGGGAATCGACCGAGCAGGTGGATTTGCAATCCAAGGTCTGGGTGGTGTGTTGGTGAGGAAGATCGAAGGGGATTATCAGAATGTAGTTGGATTTCCAATGGCTAGTTTCTTCAAGTTGTTGGATGTTCTGGTTGAGGAAGACGACGACTTTTTGGCGGTGTAGTAAATAATTCACCCTTGGTAGAATCACATTTCTGCAAATGATCATTTACTGTTAAACGTGCGAGGCTCAGTACGGACTTCAATTGAGTAAAGTTTGGGCGCTTATCCGTCTCGCGCGTTCATGTCGTCTTCAGATGGCCCCGCTACACATCTGCTATCGTTGAAAGTAATGCGGGTCTCTGTGAGTTTCTTACATATTTATCTACTCTTCAATAAACTGATATCATAAGCTTATAGCGACCCGCACTAGCTAGTGCATGGCAGCCATTCTACTCGTCATCTCCCTCGTTCTCGGCACATTCGACTCAGTCAATATTATCTTTACAAGGAAATACCCCTCTTCCCGGACATCCAAAGACTCTACGCGATCTCACACAGGCATCCGAACTATTAACTTTGCCTTCTTCGTTCGGTTCTATTCAGCTTGGAGAAACATTCTCTAGCTGTCTTTCTGTCAACAATGAAGCGACTACAGAGATCGGAATGGTTTCATTGAAAGTAGAAATGCAAACTGTCTCGTCAAAGCTTGTTCTTGCGGATATCGGAGGACAGGATACCAAGCTATCTCCCGGAGACACACTGGAGAATGTTGTCCACCACGAGATTAAAGAATTGGGCCAACATGTGCTTGCTTGCACTGTATCCTATCACTTTCCTCCCAGCTCCCGAGGGATACCAGCATCGGAAGAAACGTCCGATCCAAACCTTCTTACTTTCCGGAAATTCTACAAATTTGTGGCAAGTGCAGTCGCTGCTTCAGTATCTCGAATAAACCTAATTTCTGTCTCAGGTCACAAATCCTCTCTCCGTCAAGACCAAAGTACACGCTCCCAAGTCTCCGTCAGCATTGATGGTACCCGCAGAGCGCGATAAAGTCTTTCTCGAAGTGCACATCCAGAATCTTACACCTGAACCGATTTGGTTCGAGCAGATGCGTTTCGAGGCAGTTGAGGGATGGGATGCACGAGATGCAAACGTGATAGACGTTGAAGGAGAGCAGCAGAGTCTTTATACGGGCTCAACGGCGCTGATGCAACCCCAAGACATGCGGCAATACATCTACATCCTCAGCCCAAAGTCTACATCCCTGGAACCGGTGGTCCACGTACCTGGTACGATTGTGCCACTTGGTCGTATTGATATCTCGTGGCGATCGTCATACGGAGAACCAGGCCGTTTACTTACTTCCATGTTAACTCGACGAATACCACTACCGCCTCAGCCTCCGCAGACTCAACCGGCGTCTGCACTTCCGCCTTATTTGAAACGAGGAAGCACATCCACAACTCCCCAGTAAGACCTCGATCTCCTCAGCTCACCCAATCTCGTCCTAGCTCTCCTACCCCGCGGCCCAGTTCGCCTTCGCCATACAGAGCGCGCGCAGCATCTACAGTATCTGGAATTTCACAGGTTGCTCTACCACCACCACCCTCTCCCTCTAGCGCTATTCCTGCTACCACCATTGAAGCGAATCTAGTTCTGCGAGATCTCTGTCGTGACAGCATTCTTGTCGGAAGGCCTTTCAAAGTCCTATTCACTCTTGTCCTATCCTCACTTCTTCCATCGGAAAAGCAGCAACAGCGATTGCGGCTGTCGCTTGTCATCCAACATCTATGTTTCCCTCCTACAATAGGATCCCCTGTATCCACAACACTGAAACCTGCCCCACCCGAGTCCTTCAGTCCTCGTACCCTATCCTCCCCTGGGTTTGATTCTCCTTCCCCAGCATATACGACATTCAACTATCCACTCGCACATCAAAAGCTTCTTGTTGCCTCACAAGAGCAGTCAACGACTAAAGACTCACTCCCAGATGACGCTTCAAACGTAGTACCTTCTTTACCTCCGCCGTATTTCGACAAGGTAGATGAGACGAAGCGACAAGGAACATATGCAGTCACCTTCAGTGGTCTTTCTGCGATTATACTCCCTACAGTTGAACTGGAAATGTCTAAACCCCTTCCTGGGACAGAAACCGGCATCGTAGGAGGTTCTGCCAAACACCAGGCTACATTGGATATCGAGCTAGATTATGTCGCGCTGCGAAGGGGGTTCGCCGCGGTTGGTGGGTTGAGATTGTTGTTAATGAGTGAGAAATATGTTGGTGACAGCGGGGAGGAGGATGAAGGCGGTGCGAATGAAAGAGTGGTGGATATAAGGACATTGAAAGAGTGGAATGTTGTAAGTGAAGTGTGGGTGTCGTAGTACATAAACTAGCTTGCATTCCATCTATGATCTTGCAAAGCAAATGGCTCGAGCACGGTGCACAAATGGTGCAATACAGTTGGTAGAGTTCTTATTTTCAGATTTTCTAACAACGTGAAATGTTATACTATATATTTCTCATGCACTGCGAGTGGAGTATCATTTAGACTTTGCTTTCCATGAACATGCAAATTATCATATTTGGACAAGTGGGGAGTTGAGATGGTACCAGCTGGAGAACAGCTAGACTAAAAGTGAACTGAAACCATCCCGTTCATACTCCTTGCCCTTTTCGCATCAAATTCCTCCTCACCCTCCTCTTCACAGCTCCCAAGCCGACACCCTTATCCCACTGCAAGAACGGCATATCACTTTCTTTCTCGGCGTCTCTATCCCCGTCTCTCCCGCGTCCACTCTGACCCAGATTACGGAAATCAATCAACCCCCAAATAGGAAGCTCCATTTCACCCTTAAGTAAAACTCTCGTAGCAGAGCATAGACTAGGAGGCAACGGCGTCAAGATTTGTACATGTGATCCACCGAGAACAAGGCTTCGTATTATTGCAAGCCCCAAAGCGGAGGAGGTACCCGGAGACAGATATGATGGTGTTGATAACGAGGAAGGTGAGTAGGGTATTTTTGTTTTCGTTTTGAGCGACGTATCTGAGACGTGTACAACGCCCAAATCGAGCGTACCCGGTTCACATTGCACTAGAGCAACCAAAGCTCCACCTAGGACTCTCTCGATCTCCGATTCGACGACTTCGTCATCTGCAGTGCCGGGAAGTAAGATGACTTTGTCCACAGCTTCATTGACATCAACTTGGTATGGGGGACGTGCGAGGAGAGGAAGAGATGTTTCCCATTGTGTCGCGCGAGCAGCTGTGTGGACTGGCGCTGGAATGGACAAGGAAGGGAAGACGGCGTGAAAGTAGGACAGAATGTTCAGCGCTCGATGGTCTGCGGCGGAGAAACTACCCAAGGCGATGATAGATGGGGTCAAGGCAGGTAAGTATGTGCCTGGAGCAGGCTCCATTTGATGTCGGTGTAATTGGGGTAATGGATTTGACGACGGTGGAAATGAGGGATGTACACCTTGAACGTGCGTAAAAAACGAGGGATATGAGCCCGGAGTCGGGCGACCACCACTGGGAATGTCATTGTCAAATTCATATAAATTCATCTCGGATTTCAGATTTGACTCTGATCCCGAACCAAAGGCCAAAAGAGATTCAAGGGACAGCGAAGAAAGACTATCCATGAGGATATCTTGGATTCGTTTGGTTAAATCCGCACCGAGTCCCTTGGCCCAACCCATGGTATTGACGACAAGCGGGATGGTATGGGAGCGATTTCCAGTTGACTCTTTTGACATCGAGACGCCAAAACCAAGTTCGCCGCTCCAATATGCAACTAGATCTCTCACAGCTTCGATGTAGTGTCCTGGGCTTGTTTTGGGTGAAAATGCTCCAATGAAGTGAGCTCGGACAGGTATAGTTGGATGAGTGAATGGAGGGCCGAATAGTGGGTCATGGACGATATTTAGGGCGACTAGACCTCCCGGTGTGAATTCGGACTGACCAGGATCGCATTCGAGGAAGGCAACGTGAGAATATCTTGAAGGATGTAAGTATGAAAGATGTGCCGGAAAATTGAGATACTCACTTCGTCAATAGCCTATTCACCAGAATCCTCGCGAAAGAACTTTTACCGACTTTTTTAGGACCTTTTACCATGTAGATATTCGGAGGCAGTCGTATGCTTTCTTCATCTTCCGCTTCCATTTCGATATCATGGTTCTCTGCTGGCGCTGAGTGTACTTCGTTAAGAGCATGTTCCCATGAGGAAGGCATGCTGAGGGAAGAAAGATATTTTGATTGCTGAGACACCTAGGAAGAAGGATTTGTACAAATGTATACGACAAAGAAAGAGCAACCTACGATTCGCACTCCCTTGAGTTTCAGCACATCCCCAAATTCGTTTGTTTCCCCTCGATTAGTCACATCCTTCGGATGTGACGCAAAAACTCCCTCAAAGGTCCGACACACTTTGCCCAGACCCTCGACACCAGTGTGCAACTCTTGTAATAACAGCACAGTACTATTGTGAGGAATCATGGACTGAATATTCGGTGGAAGACCAGTAGCAGGGGCTGAGGAGAGAGGGCGTATGAATGGTAGCGGCGACGACCGTGGTGCGAAAACACTGTGTTCCTTTGCACTTGGTCCGCGGAGAACTGCGCCGGCAACTTGGACAGAACCACAAATGACACTAAGACGGTAGGTTCCCAGGAGAGTTAGAGTCTCCGAAGGATTGAGGGCAATCAAAGTAGCAGCGGATGACGAAGATACCGAAACAAAGGAAACTTCTTCTGCAGTAAGATGGAATAAATTTTGTCCTTGAACAGGGACAAAGGTCGTCAGAGGGCGGGTCTCTTCTTTATAGGTTGTAGGCTGAGGTTTCTCGCCTTCTCCCTCCTCGGAGGAGTCATCTAGCTGTATCGGCCGACTGGGAGAATAACTTCTCTTACTTTTCTTCTTCTCGTTTGACGGGGAGTCCACAAGATCTTCCATTCCTCGTTCCACACCCTCATCAACTTCAATATCCGAGTCTTCATCCTGCCCTAGTGTAATAACATCTTCTATACCAAATCCATCTGCCTCAGGCTCCTGTTGTGGATCGAAATATCTTGGCTGCTGTTTCCTGAATGGTCTCTTGGAGCCCACATTTTTTTTCTGCTTTTTTTTCAAAGATGCAGAGACGGATTGCGAAGGAGTGCCAGATGGCGATGATTGTGATGAATTCAGCTCAAACAATGTGGCTTGTGAACGTTTTCTTTTGGAATTCAAAGCTAGTTTCGGGGTATTAGATGGCGAACTATCTGTCAGAGGAAGAATAGAGGCCACGGGAATAGCTGAGGGAGAAGAATTGGACCCGGTGTTAGCAGCTGCCTTTCGAGCAGCTATTGCGCTCAACATATTTTGCTTAGAAGATTTGAGGGCATTTGCAATGCGCGCTAAAATAGGCGCTTAATGTGACTTCACGGTCACGCTCCATCAACGATGCTGAAATTCTTTTGCTGAGGACCATTCGTACTTACTGTGACCACTAGACTGCGTTGCTCGAGCTGGATTGTGTGTATACTCTTTATAGCGTATTTATCTAAACTAACTGCATTCATCTAACTGAGTTTCCAAATACTAAAAGGAATACAAAGCCCACTCGTTACTCGTAAGTATACAAAATACACGTTATCCTTCCCATCAAATCGAGAAAACAATTCAAGCTACCGGAAAACTCACGAAAAGCTCCGACACCCGCCTTCTGGCTTCAGCCCGTTCCACTGGACTGAGATTGCCAGCACCTTCACCTAAATCAGCAAAGAGCCAATTCAATATTCCAGCTAGCCGGATACCTGCTTGAGCCATGAGCCTCTCGAGGATACGGTTCTCAGCGATGTAGCCAGAATATTCAGGTGTGTCGAGTTCAAGATAAGGGGATTTAGGGCGAGGTCTAGCGGAATCGAGGTTGCTGTAAGGTGGTTCATCTAAAGCCTTTGGCCAGACGAATTCACAGTTCATCGCATGAATGGGCTGGGCCCAGTAGTGAGGGCAAACAGTAGAATCGTCGGTAGGAGCAGATGTGGACCTAAAGTAATCGGAAATATAGCGCCAAGTCTGGAAAAAGTAGGAAAATGGATGTGGATATCCTTCAGTAGATGATGAAGCCTGATCAGCTTCAGATGGACAAGCCAGCCATGCTGGGACTTGGTCTTGCCAGTCATGAAGGATACCCTCCCACATAATCTGGCGAATGAATCCATCGTAAATGGCTCCACGCAGGTTGTATTCAAGAGATGGGATCGGAAGAGGACGATCGTATTTCCTCGGTACATTCCGCAGGGTCTTGGCGATAAGCAGTCCGTCCCAAGCGGAATGGAGATTCGTTTGTCGACCATCAAAGCGAACTTTAACCGAGTTTCCACCTCTATCTCGACCTGTCAGATGAAGAGGCATGTGCAAATCACCCATAAAGTGAATGAGGAACTTGAGTGCCTCTTCAGCTGTAGCATCCGAACTGTATCCTTCAACCCAAGCATCCAAAAGTGAAGTGACATTTCTGACTCCAGCAAGTACATTAATGTCAGTGCTACCCGCCCAGCCATGTTCGCCGGGAAAAGCGCATGTTTCTGAGGGATAATCGTCATTTGCACCAACATAATGCATGGCCGCCGACCAGCGCATACGGTACTTTAACTTGTCTGCCCAAGTAGAAACGGGCGCAAGATGGCACTGAGGTTCGTTGGGATTTCTAGAAGTATAGTTGAGAATATCACAGATGACGGGTAGAACACTAGGATGAAGATGAATTTGGGCAATGGTCGCGACAATTTCATGGCCAGCTGCGCCCCAGCCGAGGACGCGAGGGATGAGAGCAGCCAGATAAATCACTTTGAGCTTCATGGTGGGGGAAATTGGAAGAGAGTGGGGTAAAGTACCAAGCCTTTATAGTGCAAAAAAGAACAAACGTCGTTAGCAACGCGTCTGACCTGTCTCCTTTGAGCGCTCGGCGCTAACGCGTTCAGTTTCGGCAGGCATAATTTTCCTTTTCTCCCGCCAAACTGGCACGTTCAATGAGTTCTCTTGTCCAGGCCGCAATATTTGCTGCTGGCGCTGCTGTAGGCGGCGGCGTCACAGCAGCTGTGCTTAGCAGAAGGCCTGCTGCTCAACGACCTTCAGTTCCACCTGCAGTTGATGGTACCATCATCTCTCCTAGCGTTCCTGCTGTAACTCCTCCAGTTATTGGCTTGGGGACAAACGGAACCGCGCAAATCAGCAATCTCTCTAGTGTAGCTTCTTTATCTTCTTCTGCGGTTCTGAAATATGGTCATCCGGGTATGTATTACAGGGTTTTTTAATTTCCTTATACTAAACGAAGTACAGGTCCTATTGCTGATCCCATTGTACGAAAAGCGTATGTCGCGGCATACGATCGCAGACTTCGACATCCGGCTTGGGTAGGTCCATATTTCTGCCTGTTTTCGTAGCGTGTATTGACCTGTCGAAAGACAGCGGAGCATTTGACTTTGGCGTCTTTGGGCAAATCTTCTCTGGTCGCGCCTCCAGATGAAACAGGCGACAGAACTAAATCCGCGTTTATGGAGGATGATGCTATTCCAGCTCCATTCCGAGCTCGGCTGTCGGATTATTTAAGGAGTGGATATGACCGGGGACATATGTATGTGTGATGGGAGCATAAATACGCGTTGAACTGAGCTTTCTCTTTCAGGGTTCCTGCGGCTGATGCCAAGTTCTCCCAGGTAGGCCGGATCCAGAGTGCTTGCGATCGGGAACTGAATGCTTTGTAGGAAGCTATGAACGAGACTTTTTACTTGTCAAATATGGCTCCTCAAGTTGGGGACGGATTCAACCGCCATTATTGGGCATATTTGGAAGACTGGTGTCGTCGTCTTACAGGGACGTTCTCTGATGTTTATGTCTTTACTGTTCCTTTGTATCTTCCTAATCGAGATCCTGACGGAAAGTGGCGCGTCGTATGTCTTTTCTTTTATGAAAGAATCAAAATTTGACAGCCCTGTAGACTCACGAAGTCATTGGTTCCCCTCCAAATGTATCCGTGCCGACTCATTTCGCAAAGGTTGTCCTCACCTCAAAACCAACTTCGCCCTCGACGCCGAATATTCTCGAGCTCGCCATGGGTGCTTTTGTGCTCCCTAATGCACCCATTCCTGATGAAACTCCGTTGGAAAGGTTTGTCATGCCAGGTAAGGACAAATGTCTATGCCCTAGTGGATCGATTTAAAACGCGTTTATTCTTCAGTCGACGCCGTGGAACGTGCGGCCGGACTTGCTCTCTTCTCGGACGCGATCAAATCTACTTCAAAACATATTTGCCAGTCCACGAAATGTGAAGTGATTGTCAGACGATTCGATGACACGCGTAAAAGACCTGATATGCGAAGGGCGATCTCTGCTCCCAAGTAGCAAGCAATAGACAAAATTCTAGCTAGATTTATTAGAAATATTAATACGTGTATTAATGATCTGACAAGATGTCCTTGACACCAAACCAGTAATGCTGTGGCACTCGAGACTCGATTTCTTGCTTGGTTAACCAGGCAAAGTCCTTAACTGTCTCCAAGTTGGGTTGGACTTGACCTGCCAAGATATGAGCCTTGTAGAAGAATGCGATTTCCTGTGAGAACCAAACTGTAAGTTGTGTATGATATCCAGGGAATGAACACATACGTCTTTGGCCGTCGAGGATTTTTTTGGAAGTTTGTAATGACCGACAGGATTCCGACTGACGATCCATGTGTCCATACGTTCACCACACTCTGCCAGTAAATCCCTCTGCGCGGACTGGTGCAGTAATTCGCCCTTTTTTACATCTCCTTGGGGAAATCTCCAAACACCCTCCTTCGCTTCCAACAACAGATACAAGTTCCGCCTGCCTTTTCTATCAAGGCTTTTATAGTCTCTGGCTTCATCAGAGGGATGCACTCTAGGCATTAACTCATCGCGCTCGCCTTCCTGTTCCGCTAGTTGTTCAGCGGCGGCCTTGTTTGCCGCTGCCTTTTCCGCGTCTAGGTCATCAGCAATACCAAATTGTCGCCCAAAGGATATCCGTTCGCGTCTGCGTTCTTCCAGCGTAAAGCGAGTTTCAAGGATGGAGCCTTGTTTGAAATAAAAGTCGTACGGAAAAGGATTGGACAAGGCGCGTCGGAGACGAGCTTGATACGAGTAGTATGCACGTTCAAACGGTGTTGGTGTCGGGGTTAATATGGGTGATCTGTTGAGAATTATGGAAGTGAGAAGAGTTGGTTTTATTTTCGGTTTTTGGTGTGAGACTGGGATGGAAGGAGATACTGTAGCTAGTGTCCTGCGAGGAGTTGCTGAAGATATCTTCAGTTTACACGAGCAACAGAGATGATAATAGGTCCTTACCCGATGAATTTTTCCTACATAATGAAACCAAAGTTTTCGAGGACATGGCCGTCAAGAGCACGTGTGGGTAATGGCTGTTTTAGGAAACCTTAACTCATACCTCCACAATGTCCGTTTCTCTTGTCTCAAACGCCTATCTTGATGATGCCTCGTCGAAAATTAGATCTAAACCTGTTCCTTGGGAGGTACTGGCGCTCATCATTCACGGATTTCTGTCAAAATACTCAACATTTTAGGGCTACCAACGGGCCGAGCTCGTCACTTCAGAAGAACTCGTTTTAATCAAGAAGATTGACAGACAATCCAAGGCAAAGACAGAGTCTCTTTTGCTCAATGATGGGCAAACATATGCCTTGCTGTATCTACGGCTCCTCAAAAAGCTTCAGCGATTGGATACCATGCAATATATCCTTGTTCTTATAGCCGATGCATTGGCCGGTTCGTTCAACTGCTACTGTTTGAACATATTAACTGATTCTCACTCCAGATCACGATGAACGAATTCCACTGTTTACACGAGCAGGAGAGAGCGATCCGGATCTACCGTATTGGCCTTTAACCAGGTATGAATCTTGTACAACTTGATTACTTCCATTCTTGTTAATTTGCCGATAGAGCTCTCGACATGCAAGATGAATTCATGCAACTCAAGGCATCTCAGATCCTCACTGTTCTTCTTTGGTTCGTTGCAATCATCTTCCTATCTGTCTCCACCTCCTGAACACCCATTCAGCGCTGAACCACGTCCTCTGGCTCCATCTCAATTACATGTATTTTTAGGAACTTTGGCGTCGATGGTCCAAAGTAGCTCTCCTCATAAACATGATATCGGTGTGCAGTGTTTAGAAGCTTTGCTTGCAAGGCCAGAATGCAGACAGGCGGTATGGGGTATTTCGGGGATTATCGCTGGGTGCGTTGATTTCTTAGCAGGTTCCGCCTTGTTCTTTGTTCCTCAATATTCCCCAGTTTTGTCGAAATCCTTAAGGCCAAGCAAGGCCCTCAAATGTATTACCAAGTCGCATTTTGTTTCTGGCTGCTCACCTTTGAGCAAAACATTGCTGAGGAAATCAACAAGTGGGTCTTAACACCGCTTCACCTCTCATTCACTCAACTATCCTCTAGGAAATATGACATTGTCCCATTGCTCATCACAGTCGCTCAACACGCTGTCAAGGAAAAGGTAATACGTGTTATCGTAGCTACATTCCGCGTGAGCCTCTTCTTTTTAAATCCAAGTTGTGCCTCAATTAAATCTTATCTTTAGAATCTCGTTACCAAAGCACCTAGTGCAAACCTTCCTGCTATGCTGGTCGCTCAACTACTACCTTACGCCAAGAACCTCTGTGGCCGAAAGTGGACCGACGAGGACATCGTCGAGGATGTGCAATATCTGCGTGACGAGCTGGCGGCTAACTTTGAAAGCCTGACGTACGTCCTTCGAATCCATCATGTTTGATTTCGGCAGACTTCTCCTTCAGGACCTATGACGAATATACCTCTGAGCTCACTTCTGGGCATCTCTCATGGACTCCGGTCCATGAATCTGATGATTTCTGGAAAGAGAATGCGACGAAACTGAACGAGAAGGATTTCGCGCAGCTGAAGTGAGTGCTTGCTTTCGCTGGCGATCACCCAGTGTCGAACCAGTCTGTATCAGAGAATTACTCCGACTCCTCAACTCCTCCAAAGACCCTGTCGTCCTCGCTGTGGCTGTCCATGATGTTGGACAGTATGTTAAGCATTATGAACGCGGAAAGATGTATGTCGCTACTCGTTCCACTGATCTGATAGCTAATCGTATTCGTTTTTCGTAGAATTATCAACGACCTGGGTGCTAAACGTCGCGTGATGGAATTAATGTCGCATCCTGATTCGGAAGTCCGCTATCGAGCCCTGATATCTGTACAGCAGCTCGTTAGCCAATCTTGGATATCTGTATGATTATCCGTCTTCTTTCACTGATGTTTCACTCCGCACTTTTATTTTCGCATTTTAATTTCGCATGGCACGGAGAACTCAAGGCTTGAATTGCTATCATGACTCCGAGCTGCATTAGGACGATTTCCATAAAATTAATCCCTACAAACTAGTATATAATAGTGCACTGTCTATCCACGTTTTTGGGATGCTACTGTGACCCTCCTCAAGTAGTTATACTTTGTGAACAACAGCCAACGCGACTGGGGACGCGTTCTGTACGCGTCTCTTCTGTGACATCATCGATTACCTCTGAGATGTCTCCATTCCACGCACGGGTCAATGTGAACGGGTCTCCTTCTTCCGCATCTTAAAAGGCCCACAATCTTCGCAAAATTCCCCTCCATTTTACCAACTCACTTCTAATGGATCCCACCAACAAACCCAAAGGAAACTCTCCTCATTATTCTCTCTATCAGCGCGAAGTATTCAAGCGAGGTGGGACGGAGGGAGAGTGTACGTGTCCTTCTGCTCGTATAAAATTTCTGTAACTCATGATCTTTGAATAGTGCCCCATTTCTCTGTCCACCCCGATGAACTGGTCGAGTCGACAAAGAAGAAGCTTAGTGATAGAGGTTACTTCTATGCGAATTCTAATGCTGGTCTGGGATGGACCGATAGAGCTAATCGGTACGTATGAGGACAGCGGAACAAGCCTCATGTAACTAACTCACTCCAGAGAGGCGTTCTACCGGTGGCGTATCATCCCAAGGATGCTCGTGGATACTAACGTCCGTGATTTGTCAAGTGAGTACATCCCCCCTCAAAATATTCGCTCGTTACAGTCTACTATAGTTGAGCTATTTGGTCATCGTATCCCTGCCCCGATTCTCTTCGCTCCCATCGGGATCAACAAGTTGTACAGTCCTGAAGGAGAGCTAATTCCAGCCAAAATTGCAGGAGAGCTAGGTCTGCCTGTATGCGTTAGATCAATATGTCATTCGGTGCTTTTTCTAAAGATCAAGTTTGATTGTAGTACTGTCTTTCCACGGCATCTTCAAATTCGATAGAAGATGTGGCGGTTGCGAATGACGCCGGGGCACACGACATTGCTCCTGCAAACAACTACTGTAAAGTTCGTGATGGTAGTGAAGCGAAGTCCCCTCGCTTCTTCCAGTTGTACATGGGGCATGATGACGATGTCGTAAGACCATCCCTGATGTTTTTCGTGTTGTTAATTTACGAATGCTTTCAACTCAGACAATAAGCCTCCTAGAACGTGCTTGGAAGGGTGGGTTCGATGTCTGTATGCTCACAGTTGACACTTGGCAGCTTGGATGGAGACCTACAGATATAAACTTGGCCAATTATGTGTAAGACAACATCCTCCAATCACTCGGATACTGCTTTAATGTTACTTTAGGTTTTATTATCCGCCTGGAACCACGGGCAACGAAGTGGGAGCCTCTGATCCAGTCTTCATGCGTAAATACGGTCATGAGCTGAAGAGAGATTCTGGAAAATGGATAGATTCTTCAGTCTGGCATGGAAAGGCACATACTTGGGAGAAGATGCCTTGGCTAATCAAACAAGTTTGTATCCCTAGTCATTTCTTGAATTGATCCCTATTCTGACTGCAATCAACAGTGGAAGAGGATTTCGGGTGGTCGACCGTTTGTAATCAAGGGAATCCAAAGTGCTGAAGATGCTCGCAAAGCATATGCAATTGGCTGTGAAGGTATCGTTGTTACAAACCATGCTGGGAGGCAAGTAGACGGTGCAGTGGGGAGCTTGGAGGTTCTTCCTGAAATCGTGGATGCTGTTGGAGACAGTAAGTCTTACTTCGCCATTCAACACTATTACAATTTCACCTATATGCGTTAACAGAGATGAAAATTATCTTTGATTCTGGTGTTCGAACAGGCTCAGATGTATTCAAAGCTCTTGCTTTGGGTGCACACGCTGTGCAGGTTGGGAGATTGTATATCTGGGGTATGGCTCACGAAGGAGAAGCTGGATGTAGACATGTTATGAAGTCATTACTAGCGGTCAGTACTTCCCATAGGTCTTACACACATAACTCACCCATTACACATACGTTGGCAAAAAAGGATCTCGACATCACAATGACTGTTGCAGGCTACGCCTCAATCACCCGGGATGTAACCCGAGACGCGTTAAAGTATAATGAGAGCGGGAGTTATCCCAATGGCGAGCATGCTAAGTTGTAACAGATAATTAGAATGAGAACAATGTATGCATATAGTTTGAAGAGAGATCAGAGAGAGACATCGTTCTACAAGAATCAACCAATATTTCAAGCAACCCTAAGTACTACAGGTATTACATATGAACAATAAGGTGTGTATTAATAAATAGTTAGCTCCGGCACAAAAGTTAGGTGACTACCAAGAACATAGTTTGTAAAGAACGAGGATAAAAGATTTAGTCAATGACAGGATTTCTTTGGGAAATAGACAGGGCGAAGTTATAACGAAACTTGTGTCACTTGGAGTGCACCAAAAGAACGAAACAAAAGCACGTCAGTATCAGACTCTACTCTCCTTCCTACGCCATGGCTTTTCCTCCTTCCTTACCACCAGTCAAACTCTTCCAAAGCTTCTTCAGCGTCCCACGCTTCTGGACACTCTTTGTGGAATGCCGTCCGCCAAAACCTAACACAGTATCCAAGTGCGTTTCGGATTTGTTTCGCGGGACTCTCGGGTTGTCGAAGCATTGCGTTGCTTTGGAGGAATTACCAGACCATGGATGAGGGTCAGTATCACCGATATACAGACTGGCGGCTTTCAAGGGATCACGATAGGGATGAGATCCACTGAAAGCACTTGACCCGGGAGGTTCTCCGACGCCCAAAAAACTCAGAGCCTTCGGCGAAAAACGAGAGGCAGGCAGGTCATCTTCATCCTCCTCGACATTTAGAAAGCTAGAGGCTCTATGTCTAGAAAATCTTGGGGATGATGCACTTGAACTGAAAGGGGAGCTCGCCGTAGGCGATCCTAAGCTTGAAGACGATGCATAGGGTATAACACCGCGAAATCCGTATGGAGTTTCGAGCATCTGGTCTGCCTTGCTACTTTGTGCACGAGAAGGTGAGGGCGGGGTGATTGCAGTCGTCGGGGTAACAGGAGATCGATGCGAACCGAAAGAGGACGATGCAGATGGGGAATGAAGCACACTCGTCGAAGGCACGGGATAGTTTTCGTTCAAAGGAAGAGGCGGCACCATAACAGAACGACGTGCCATAAGAGTCAACGGAACGACTGGCATCACGTCGTCGTGGATAAGATTAGGACGAGAAAGCGTATCGGGCAGGAGTAACCCGTTTTGATGGTTAGCAAGATCGGGATTGGATTCGTAAATACAGTCTGGAAGCGGAGGAACAGGAGCGATCTGGTGCGACTCTTCCGAACTACAAAAGGACAGAAAACTAAGACCTTTAACGTGCCTACCCTTGCGTGGAGCAACCGAACTGGGTTCCAATACCGAATCCGCAGTGGAAGTCGTACGTGAATGAACAAACGACTTGCTCCTTTTCAATATAGTTTTTGTTCGCGATTTTAAAGAGTCAAAGCTGTTGTTGCGCGAACTCAAAGTGAGTTGCTCTGATTTTGATGAAATATCTGAAGGAGAGTGCCTGTGTTCCATCGTTGATGGTGTAGTAGGGACGTTTTTCCTCACGGCGGCGGTGGGGAGTGGAATAGGCAAGTCAGAGACGACTAGGAGGTCATCCTCAGTCTCTTCATCAATGACGCCACAGTCCGATTGAGAACTATGGATGCTGCTAGGAGCTGGAGGGCGAAGAATAGAGTCCATGTCCATGTCTGTGTCCTCTGATCCGTTTTCGGAGGAGAAGGAGCTATTTTGAGAAGACGACATGCTATCGACACTATCTGCACTCTTTTCTGAAGCACCATATCTCGCACTCCCAAGGGTACTGTTACTTTTGCTCGCCTTGTCACCTTCGGAAGACTGAACAGCAAGAGTCTCCTCACTACTCGCACTCGCACTAGCGCCACTCGATCCGGTTCCATGGGAACTTGAAGGACGCTTGTGGTGATTCGGCTGAGACTTAGCACCACCAATCGATTTCCTGCGATATTCTTTGGCGGATATGGGCATTACGACATTGGATCCCATTCTGACCCTGCTGAATCGCGGCGTCTCTCCGAACGTATTAGTGCTGAGCCAATCTCCAATTTCGGAGGATGGATTCCGATGTAATACACGCGGAAAGTTAGAAGGCGTGGCGGTATGTGCGGAGCCCGGAAATGATTTAGTATTTTCGCGGGATGGGGGACGAGAAGAAGCTTTAGGAGTGAGTGGAGGAGTGATAGGCGGAATAGGTAAAGAAGGAGAAGGAGAGGAAGCCGATATTGGTGCCAAAAAACCTGGCGGCGAAGATTTCCGTTTATCAAACATGGGCATGACGATGCCCCGGTGAGGGGGAGAGGGGAAGTGAGGTATTGGGTCCATCCAGTCCAAAGAGTAGAGGGAAGTGCTTGAAGATGACAGGTCGGAAGCCGAGGAAATCCTGGATGGTTTTGCTTTGCCCTGCATGTCCTCATTTGAAATGACCAAGCCTTCACTGGATAATGCGGGTCCAGCAAGTGGTGAGGATCGCAAGGGACGAACACTGTGACGGACACTGTGACGACGCATTGTAGAGGATGTAGAGGGTATATCACAGGGTGAGTTTATAACCATGGTCAAGTACAGGCTTTGGCCGGCTTCACCGTTACAGCCGAGTCAGATAGGCGAAAGGTGAAAAACCAGGGCAACTTACATGGAGCCGGTGAAGGTCGTGGTGGAGGTAGAGAGAGAATCCTTTCTCTCGGAATCCGTTATGAGATTCTGTCAAGACCTTACTAGCGTGCGGATTTTTGTCTAAGGCAGGAAGACGCGGTTGAACATTAAAAACGGAGAGCTATTTTGTATGTACTGTATAGCCATGAGGCGATAAGCGTGTTTACAGGAAGATGGACGCACAGCTTGAACCGAGCTTGGCGGGGTAACCTGATCGAAGGATTGACTAATGTCCAACAGGCCAATTTTGGACGAGAGGCGGACGGCAGTAAGCGCTTGTAGTGCGGCATTCGTTCGAGTGACAATAGAACCCGACTAGATTTGACCTTGTCAACAATCATATCTCGGCATATTTGCATTCTTCCGGCATTTTCGATTCTTTGAAGTGCTGGAAACACGGAATACGGAATGAAATATAAGGTAAGTTAAAGTCGAACATTCTCCGTCTCCGTCTTTATGGTCGTTGCTGTTATCGTGTCAATCAAGTGTCGATGATAGGAGACTGATATATAGGCGGTTATAGGAGTGAGCAGGATCATAAGATGAAGCAAGGCTGAAGAACATACGTTCAGACGGTCAAGGCTTGTGCTGACTTCCCTGGATAAAGACGTTGTAATGGTTGCAGCCTATCAAGCGCTTCGAATATCTGAGAGATGAGTGAGTTTTTAAGTTAATCGCAGGACGATCCTGGAGATCAACCCATGAAGCACATGTACATGTGTTGCAGGAACAGCAAACCTGGAGTGAAGCATTCTGATAAAATCGAGAGTCTAGTTTTCCAGAGGGTCTAAAGTCTTCGGGACGAAACCTTAGTGCTTGGGCATTACTTCACGCGTAGGGATGTCTGTACATAGCTGTACAACTAGCCTGTGTCGTCCCGGAGTGATGCCTACAGATGCCTCCCTTGTATCGTCAGCAAGGAGATTTTCAAGATGAGGTGACTGATTTGACCGATTTCGGCTACCATTTTGCTACCCGTAGAGAACTCTCAGGATTGAGCTCCGATTGAGATCTTCGTCTAAATATCATGATAGTGTGTTATGTTATCGAAAAGCCAGAGAGACTGACCTTTTAACTTTATGTAGATCACTTGAAGGCAGCGAAGAATCGGCTTGCTATATCTCTAGAGCGACTTCGACGAAAGCGGGGGTCCCGGTTGTGGTGTGAGCCATTTTCTAGAAGACAGAAGAAGAGTTTCGATCGCGCAATTTGGGGCTCAAAGCTCAAAGGCTCAAACCGGAAGATGCGAACAGAAGGAAGGAAGGAAGTTTACTGACGCAAGTACTGGCTAGTGAACGCGTTGGCGAAGCCGGCCCGAAGCCATCCGGAGGCTTCCGCGGCCCTAGGGTGACATTCGTGACATTGACAACACTGTGACAGAGGAACAATTCTGTAAGTATGTACTAATTTTAAGTTCTGTCGTAATATATGTAGAGCAGCTTGCCGCCAGGCCGCCAAGGAAAATAATGGCTGTTGCTCCAAGTGCCATGCGCTAAAGCGCGAATTGTGCTATTTCCGTTAAATTTTGTCTGAACTTTACTTACTTTTGACTCTTGAGAAAAGGTACATGATCAAGGAAGCCTCAGGCCTCAGATTCAATCAATCTCCAAGTATGTACCAAACGTTCGTTCTCTTATGCATGCTTATGCATACCGCCACACAGCTTCCCTCCCTTGACTGAATCGAAATTTAGCTCCTCCCACTTTTACGGTACTCGGACTTCCATTTCATCAAACAAGTTTACCACGTTTGAAAAAGGATGGAGAGTATAAATACGCGAGCCAACCCTGCTCTGAACACGAGAGAAGATGTTGTTGCTTTCTGCATTCATCTCTGCAGCTTTCGCCAGCCAAGTAAACGCAGCGGCCGCGAAAGCCAAAGCGCCGAAAGCTTCATCCTTTGCAGGATCTACGACTACATTCCAGTTCCCTCCTGATGATGTGCTTGCTACGGCTTCACTCATCGATTCTTTCTTCCCAGTTGCTTCTGTAGTCGGCTTCCCTGGCCCTACTCCAAGTACGTTCTCTGTATTAAACAAGTACAATAAGAGCTTACAGTCGTCATAGCTGGTGATGAGGCTGAATCTGTCGCCACTGCTCCGGCTAATGCTCCCGTCAATGCTTTTTACCCGCTTGTCAGGCCGAACACGTCTGACAACAAGGGCAAGTCTTTCAATGTCGTAGACTCGTGGGCCAATCTCTCGCCGATGCAATCTGTCGAGTCGTTTGGTCTTGATGATACGTCCGAGTTGATCCCTGAAGGATGTGCACTCAACCAGGCCTTCCTCCTTCACCGTCATGGTGCTCGGTATCCAACATCTGGCGCATCCCCAGCTGCCTTTGCTACTGCTGTCAATGCTGCCGCTAGCAATGGTACTTTCTCAGCGACGGGTCCCCTTTCTTTCCTCAACACCTGGACTTACAGGCTTGGTGCTGAAATTTTGAGTATGTCATTATGCCCCCTCTATGTAATGTCATTATACTCATGGCCTGACTAGCTCCTTTCGGTCGCGAGCAATTGTATGTATTCATTTCCCTCATCCATCTATCGACGTGTTTCTTATGGCCTCGAAAGGTTCGAACTGGGTGTGGGTTTCCGCGTCAAATATGGTATGAGGCACTATTTGGATACATGTTTCCATCTAAAATCTATCCGAAAAAGGTGATCTTCTCAAGAACTTTACTGGATTGCCTGTGTGGCGTACAACTTCCGAGGGTGAGTCCATTGTTCCTCAACGAGCATCCTTGAATGAATGACAATGTCCATCAATCAACAGAGCGAATGGTCGATTCTGCGTGAGTATCGTTATTATAGCTTGTACCTTGCACCTGACGATTACTTGACTTGATACAGCCTCCATTTCGCAGCCGGCTTCTTCGGAGTACAACAGTACACAAGCGACTACCACCAGCTCATCGAGATTGAGCAACTCGGATTCAACAGCACTCTGGCGCCTTACGAGGACTGCCCTAACGCAAACAATGAGATCGCCGAGCTTGGTACTCAGGCGACCACTGCCTGGGCTGAGGTTTACCTGAAAGATGCCCAAAAACGTCTTGCTCCTCACCTCCCTGGGTTCAATCTCACCATCGCTGATGTACTTGCAATGCAGACAATCTGTCCTTATGAGGTACGTCTATATTTTTCTCTAATCAAAGGAACAAACAAATGAACCTGACGCCCTTCCCGTTCAATAGACTGTCGCCCTCGGATTCTCTTCGTTCTGTGATCTTTTCACTGAGGAAGAATGGAAAGGTTTCGCGTACAGCATTGGTAAGTTCTTCCTTCTAAGGACTACATGAACCTTGTTCAATAATTCAATGCATAGATTTGACCTTCTGGTATACCAATGGTCCTGGAAACCCCTCTGTCAGTGCCCAGGGTATTGGTTGGGTGGAAGAGCTTGTTTCTCGTTTGACACAAACTCGTATCACAACGGTATGTTTTTTGTATGCTGAGATGGTTCCCACCTAAAGACGGACGATCCGACCCTCAGCCCCGATCTTCTACCAATCAAACTATTGTTGGCAGCAACGTCACCTTCCCGCTTTTCCAACCCATCTTTGTCGATGCTACTCATGACACCGTTATCTCTGCCAGTACGCTTCCCCTCTACATTTCAGTAAACTCGGACTAATAAAGTACTCTACCCAGTTGTCACGGCGATGAACTTCACCTCTCTTGCTGCAGGAGGCCCTCTTCCCCTTGACCATATCCCCAAAGATCATGTAAGTCCAAGCTTCTCGAATACACCATCACTTGGCGTTTGTTAATTCTCATCCTTGTAGACTTACATAGTCAACCAAATCTCACCCTTTGCATCCAGAATGGTTGGTCAAGTCCTCTCTTGCCCTGCTTCTGACAAACCCACCCATATCCGGTGGGTCCTCAATGACGCTGTCTTGCCTCAAACCGGTATCGCGGGCTGCAAGTACGATAAAGACGGTCTTTGCCCACTCGATACCTTCATCGCTGGCATGAAGCAGCGTATCCAGGAAGTCGACTTCGACTTTGACTGTTTCGCAAACTATACGTTCACACTGGCCGGCGATAAGATTACAACTGGCCAGTTCCCCAAGTAAGTGTAACTTTGGGCTTGGATCAAAATACGTCGATTACTTGGATCGATGACTGATGATGCATGACACAAAATGTACTTCACAATGAACACTGTTTTACAATGAAAAGTGAAATGATTTGATGGTTCTCTTCAAGTTTCCTGCTAGTGAAGCGGTACATACACCAGACCCGCGCAGGCTTAAGTGCTAGTTGATGGAACAAACTCCCAGAACTAACTGAGCACATTTCCTGCTCTTGTGCAACAATGGATCAACGACTGTTCATGATCCATCGTATCCGAGTGACCGAGTCCCTGAGCATGTGCACACCTTCTCTTCCATAAGCCTGCCTCTGCCTGCCTTCACCAAAGGTTGCTGCAGATGTCTGTCGTCTATTGTACAGTAAGGTTCTCACATTGGAAACTTCATCATGGCATCATTTAAAAATCGATATGTAGATTACCGGACGGAGATGACGGACATATCGTGAAATGCCGCGGCATACAGTATACTGGAAAGAGGAAGTCATCCTTTGTGGCCAGAATGCATAGCTTGAATTGATATCATAGTTTCTGACCAAATCGAGAATACGCATACACACCGTTATTACCATAGTCGTCCCATCTGACTGCTCAACTCCACCTCGACTTTTCCACTCCAGATACTTTCCCGCCTCTCCTATCTGAACCTGGCGCCCTGGATCTGAGCCATCAGCCTTGAAATCTGTACATCTCTTCGGACCAATAGTAGTCTTCTACTGTTGCTCAAAGCTGACTAAGAGTCTTCCAGAAAGATTCCCCAATAGTTACAGGTACGCACTGCTGTCCTACTAGTACTTACTTGCAATCCATCAGTGTCCTTGAAACCCCAACGTTATCGGCCAGAAGCAAGCCCTGATAAAACTGGGATTTTCAGGGATTAGTTCTCGGAATAAAAGTTATAGGCTGTTTACAGCCACTTCAAGCCTCTTTTACAGCCGCATTGAAACTTGGGGATCGGATTTTTAGGTGCTATCTTACGTTCGCTTTCCAGTCAACCATTGTAGATCTTCCACAGTGAAGGCCAATTAATGACTATAACATTGATACTACATTCAAAACATGTCATAAGGTTTGTTCTAGCTCTCTCATTCGAATACCTAAAGGACGGCCCGATCAACTACTGATTTTACGGGCCGAGTCAAAGCTGGTTATATCAACCGTTTCTGTGAAAAATGAGAGTCGAGGACCGCTTGTAATTTGATCTTCGGGATGAATATCGCGATATGGGGACGAGACAGTCACAATGGTCGAAGTGTCGCACAATTGAAGCATTTCCTCTCTCGTTTTACTTCAACGTGTTTGCCTAATTAAGTAGCCAACTCAGTGTCTGGTATAATAGGGTATAATTCCTCAACCTTGTATTACCATACGCTCTATTCAGGCGCTGCTGACCTGAGCGAACCAGGGAAAGTGGTTTCTCACTCGCGAGGAGCGCCACTCCGTCGATCGCATCTTAAAATTCAGAAAATTTTATACATACTAGCAGTAAAAGACACGCTTTTTTTCTCTTTCATTGCACGCGCAGGCATCAGCCTGTGAGCTTATATATCTCTTTAACACCGCTGACTTTGCGGACACTGTCTCCATCCTTGCGTACTTGAACGACGAAATTCGGCTCCGTCTCCCGTCCATTGGGCTTACTTACACTTATGCGTGAACACGTATTGCAGTGTTAGAGCCAGTGACTATACGGTCCCGTCTGTTGATTACTGGCATACCGGTTGAAACCCACATTCTTTTCTTCGTGTTGGGTAGTGTGTACATACTGTGCGCAGCTGGCCCTGTGCGCTGGGGTGGTTAAGTTCACCCTGCCACAGCAGGGTTGGCTGCGTGCATCCGCGGCACACATTTGGCGCAGTGTGTGTTGCGCGGGCCCCGGCTGTTCCTCAATGGGACCGCGACGGTTCTTCCTTCCTTCCTTCCTTCCTTCTTGGATATTTTCAATCATTGCCGGTTTGGCTCCTATAGATGAAAGTATTTCCAAACCATTCTCACGGTCCCGTTTTGGCAACCCTAACCTTAGAGCTAAAAGGTTCGGCCCTTTGCCGCTTGCGGCCAGCCCCCCATACTTTATAAGTATCTTAATCTATCGTTCTTATCTTCATACTGGAAATATAGCCTAATCAGTCATTCGGAGTCCAAAGTTGATACATCGTAATTCCTGCAGGTTACTACTATGTAGGAATTTGAAGTTTACAGTCCGTTGAAGAATATAGTACTAGATACCAGACATCGTTCATTTGTCAAGTGTCACAAAAAGGTATTGCGCACCATCTCACCAGGACTTGTGCCTTAAGACTTACCAGTACCTACCTATATGCGGAGAAGAACGAACCGCGAGCACTTGACAGTACTTGGGCTGGGTAGAAATTAGTCACAGTACTGACAGAGTAGCACTGTCCTGCAAGCAATCCAACTAATAAAAATACCTGGTGGTTTATAAGTTTCCTGGTACTATAGTACCACTGGTAGTTTCTGAATGGGATAGTTTAATGGGATAGTTTGTTGTCACATGATGGCAGGACATCATCAAGTTTCCCACCGTGCCGTTACTAGCGTTAGGCTTTAATAATGAAATAGACGTAAACCCGCATGTGGCGAAACGAGCGCTTGACAGAGAAGAGATTCGATGGGAGAGTGCGATAAAGATGGGTAACGATTGCGTATTGTATATGCCCAAATTGTCAGGTGCCACTCCAGGTGCCGAATGTCGAGAATCGAGATACCATTAAAGCATCGAGCTTTCGGATGATTTGACAATTCTCCCAGTACCGCTCTGCTGCCCAGGTCAATAATGAAGCTCATATTCTCCGGGCTCGGGGTTTTAGTTTTCCTGGTGGTACGAACGCTCCTCTCTGTCAGGAAACGCAGACAGCTTCCTCCTGGTCCTCGAGGTTTACCTATCATAGGCAACGCCCTGCAACTGGGTGGGGTAATGCCATTATGGCTGGTGTTTGACAAGTTAAAGGACGAGTACGGTGCGTACTCTTGATATCTACCATTTGCCGTCTTTCATCTCGCGTCATAGGCCCTGTTGTCTACCTGAATATGATGGGACAAGACATCGTCGTTCTCAACACCAAAGCCTCGGCTACGGAGCTCCTCGAGCGTCGTTCCTCTATCTATTCAGATCGCCCCAGGGGTATTGTAGCGGAGTACCTCGGGAGTCATTTAACACTCCCATTTGCACGATACGGTAAACTGTATGTCTTGAATCTGGCTAATAGAGGTAAAGTCTGACGTGCATTATGCAACTTGAAGATGGCAAGTCATGCGGCGAGCCAGCCATGCCGTTTTAAATACTCGAGTCAGCAACCAGTACCAATCTGTTCAAACCGATGAAGCAGTACTTCTCACCCATAGTCTGTTGTGCGATACCTCCTCTTCAATACGTGCCAAACTCAACAGGTGCTCAATTGATCCATTTTTTTTTTTTTGATATTACTCGCTCTCATTTCAACCCATCAGGTCTGCAACAACCATAATTTCCGTTGTATACGGTAAACAATCGGGTCTTTACTTGGGAAAGTCGGTCGAAGGAGTCCCCGACTCCTCGCTTCAATTTCAAACTCAGATTACTGCCAGTTCACCGGAAGAGCTTCAGGCTCCCGATGCTCTTCAAACTCTCAGCAATATTGCCCATCGGTTTACCAACGCCATGTATCCAGGGGCGTACGCTGTGGAAATTCTTCCAATACTAGATTATCTTCCGGCCCCGCTTGCAACGTGGAAGAGGGATGCAAAACGGGACTTTAAGAAGATATCATATATATTGAGAAGGTATTTTGATGATGCAGTGAGTAAGCTCTTGCTCTATTAATGATTTTATCTTCAATTTTACCCTAAAACAAAGGTTAAAAACGACACTCAAAGATCAAGTCTATGTGTCAATCTTTCTGAAGACCAATCTGAATTGACGAGTGTCGAGAAATCTTGGATTGCGGGAACCATTTCGTAGGTGGTTCCTCCCTTAAACGTAAATGCCTCGGACTCACGTTGATGTATTGCAGCATTGCAGCCCTTGAAACCGTGAGTGAGCGTCATTTGTCCCATACTAGTCCAAGCGCACTGATTTCAGCACAGACCAGTAATACCCTGTCATTTTTCATCTATGCCATGACCCTGCATCCCAATGTTCAGCAACAAGCCCAAAATGAACTAGACCGGGTTGTGGGGAGATCACGGAATCCGACTTTTAGTGATATGCCACACCTGCCGTACGTGAGGGCGATCGTGAAAGAGGTTCGAGACTCGAAAACCTCCGAAGTTATCTCATTAACGCATCGAGCAGGTTCTTAGATGGCAGCCTGCAATACCGTTAGCTGTACCACACGTCTCACTGAAAGTTAGGCTTGAATACGGTTCACGGTCATATTAACATTCTGACACTTTCAATCAGGACGATTGGTACGAGAATTACTTCATCCCAAAGGGTACAAGCTGCATAGCAAATGTATGGTAAGGCCCACGAGTCATCATCATTTCTCCTCGCTATTACTCATGCAATGGAACGTAGGTCGATGAATCGCGATAAAGATGTTTATGGTCCAGACGCCGACCAATTCCGTCCTGAGAGATTCCTTGAACTCTCAGACAAGGGATTTATGCTCAGAGGTGAATACGAAGCCGATGATGGGCATTACACTTATGGTTTTGGGAGAAGGTATAGTTCTTTTTTCTTTCTTAATTTTAACAATACCTAAGTCACCATTGAATTAACAAAGAGTATGTGTGGGGAAGCACGTTGCCGATAATGCGTTGTTTATCAACATATGCACTACATTGTGGGCTCTATGGGTGGAGCCTGATAACTTTTACAAACCCGTAGAAAATCGAGTCCCATTAAAGGACCTCCTCAAGTAGGTTATGTTTAGGCTATATGTACGGACATCGCTGATTTTTGGTCTCAAGCCCAAGCCCAGACTTTCAATGTCGTTTTATTCCTCGATTTCCAGGTGCAGAAGTCGTCCTTCAGAGCTTACATGATTATATTGCACCTGGAACAAATTAAATAGAGCCTTTATTGTTCCGATTGATTGTTGATTACTACTGTAATTGTGGTGAGCATACTACATATGCAGACAAACGAATCCAAATATAGAAAGCGGTCAAAGCGTAAAATATCTTACTCGAATCTTACTGGCGATTCGCGAATTTTATTCAAATTACTTCACTGGTTGCAGATTTTATCTTTTTTCTACACTGTGCATCTTTCAAACTGTAATAGTCAATCTTGAGCGCACCTGTTCTAAATTCGACTTATAAGCGCCCGTAGTGACAGGTCATGCGGTCTGTTCCGGCTCGCAGGCGCCTAATTGTTCATTTTTTCTGCTATGCAACTCTGCCAACGTTCGCTGTTATCATTAAGATTATCGAGAAACCCTCCCTTCCAACTACCGAAAACCCGATGTATTTCCAGCTCTCCGTACGGTCGCACTCATGTTTGGAAAAGACGGCCGCCAGTTCTTCCTAATCCCGTCGTCCCAAAATTCCCTCAACGTGTTGTTCGAGCCGATGGAACCTCTTTTACTCACTGGACCACGTCTCCTCGCTCATTTATACGCTTAACACGTGATACGACGAATAATCCGATGTGGAATACTGCTCTTTGGGCAGACGACCAGGCAGTCGAGGACGAAGCTAATACGACAGGAAGAATGGGTAGATTTAACAAAAGGTTCGATGGTATCGGTGGTGCAGGGGGTTCTGTTGACTGGATGGCGGGTACGGGAGAGGGCAGTGGAATCGCTCTTGAGGGACAGTTAGTTGACCCGAGCAAGTATGTAATAAAGACGAAGAAAAAGAAAGGCGGTGGCAAGTAACAGTCACTGTTCACTGTTCAGTTAGTACTCTACATTTGCACTCAGCAGCTGGCTAATTTTGCTATAGGTTTCCGCTATTCTCGCACATTGACTTTCCACAACTACCAGTGGGAACCAATTATTCATTTAGTACCCCAGTCCATAACAATAGAAAAATATGAGAAACCTAGAAAAGAGAAAAGAAATTCAGCGTTTAACCTCAAATAACAACCTCAACCTGTTTCAGGTTTGCTGCACGCAGGCGCTCCATCCTCTGTTGGTAAACTTTCCATCTAGGAAAGGAGCAGAATTGTGAGACTTGCCTCTTATCCTCTCCCAAAGAAAGTCTTTTGTCGAGTGAAGGTATACCAAATCACCCATACCATATCCAGGGCCGTCAAACTACACTCGCACTGCCGTTGTTAGCATATGGTCACTAACTTTGGAGGACACTGTTTCGCCATCTCGAAAGACACAAAGGTGAAAGATAGATGGTCCTCGCGTTGGTCAGTTGAATGTTGGGGATACTTGTCTATAAGATAGATCATTGACAACCTATCTGTTTGCGATCCATACAAGTTCCCCAGATTCGAGGCATCGAAGTGTAGCAACTCAAGTTCGAAGACCACAATACTTCCCAGCCCACAAGGGTCTTCGTCCTGTCTTTGATTGGATGATGAAGACAGTGGAAGGGAGGTGGACGAGAGACTTCGATAATGAATCAGTACTCTGGATGAAAAAATCAGCTCAGCTCAGTTGTAAGTATTACCCGAAGTGCAAAGCAGGCTACAGTGTGATAACAGCTTGACGAGCTTGATTGCCTCAAGCCACAGGAGTCCAAGGTTTCACGATCGTCTAGCCAGTTCAGAGTTATGAGAGCTTTTTAGCGAAGATGAGTAGTTAAGTTACATATGGTTCCATTGAAAGTAAAGTACTTTATTCTATATTCCTGCATTTTACAAATTATGTACCATAATGCACAAGATTTTCTGCAATAAATACAGGAAACTAAAGACATGTGAGGACCCAGAATAATGAGCAAAATGGATAGATTTATGGAATGAAGCGGAAGTATGGTACGTGTAACGGAGAAACAGAAGGAAAGAGAGAGAGGCTTGAAGTTGAACGAACAGCAAGAGTGATGCCTACAGAAAAGATGAAAGAATTCCGCCAGATAAACGTGAAACTAAGTATTGATAATTGGGAAGGGAAAACTAATTTTGTGGAGTGCGGGATTGAGCCAGTCGAGGAGAGGGGAGGGCGAAAAGAAGGTATTGCAAAGTGATTGGAGCAGTTATGGCCAGATAGTGACCAACACAAATATACAAGGAGAAGGAATCACCGGACAGGGAGCGAGAAAGAATACTATTCGAACACGCAGTTGTACAATCACAAGACGGTTTAGAAACCTCGTCCATCATCACCCTGTAAACTATCTGAACGGACTGAAACACCGCGGAAACATCAGATCTCTAAAGGTTCGTAAGTTCGAGCGTCGAGCACACCTCTGGGTTGACCCTCGCTAGCACCAACTCTGCTATCTCTTCTACCGAATCCACCGACACCGGGCCCTCGGGGCTGTCTGACGACACCTCCGGGACTTTCATGGCCACTACCACTTGATGCGTTCATCGATCCAGCCGACTGCAAACCAGAAGGGAGGTTGGGCACCGGGGGTACACCGCCACCAAATCCTCCATTAGAAAAGAGGGAACTAAAGCCGCTCGATAAACGACGAGAAGGAGAAGCAATCGTGGCATAGCCTTCGCGAATGTTACCATTGGAGGCACGAGTGGTGAGACGAGGAGCTTGGGAGTGGAGCGTTTTCAAGTCTGGCATTGATTTTTTCACTCGCAATGAGGCGGGAGCAGCTGAGATAGTGGACCCAGTGGGAGTCAGATAGGCAGACGGGGCTCGAGAGAGTGTTGGAGCCCGTTGAACTTGTTGCTGCTGCTGATTTCAAAAAATGTTAGAAAAGTAGATCAAAAAAGATCGGGAAGACATACCCTTTGCGGATCGATACGAGTTACGACGGCATACCTTTCGTCGCCCTCGCCAACAGAGTAGTGGTACACGCCAAGCTTTTGGGCGATGAGATGCACGACACGACGCTGTTTAGGAGTCAACATTCTAGAAAACGCCAGTTCATCGCGCATGCGGTCGTCCTTGAACAACAAGATGCGAGAATAAATTTCGAGAGTTGATGGGTCATTCAAATCTAATTCGCTGGCTGACGCCTTGTCAGAGGAAGGGGCCGGGGGAAAGACCTGTGGCGCAGCAGGAGCTGAAGCCAAAGAAGGATGGTTATAAGGAGAAGGCATGGTTGAAACGGGAGGGGAGTATTGTGGCTGCTGCTGTTGGTACGAACCAGACGAGAAGGAGCGTTGAGGGGGAAAACCCGGAGGAGCGGCAGGACTGCCGTAGTCCTCATATCCAGGGGAAACAACACCACCGATTTGCTCTTTCTCAAGCTGCATTGAGCGCATGCGACGGAGGGCTTTTTCCCTCTCGATGCGTTCCTTCTCACTTGCTTGAAGAACTTTCTTGTACTCGACGCGTAGCTTACGTCCCTGCACGTCGAAACCATTCAGGGCTGCAACAACGGCGTCTGCATCGACAGACTGACGAAAGTTGGCAAAAGCGAGACCACGAAAGGCACCTTGCTGGTCGAGATGGTAATTGAAAGCGTACGGGGTAGGAATAGACAAAGACGCCTAGAAGCGGCGGTCAATTGCTGGCCATCGCCGAAGAATCGAGACAACGTACAATTATATCCAGCAGTGTTTCGCGCTTGACATTAAATGGTATATTTTTGATAACGATGGCGGTAGGAATTATTTCGTCATCAGGATTCTGACTAGGCGTAGTAGGACCTATAGGTGGGCTCAGATGGCTCATAGGAGGGGAACCGCCAGCGGAAGAAAAGTCTGAGTTGTTATGAGGCGACAGAGAGCGACTGTCCGAGGAATTATCAAGCCATTGCTGAAGAAAAAAGTGAGAAAAAGCCGGATGAAAAAAAATGGATGAACTGACTGTGGGAAGCCCACCTCTAACAGGCTTGTTCTTCAGCGGGGACTGACCAGTAGTAAGGGGATTATATTGGCTCTGGATAGGAATTCCTGGAGATGTAGCAAAGTGATATTGAGGCCGGTTGCCGCTGGAGCCTTCATAATCGTAAGAGTCGTGAAGACGTTGCTGAGAAAGCGACAGAGAGGAAATATCTGGCGGAGAACTGGTCATAATTGTCTTGAGAGAGAGAGATGAAAAGTCCTAATGTGCTCGTAAAGAAAGCAGAGAAGGGAAAATGGCGGAGAAATGGAGAGAGAACTGATTTTGATGAAAAAGGCTCTCGAGTTCTTCAATCTTGACAGGTGACTCTTGCCCTTGGCTTAGCTAACACGGACTTGTTATTTGTTAAAAAAGTACAAAGCGTTTACACAACTATTGCTCGCTTTAATGGTGTCAAGTCAAAAGACACAGGTATAGAAAATAATCTAGTATGGTCCCAAGGCCCTCTGGAGCTTCCTGCGGACACAGGGCTACTGATTTCTTCTATCGCAGTGTCTACTTGTAAACCAGAGACTCTTTGTCTTGGACCACGACTAGCAACCATCGGCGGTGCAAATGTCGGTCTCGGAACAGATGGCATGTAAAACTTTGGCACGCTGCAAACACCATGAGTTATACTTGTACAGCTTTCTTTCATTTTATTACCTTCGAGCTGGTGTAGGGCCTTGTGCCAAACGCAGAGGACTGGGAGGGCCTCTTCGCATGTTGGATTCGAATAAAATGACTGTTTAAAGTGGGAATAAAGGTCCAAGGCAAAGCAGAAGCCTGCTCGTAGTTTGCCACGGAAACTACACCGAGTATTAGAACCACAGCAACCCGAAACAGACAGACAGAATACTGACAAGAAATTTGGGACAAAATCCTACAAAGTTACAAGCGAAAAACCGGACAGTCTTGCGCGCGCAAAACTACAAAGCAAAGTTTAATAACGTAGTTTGCAGTTTGCCAGCCGATTCGATCACCCGTCGGTACCAGTCCGTTGCTGAAGAGCTGTAACTTGTTCGTTGCTAAACGTCAAGTGACAACTCGTGGGTCAGTGATCCTCGTGCTTGTATCACCCTCGCCTGTCACGATTTTGTATAACTGGGCCAGATAGATACAACGATTAAAATAGAATACACAACAAACGACGATAACACATATTTACACTCCTACGCAGACTCATCCTTGAGTGATCTATAATTTCGCAAAAGCTGGGTTTTGAACGCTGTGAATATCATCAGATGAATTCGAAACTTGGAGCAATTAACTGATTGCAATGATTGAACAAACCTTCTTGATTGTTCCATATAGCGGCGGCGTCAGAGTTAAGCGGTGAGGCGTTGTTGGGCTCTGAGAGAAAATATTAGATGGACAGGGTTCACAGCCGAAGATGACGCACCACCAAGCAAAGATTGAAGAGATATGAGGATCGTCTGCACGCTATAGACAGCGGACCACTTGTCCTGTGCCATCGGATCGTAGGGTCAGCAAACGCGCCACAAGAAAAAGTCCGACAAACCTGTAAAATATCAAGACAGATAGTCCCAGTGCCGATATCGACGTTAGGATGGAAACAGGGCGTCTCAAACTTTATAGTGGGCGCAATGTAGGGATAATTGGGTGGAAAATGGATAGATATTCTGAACGTCAGTCCAGCGTAGACCTGATATGAGATACTTTTGTTAGCAGAACAGAGGAAGACCTTGTTGATTTGGCTCACCGTCCCTGAAGCACCTTCAATTGTCCCCACCCAATCGAATAGGTTCGAGTCGCTTTTAGGAAAGGCAGACTATGTAACACGGATAAGTTCGATCAAACAAGCTTTACCGCGAGAGAGATTTGCGACTGACGATACCAGGAGAGGAGGACATCTATAGTTGATAAATGAACCGCTATTCCTCGACCTCGAGCCTGCTTTAAAAAACGCACCATTAGAGTCATAAGCTCATTACCGAGGCTAGAGCAGCATTAACCAATATTTCAACAACAGAATGTGGCGAACTTTACCGTTTGGCGACACTGCCTGCTCCAGACTGTGAAGAAGCGGTATGACCAGATTTATTGGACGCGGGTGCGCGAGGAGGAGCTAGAGAGGACGTTACTTGCTCCATTGAGAATATATACGAGGAGATATGTTATACAGAAAGAGTTCAAGAAAAAAACCACTGAGGGAAGCGGAGAAAGAAGTAGTTTGAATAACAGTAACGCGAGGCTAGTTTGACACGTGATGGCTACTAATAGGTTGCTACATAATTTAATTACAAGGTCGTTAGTATTTGTGTCCTTCTTTTCCTTCGGTTTTTTTTTGCCCGGTTACATGCTCCTTTTCCTCTATATCTCTAATCTGCTTTCTTCTGTACAAATTTTCGATGCAGTGAAAAGTTTTTTTTACTTCCATACGCGTGTGCCGGCATTTTCCGTCGGCTCATGTGGGAAACCGGAAATGATGCGTACTACGCACTTTGAAGTCTTGACTTGCTCCAACAATGTCCTCCAGCTTTGCGCCTACGCAGGCAGAGCTCGCGCTCGTTAACCAGATTTTCAGCCAATATGATACCCAACAAATTGGAGTTATCACTGGTGAAGTCGCTGTCCGTGTATTTGAAGGTGCCAAGCTACCTCCCACCACACTTGGCGAAATTTGGAGTATTGCTGATGAGGACAATCATGGCTGGCTGTCGAAAAAAGGTGTCTCAATTGCGCTTAGGCTTATTGGATGGGCTCAGAAGGGAGAGAAGATCAGTAAAGACTTGATTTCGAAATGTAAGTGTAATGTTGTGAGTCTAGGGACGAGGGATTTACTTGAAACATTTATGAAGCTGGCCCATTACCTGTCGTTGAAGGAATCTCTGTCGTTTCTTCACATAACACCGGGAGATCAATACCCAGTTCTCCACCGCCAACTTCATCCTTGCCTCCGCTGGCACCGCTTGACAGAACCAGGTATGTCAACATGTTTATGAAGTCGGAGCCCAAAGATGGTCTCCTGAGCGGTCAGTGATTTCTGTCTCCTTGTTCTGAATCTACTGTCGCTCATAGCTTGCACATAGCTGAACAAGCTCGCGACATATTCGTCAAATCCCGTCTATCAAACGACCAGCTACTTCAGATATGGTTCGATTACCTGCTCTCTTGTACATTATATATATATTCTAATATCCAAAATCCAGGAATCTCGCTGATACCCAGGACCGCGGTGCCCTCGATTCTACAGATTTTGCCATAGGAATGTATTTCATTCAAGGAGTAATGTCCAACCAGATTCCTGTCATACCCACTTTCCTACCGCCAGGTCTGTATCAACAGGCTTCGGGCGGCGCAACTCCCAGCGTCCGTACGCATCTTACTGGAGGCACGACTGGCTCGTTCAGTCCTGGGCCTACCCAGTCTTCATTCCCACAGAACAGAGCCTACGTCCAGCCACAATACACTGGTCAGATGCTCCAGCCTCAGAGCACCGGTGCAACTGCCCAGAAAAAGCCTTTGGTTGCTCCCACTCTTCCTGCGCGCAAAGTGACAAACCCTTCGGCTATCGGAAGCAGCGCGTTTGGTGCCGCCCCTCAGTGGGACGTCACTGCTGCTGAGAAGGCTTCGTCTGATGGCTACTTTGATACACTAGATACTGCCAAGCTGGGGTACATTGAAGGAGAGGTTGCTGTACCCTTTATGTTGGAATCTAAATTGCCTGGGGATGTACTTGCTCAAGTCTGGTGAGTCACCTTGCAGTTTCTGAGGTTCAACAAGAACCTAAGTTGTTTACAGGGATCTCGCCGACCTCAATAATGACGGCCGTCTCACTCGTGACGGCTTTGCTGTCGCAATGCATCTAATCCAGAAGAAACTCGGAGGAGGAGATATTCCTCCCAGTCTTCCTCCGTCTTTAATTCCTCCGTCCATGCGTCAAGTCAATACTGGAGTCTCCTCATCCCCTTTCTCTCCTGTACAGGCTCAACAGCCTACCTCTCAACAAGACTTGTTCTCTTTCGACGAAACCCCACCTGCGTCTGCGGCTCCGTCTAATGGCGCGTTCAATATTCCAATGCAAACCACGGGCTCTCAACAGGCCCAGCAACAACCTTCGGGCTTCGTGTCACCATCCAACTTTACTTCTCCTTCACTCTTTGCGTCACCTTCTGCTTCACATGATCCCTTTACTTCCTCAGGTACAAAGTTTATAAATCTGCCTACCCCACAATATTGATGATATCTCAGGTTCCAAGGATCTCCTCAGTGACGATGAAGAGCTTAATACCGCCTCATCACATCCTCTTGAGGACCAGTCTGCAGAAATTGGCAACACACAGAACCAATTAAACTCAACGAACAAGTCCCTCGCAACAGCCAGGAACACACGAGAGACAGTGGAGCAAAAACTTGCTAACCAAGCTGGGCAACTTGCGGCTCTTCAGACTCAACTGTCGGCCGCCAAAGCCGCATACGAAACGGAAACGAAATTGCTCGAGACTTTAAGGGAACGTTACTCCACCCAGACTGCTGAAATTGACAAGTCCCGTACCGAGCTTATCACTGCCGAAAGTGACCTGAGTGCTATGCGTGTCGAAAAGACGGAAATCGAAGGGAGTTTCTTGAGGGACAAGGAGGAAGTGAGAGCGATTAATCGAAAAGCTTTCGAGGCCAGTCAGCAGATCGAAACTTTAAAGGCCGAAATCGAAAAGGCAAAGAAGGAAGCCAAACAACAGAAGGGTCTTTTAGCTATTGCCAAGAAACAGCTTAGCTCTAAAGAAGCTGAACGAGCTAAAGTCGAAAAGGAGCTTGCCGAAGCTCAGGCTGCGACGGTGGCCGTTGCCCAGGAGAAGGAAGAAGTGGAGGCTGAATTAGAGAAGGTTACTACTATGCCGGTGGATACTGGTGCAGACTTGGTAGTTACGGCGCCGGTTCTTCCGGAGCGTACGACATCTCAAGATTCCTTAACGTTTGCTGCTGCCCATGCATTGCCAACCACTCCCGATCTTGGTACGCCTGGGAGTAAGAGTAACAATCCTTTCGAGCGGCTGGTCAAGTCTGACCCATCTACTCCCCGGACTCAGTCTCCCTTCCTACCGTTCAGCAACGCCACCGTACCTAGTCCGTCCGTGCATAATGGTGGTGCAGAGATGGCGACAAACGAACCCTCGTTTGACGATCCGTTCGGTTTCTCTCAGGCATTAGATGTTCCTATCGAAGCTCCCGTTCCAACTACCGACTCAGCGCCCTCTGAAGATATTACCGGTATATACCCGCCACTCTTGACCTTTACGAATCCTCTCCTCCGACACCGACAACTGCTCAGACAGAGGAGTTTGTCACACCTCCCTCTACCGCTGATGGTGCTGCTATCAACCGCAAGTCTACTGAGGAAATGATGACCTCCAAATTCCCTGACCTTGGAACTGATGTCGTTACGGCTCCCACTGCCACTGTTGAGTCGCCTACAACTCCCAGTCATATGCCTGGCCATTTCAGTGCACCTCCCGAAAGTCCTCATGAAACGGATTTCGATGCTACTTTGAGAGAACTTGAGCCACAGGAGTCTGACAGTAGTGACGACGAAGACGAGGTTCCCCTTGCGTCTCTTAAAGCAAAAGCTGCTGATACCCCAGAGAATGAACTGAAGTCTACAGCCACCCCAGTCACGAATGGGGCTTCATTCGACGATGTATTTGGTGTCCCATCTTCCAATGGCAAGACAGTTCCTGCTGCAAAAGCCACGGATGTCTCTGGCATGCCTCTCAAGGCTGAGACTTCTCCGTTCGGTGTAGAGCCATCGGTTTCGAATGTCTCTTCCCCTACTGAAGCGGGTGTTAACGCGTTCGATGAAGCAATGGGTAAAATCTCTTACACTGCTGATGTACCCTTGACAACACCGCAATTCTCATTCGATACCGCTTTTGATGACAATTTTGATTTTGGGTCTGCCAAAGCTCCGGATACGTCTTCGTCCTTCCCTCCAGCACCTGTGAATGGAACGGCACCGACGACTGTGAATGGATCTGATGGATTCGAAGATCTATTTGTGACTCCCCCAAGGAACAACGTTTCTCCAGCAGCTCGCCCCGTATCGACTTTTTTGCCTAATGTAAATGCTTCACCATTATCCACAGCTCCTCCTACAGCTCCTCCCCCGGCTAGTGCTCCCCCTGTTACTGCCGGGCCCAGCTTTGACGAAGTTTTCGCTGGTCTTGACTCTTCAACCCTTGCATTGGATTTACCTCGTACTGCCAGTGTCCCCGCTCCGGCCCCGATACCCGTCCCAACGCCTGTCCCAGCGGTGAACACTCCAAGTACCCCTACACAGAAACCATTTCCGGCAGCCTCAAAGACCTCCCCGTCACAGTCCAGTATTACACGAACCTCTTCGCCGCCTCTTCGAACGAAATCTCCTCCAGTTCGAACCAGTTCTCCGAAACCTACATCTAGACCTTCGACTACTCAATCTACTTCCAAGGATGGACATGAAAAAGAAAAGATTCCACCAAGGCATTCGAAATTAAGTGTAAGTCGTCTCCAGCGCTAATATCGATAGATGCTGAACGGGTTTTCAGATCCGACTACCGTTTGGAAAGAAGAAAAAGCAGGAGGCAGCTCCTCCACCTCCTCCTTCGCAACTCCTAACTCCTCCCACAGAGGAACCGGAACGGACTGGGTCTCCCGCCGTTGACGATGACGTAGAAGCGGTGAAGCAACTCACTGCTATGGGTTTCAGCCGTTCTCAAGCTGTAGGAGCACTTGAAAAATACGCGTACGATGTACCAAGGGCCCTCAATAGTCTTCTTGGTCAGCCATGATCGTAGTTTTATTATCCCTTTTGAAATTATTGGAAAAATGGCTTCACTCTTTTATGTAAATGATCGCTTTTCTAGGCGTTGCACACTCGTTTAACATTCGTGGAACTTTCATCTATGGTATCCCTATCTATTACCCTCCTTCACAATATCTTCAATAAGAACCCTCTACTGTAATGGGTGGAATAACTCTTTCTGGAATCGTTTCAGGCAGTTCAAAGCCCCGTGGCACGTGTCTAATTCCAAAAAGATAAGCTTTATTTATAACATATGCATATGCATACTCCCCGTCGAAAACCTGCTGGGTGGTAGATCCAAAGGACCCGAAACATTTTTACACCAGGCTTCCCATTCCTCTTGCTTCTCAATTTGTTGATTCAGTTTCTGCACCTGTGCAAGCGTAGGAAGGTGTGTGTGGAGACAGTACACATAGGCAAACAAGTCGCCATCTTGTACAAGCTTGATGGTATTTTCACCAAGGCGAATGTAGAATCCAATATCAACAAAGCCATCTGGAATCAGAACGGACTGGTAAAAAAAAGTCAGATTCATCATACTTTACGAGAATGGAGGCAACAAACAGCGTTGGGTGGAGCCAAAGGTATAGACCGGGTTTTTCCATCCTGTTTAGTGATTTCAAGATGTAATTGGTTCCCTCTTGGCCATGAGGGCTTCAGCTCATCGTAGTTGGGATTTTTGCCCATTTCGGCTTTCAAATAGCATGCCAAAGAAAGACAAAGGGTATCTCGTCTATCTTCGTGTCTGGAAACAGTGAAAGTGAATAAAAACTGACAAAATAGATGCATACATTGGTGCAATCATTCGGTGATTCCAATTTTGGATCGAAGTGAACTGATGTTGGTTAACTGAGAAATGCATGCTGATAGAAGTATCCTTCTTCTTGCGTCCTTCTTGCTTTGAAGTGGTGAAGTGTTTACCGAACCCAGCTGTAGATATCATGTAAATCCAAGATGTTAGACTGAGAAAATACTGACCGCAATTGGGAAGCAACACTTTGGTGAGTTTTTGTCGTCTTTCTGTTAGGGTAGCCTAGTTGAACTTCAGACCGGGAATTCAGTAAGGGATGATAAGGATTACCAGTGGCATGTCAACATCTACATCCGGAGAGAATTCAGCTTTCTCAACTGACTCTGAATCAACGTCCATCGCGTCCACCACTTTGGGACGACAGACTTCTCGTTCTTCTGCTTTTATCGTCCCCTCGATTGGACTGCGATGGGTAAGTTTGGTAGAACTAAGAGATGCTGAAGGCGGAGGTGTCATAAAGGCTTGGTCAAGAAAGTTCAGTGGGGATTGGGACACACGGCCAGTAAAGGGAGAAGAATGCATTCTATGGGGAATGTTTAAAGAAGGCAATTCTCTTTGAGGATTCAGAGGAGATTGTGATTTCATCGCCACGTCAAGGAAATTAGGAGCGCTGGAGACTGAACTTTCACGTTTAGCCAACATTTCCTGATCAACGCCGATGGAATGTATGGAAACTAGGGAGCCAGAATAAGCAGAAGTGCCAGTCTCAACAGGGGGTGATCCTTGCGATTCACGAGTCATCTGTACCTCAACCGATGGTGTGGGATCGCTGGTTTGTAATTCCCCGAAATAGGACGTATTAGGTTCAGATTCTCTCATTACTACCTCCTGCATATCCAGATCTTCTAGATCCTGTGTCGAAATTCTATGTGCTTTGAGTTTCTTCTTCTTTCGGGGCTTCAGTGGCACTGGAGAGAAATCGTTCTGTAGTGTTTCAGGGGGGACTTGCTTTGAATCGTTAACCATCGGGGGTGGCGTCGAATAAGATAAAGTCGGGTGGGATGAAGCTGAATCAACCACTGGAAAAGAAGTCGAGGATGAAACAGGTGGTGGGGTGGGGTTCAATGAGTAATTTAGGCCTGGGTTAGCTGCAGGTGATGAAATGGTAAGCGAATGTGAGGGATTAGATAAATGAGGAACCGAGCCTGAATTGATCGCCGGAGAAATTGTACGTGGATGCTGTGGACCAAAGGTAGTAGATATGAGCGCTGAATTAGAGCGGAATGCTGCTTCTGGATTGACAGAATGTATTGATGGAGGCGGTGATGAAATCATTGCATCTACATCGATAATTTCAGGGCGGGATATTGTCATATACAATGCCTGGAGGCGCGCTATAAACGCGTTTATGAATGCAGAGAAAAGAATGGTGGAAATGCGTACTGCGAAGCGAAAAAGATGAAGATGCAGGAGAGCAAGTAGTCGGAAATCGGTCTCGAAAGCCGTACACAGTGGCAACGAGTTTTCGATACGATTGCACGTGAGTGTTATCAGGATATTCATGTACATTGAATGTTCCTTTTGGATCAATACCGAGTGCAACTCTCAAAGTGTAGAGAGCACGCTTGGAGGATAAAACAGATTGAGACGTAGCTAATGGTGGGCCTACAAAGATTTACCTCTATTATCTCTATAATCTTAAGTTGAACTTCAGGATAATAAGCTCTTGGATCGGTTGCCTACGCTCGTCAGAGCGTATGTTTGAGCAGACTTGGACGAACTATCACTTACCCAATCTGTAAGTTTCTCAACAAATTTGTTATAATCATCGATGCTTGAAAGTTTATTTTCGATTACTTTCAGCAGTTTCATATTTTTTTGCTTGGGGTCGATGTTCTTCTTGTGGTCAATGGGAGATTGGCTACTCTTCTGCTTGGGATCTAAAGTCTGCTTATGGTCTAAAGGTTCGGACATTATGGTAGAAACGAAGTGAAGTGAAAATACATAGGCGCTCAGCAATTCATCCCGTGACGGGGTGACGGACCGAGAAAAACTTGTTTCTGCCCTCAACCATGAATTCGCAGTCTGTCGCGGGACCCTCACGTCCCAGAAAATCTGGAAAGAACACCAAAGATAGAAAGTCTCGCGTTCGATCCACAAAACTCAAAAAATTATCGGAAAATGAGCGCATTCAAGCCCTTGAACGACAAGCCATCGAATTTGCAAGTGTTTCTTAATTATCTCAACAGCGAGCTAATAAAGTTTCAAAAGTAGGAAGCTCAAGAAGGTCTCAAGGCCTTTTCCGATCTACCGATCTCGGAAAACACTAAGCGAGGCTTGAAGAAAGCTTTCTTCGTAGACATGACCGATATCCAAGCACAAAGCTTACCAGTTTCACTGAAAGGGAAAGATGTACTCGGTGCAGCGCGCACTGGAAGTGGTAAAACACTTGCCTTTCTCATTCCTGTCCTCGAAATATTGTATCGGCAAAAATGGGGACCCATGGATGGACTTGGTGCTTTAGTTATTTCACCAACGCGCGAATTGGTGCGTCCACTTTTACTGACAGTTCTTGCTCCGATTCAACATCGCTAGGCTGTCCAAATATTTGAAGTTCTTCGTTCTATAGGAGGATATCATTCCTTCTCTGCTGGGCTGGTCATTGGTGGAAAGAACCTGAAAGATGAGCGCGAGCGACTGTCAAGAATGAACATTCTAGTTGCAACGCCTGGACGTCTATTACAACATATGGACCAGACCTTTGGTTTTGAATCAGATAATCTGAAGTTGCTAGGTACGTGACTCAGATTTTGGTGCATTGAGCTCCTTCGCTGAACATCATATCGTATAGTCCTTGACGAAGCAGACCGAATTCTGGATATGGGGTTCTCTAAAACACTATCTGCCCTCCTTTCTCATTTGCCTACAGCCCGACAAACCTTGCTTTTCTCCGCCACTCAAACTCGTTCCGTCAACGATCTTGCGCGTCTCAGTCTCAAAAATCCAATTTCGATTGGCGTTAATGCAGCTGATGACACGTCTTCTACGTCGATACCTCAGAATCTCGAACAGCACTATCTCGTCTGCACGCTCGATCAAAAACTTTCCATATTATGGAGCTTTATAAAGTCACACCTCCAATCCAAAATCATCGTTTTCGCGTCTAGTGGTAAACAAGTCCGTTTCATGTTCGAAACATTTTGTAAAATGCATCCCGGTATGCCGCTCATTCATCTGCATGGAAAGCAGAAGCAAACCGCCAGACTCAGCATGTATGACAAGTTCGCGCAGTCAAAACATGCTGTACTCTTTGCCACGGATATCGCTGCAAGAGGTCTCGACTTTCCGTCCGTGGACTGGGTACTTCAGCTGGATGCCCCGGAGGATGCAGACACTTATATTCATCGAGTGGGTCGCACGGCGAGGTATGAAAGCAAGGGTAAGGCACTGTTGTTCCTCATGCCCAGTGAAGAAGAGGGCATGCTCGCTGCCATGAAAACAAAAGGCGTAGAAGTGCAGAAGATAAAAATAAGACCAAATAAACAGCAGGACATACAGAACCAGCTACAGAAGCTCGCATTCCAAGACCCAGAAATCAAGTATCTTGGTCAAAGGGTGAGTGATCATCACGTCTTTTTTCCTCTATTTGAACGGTTGTATAGGCTTTTGTGTCTTATATGCGCTCCGTGCACCTACACAAAGACAAGTCGATATTTAAGGTCGCCGATCTTCCTGTAAATGAATTTGCAGAGTCTCTCGGCCTGCCTGGTGCGCCCAAAATCAAATTCCTCAGTAAAGAAATTGCCAAACAAAAGAAGAATGCTGATCGACGAGCGGATACCGCAAAGCAGCAGGCTCTTGGGGAAAAGGAGGAAAGCGATGAGGAATCTGATGGCGACCTGCATCTATCAAGTGATGAAGAGGAGGGAAGTGAACATGAAAGTGAACCCCCTGTGGAAGCGGCAAATAAAAACCCTCCCAAAGTTTGTTTTGGTTGCAGAACCGTAAGCCATCTTATTGATCATTTATCCAGAATGGAGGTGTACGAACCAAATACGACCGAATGTTTGAACGTAAAAATCAGGACGTTCTTTCCCTGCACTACTCCAAACTCATCGAACAAGATGTTGGATCTGATGAAGATGACTTTATCACACTCAAACGCGCAAATCATGATCTTGGTGACGCGGCTCCACTCAAAGAAGTGATACTGGAGAACTTGTCAAGGCGTAAACAGAAACTCGGGAACGCTAAGCGTACGATTCTTCTCAATGCGCCTACGGTGAAGAAGATTGTATTTGACGATAGTGGCGTGGGATATGAGGCGAACCCCGTAGCTAATGCGGACGATTGGGTGCATGAGAAGGGAGGCATGGAGGGCGTGTTCGAGGCAGGAAACAAATATGCCGAGGCAGAGCGAGGAAAGATGAAAATTGCGGATGTACTTGATAAACAAGAGGCTAGGGACAAAAAAAAGGAACAAAAGAGGAAGAGGAAGGAGCGAGAAAGGATGGTGGTAAGATTTGATTGTGTTTTCTCCAGTGTCTGTACTCAAACCTCTCTTCAGCCAGAAGATAGAGACGAAGTAGGCGCATATGCAGCGCCACTGTCAGATGATGATCGTTATGTGTCTCCAGAGTTTGAACTACCGCCGGAATCGGAATCTGAAGAAGCTCCTCGACCATCGAAACGTAGTAAAACAGTAAATTCCAGGTCTCAACCCCCGGGTACGCTTGAGGACGAAGAGGAATTGGCGCTAATGCTACTACGTGGTTCGAGATCGTAGGTACACCTGACTCTGAGAAACAGTCGATTTCCTTCCATGCAATGAATGTCGGAGTCGGAAGTCTATAATGATACAGACAGTTTACAAAACGGCATTATTAAAAGTATCGATAGGACAAATGAAAAACTATGGCTACATGACGTATGCGTACAACAAAAGTACAAGTTGTTCATAAATTAATTAACGCATCCCTTTCAGATAGCTTCCAATAATGAGTGAGTCCATGCTTCACCAAGACGAGAAACACTCACTGATATACATCCCCTGTTCGGCAGCCAAAATTTCTACACCCAGTCCAGCAGCCTGAACGAGCGATCTAACTTGTCCCACAATAAGCTCCCGAACTGATTCAGAAGAAGAACCCTCGTGGGGAGTGATCTGGTCTTTACAATGAATAATGTAAACACGAACACCCGTCAATATGTCCCGTAATTCCTCGGAAGATGGCGCATTATGTTTTTGACGCTTTCGTTGTGGTCGCTGTCGGGATGCGCTATTGGAACCGCCGCTCCGAGTGTGATACACCTCGGTAGCCAATGCTATTAGCTCATCACGAAGATGTTCCGGGGTGAGGTGACCATGTAACGTGTCGTCTTGTCTACCAGAAGGCCAAGAGCACTCTATAAAGATCGTTGAAAGCGTATGAGGAATCATGGGAGCAGCCTGTCGCCAAACATTTATTGTCTTGGGCGTGGTAGAGATCGAATCAGGTTCTACATCCCCAAAAAATAGAAATTCCCGCTTGGATGGATGGGAGTCGGAGCGGATGAAAAATGCCGTGGAAGCATAAGGCCCTAATTCATTGGTGCCATGATTTATGGAGAAGCCTTGAACAGAGATGTCAGGGAAAACCGTATGATACTTGCCATCCAGAACGAGACTATCGGGAATGTGGTTAGCGCGAAACCAGGTTTATTAGCCAAGAGATCTCACAGAGAATACAGTAGTTTGAAGTCCTCGTCATCCTCGTCGTACGATGCAAGATTTGGCCATTTGCGCCAGTCGAAATAACCTTCAAGATCTTCTAGTATTTCTTTGGTGGCATATACACGTTTTCGAGTGCCTCCAAATGAACCGGCAGAGAGCACAAGGGAACTAATATGATCTAAATGCGCGTGTGTGAGGAGAAAACATCTGGAAATAGAAAAGTTCAGATTTTAATTTCATGGACTGTATTGAAGAACCAAACTACTTGACGAAAGAATATACTTCTGAGGCGGTAAAGACTCGAGAAGCACCATCAAGTGCCTTGAACAACTGCGGTCGGCTCTCGAGAAGACGAGATAGTGTCCCTTGACCTGATCCTATAGTTGTTGTGAGTATTTGGGGACTGACGTTTGCTAGCAGCTCACCTGCTTCTAAGCCAATAATACCTGCACTCCATTCTGCATTATGAGGCTTCAATAAATAACTGTTTGGAAAGTAGGATAGGGACAGTGATGGGTGAGGAGGGGGACGATTGCAAATTTGGTGCAAAAACTACGAACCCACTTAGATTCGTTTCAAATGGTCCCCCGCCAGAACCAACAACACAGATATCAAAAGCAGGCGGGTCAGCCATGTAAAACGCGTCGAAAACGGCGTCGGAGATGTTGACTGTTTTTGACGAAAGAGGGAGGCTTTATATACGCGGAATAAATGGTGACTGGAGATATTGACGCTGAAGTTGACCTTGTATTTGTTGTACTCGCAAAAGAGCAGCAGCGTGATTGACGTTACCTGGACGCGAAGGGAGGAAGGAAAGCGGTGCTAATTCAAAGTAAGAAAGGAACTGGAATTTGATGGGTCTTCTACTACAGCTAGGGGTCAATGATATTATTATTAATCATGAACACAAGTACTTGGACCTATTGGTACAGAGAGATAAGAATTACAATGAACTCGAGGAGAGCAAGGACAAGGTAAAGAAACAAGGGGTTTATTGACTCAGCGCTCATCATTCATGATCCGCCAATAATTCTTTGTTCTCTCACTAAGTACTCTCTGGGCAGTGAGCACGAGTCCCCTAGTAGCCAGCCGGACTCGACGGGGAAGAGACAATTTATTCCTTGTCGTTCCTGTGTTTCAGTCTACTCGTAAAGGCCTTGAAGGCATGGGCCAATACCATGACGTTTGACGAACTTGATATTTCTTTGAAAACTCCATCCTCATTAAACAAAGGTATCAAAGGTCGATCCGCCTTCAAAATTTATGAAGTATACATGATCGACTTGGCTATATATAAGCCCGTGTCTTCACGTAGGTGGTGGTGCTCTCCTCCTCGAACTGCCCACAGACAGGCAGATCTCAAACATTCAAAATAGTCATGGCTACCCAAGAACAATATACATGACGCCATCCGAGTCGAGGTGAGTACGAGGCAGGCAGCAATATTTGATTGGCACAGGATGCTACCGCTTGCAGGATACTTGCGATATCACGAGTATTTAGGGAGCACAGGATGATATCTACGATAAGTCACTGTTGTATCATCGGTAATCTTGTCAGATACTGGGCTGAGATATGTTCTTTATCAACCTCTGCCGGGTGCACCGTGGGTGAAGCAATTTACTATGTTTGGAGTTATAGGAGCTCAGCGCTCAGGTTTGAAGCATCCACGAAAAGGAAGGAGGGTTTCAAGGAACAGCAGCCTATGTGAAGATCATGATCACCAGCTTATTTAGAAGCAGAGCTTGCAGTCGTCGCGAGGGCCAACGACTCGGAGTCGGTGTTGGTGGGTGGCCAGAAAGAACGGTTGGATGTCACTACCTCTAATCGAGTCTATTCAAGATTGAAAGTGAAAAGAAGTCGTTCGCAATGCCTAGTCTCTTGCGTATAATTTGCTGAGGAGGACTGTGACAGAGGAGCCTTATCAACGAGTCCGTCGTTTCAGTTCATAGGTTTCATGGCGAGACCTATATCATAATATTCATGAACAGGTACTTACAAGAGCTTGAAGGAAGGATGCAAAAGCGAACAAGCAGGCTGGAAAATGAAACATTTAATGAAAAAATCCCCGTCCTCCGTGTACGGTGGCTAGTTCTATTGAGCAGAAGTATTAACGTGGGGGGAGACCTACCCCCCCCCCCCACCGTAAAATTGGTATGTTGGTATATATATAATATATACAGGAAGGAAGAAAAAAAAGCGTTACGAAGAGGCGTAAAGTTTTACTACACCGTCTGCCCCAGCACTGGTCATGAACGGAAGTGTTGGGTGGAACTCGACGTCAAGCACTCCTTCACGCGACTTTTCGCGGTGTGATGTGTTCTCCTGCACGCATTGCCGAGATCCAAGGAGGTCCCAAAAGCGGATAGAGCAATCATGGCTACTTGAGACTAGAGAGAATCCTGACGGATCGATGGAAAGAGACGTGACGCCATCAAGGTGGGCTTGCATCGAATGCGTACATTGACCTGCAGGGCCACCAATTTAGACTATTGTTGGTTCATCACAAAAAATCACCGACAACATACCCGTTATAATGTCGAAGATTCTGATAAACTTGTCTTCATGGGCGGTAACAAGTAATGACATTGTTGGATGTGACGTTATACAGTTGATCTGCGTTGCAGGGGTACCGTCTGGATGAGACGAAGCGTTAGCCTATCATAATGGACGGAAGAACAGGAATAAACGTGCCATAGCTCATGTCGCTTGGTAAGCGAGAGAGCTCTTTTCCGGTCTCGATCTCGAAAATCTTGACCACGGCGTTCTGGTAGGCCACTGCGACCTTCTTGAGGTCGCTTTTGATAGCTTCGACGGATGTTGCGCCTGGAGCGTCGCGGTCCTCATCCGTGGGTGCATCAATACCATCCACCCCAAGCCATCCCCACGTTAGTTTGAGCGCACCAGCCGAGGGACCACTGACATCCCAAACTTTTACCGCTCCTTCAGCGCCACAGCTTATGAGCGTACTCTCATCTCTGGCCAAAGCTAGATCCCATACGGCATCGGTGTGACCAACCAGCTGGCCCCGGAATCTGGTCTCATCATAAGGCGCATATGTCGTGTGTGAGGGTGGTGGAAGCGACCATACTCGTATCGACGAATCTAATGAAGCCGAATACAAGAGCTGTTTTGAAGGTGCGTGGATTAAGCGTGTAATGGCAGCAGAATGACCCCGCAGTGTGAGTTGCGGTTCAATCTCCGTGGTGACCCGTGAACTTTTTAGAAAAAAGGTTGAGATCAAGTCGGACTCTAAAAGCCAATACGCACGTAGATGATGCTAACCCAGCAACGTCCATTCGCCATATCTTGACAGTGCAGTCGTCGCCACCAGTAGCCAAGCATAGCTCATGGGGATGGAACGCAACCGCCCTGACCGCGTCCAGGTGACTATGATACAAAAATTTATGAGCGTCCGGTACGATAAAATAGACTGTTACACAACCGACTTTCTGAGTGTCCGTTTGGCTTTCCATACTTTACCGCCATCACCTTCAGAAACTATTGAAGAATCATCATCTTCAACATCTCCCTCGTCATCCTTCAGCTCGTCTTCAAACTCTCTCCGTGTTTCCCAGTTTTCACGAGAAAGTCTAAGCTGCTCAGAGGCATCATGAGCTTGTCTGAGCTTTTCTTTCCATTCTCCTGCGTCATCAGGGCGAAAGATGGCCGTTTGACGGGCCTCGGGTTCAGAATCCTGGTCCGATTGCTGAGAGGCCGGTTGTGATTGGCCGGGATTAGGTTGTGGTGGCCGCTGCTGCTGGTTCTGAGTTTGCATCTGCTGCTGAATCTGCTGCTGATGCTGCTGTTGTTGTTGAACCTGTTGCTGTTGCTGCTGCTGAGCTTGTTGTTGCTGGATGTGCTGTTGAAGCATGCCGCTTGCTAGCGGATTACTCCGTTCAAGAGGGCCAGTAGCAGGAGCAGATGAAGGACCCGATATTAGGTTTATCCCGTTTAGTAAGGACGATCCGGCTTCTGGAAGAACCTTCCTAGGTCGTCCGTTGTAGGCCATTTGCTCGAAGGAAGGGACGTTGGGTAATGAAAGTTGTACTGTCGAGTTGTTCACTAATGGCCGGTTTGGAAGCGGGTTCATGGCCTGTGGAGAGGTCAAGTACTGGATTTCTTGAAGACATCTATGTGACGTGGAAACAGTGAGGACGTGAAGAAAACAGAGAGACAGAGAACACACTGCTTCAAATAGTCCCGACTACGTGCCCTGCTTTTTGGGTCGCGCCCTGGCGGCGGCCTACCGATGCCTGCAAGAGAGCCGCCAGATGGACCACTTGGCCAATTGAGACCTGTCCAAGAACCTGGTCTTCCTGATGAGCCTATCAAAGGGGCACCATTTGGGAGTCGATTGTCAGGAAGAGGAGAGTCTAGTGAGCAAGTAAGTATAAGCATATGGCGTTGAAATATGAGAGAGAAAAAGCACGTACCGTCACTCCGAGGTGAACTTCCGCTGCTTTCTTCTTTGATATCGTCCTTGACAGCCTGAGTCTGAATTGAGACCAGCTTTGCTGGCGGAGCTGTCTGAGTAGCTGTTTGATTGAGTTGCTTTGACCTAAGGCCCAGTTCAGCGGCGACGCGTTGGACGGAATAAGAGGCAAACTAACCGCTCCATCCGTAGAGCATACTCGAGCATTTTGATGCGACGCATCAAGTCGACCTTGACGTTCTCAAAGGAACGTCTTTCACCTTCAAGCAACGCAATTCTGGCCTGAAGGAACGATGAGCAACGCGACTTGCGGGGCCAAAAGGACAAAGAAAATACCCTCATTTCCGCCCTCTCGATTTCCCATTCGTTACGGTCGCGTTCATAACGTCTCCATTCTGTTTGCAAAAAGTGCAAAACACTTGAAAGAGTGTAGTCTTGACCGTTTAGCGGCGGTGGAGGAGGAATGTTATTCTGTTGGCCTGGCTGTTGTTGTTGTTGCTGCTGCTGTTGCTGTTGCTGCTGTTGCTGGTTTTGCTGAGGTTGCTGCTGATTACTCGGCGGAATATTTTGGAGAGGGCCAAGCATAGGAATTTGGATTGTGGAAACAGGAATCAAAGCTGGGTGTGGGGAAGAAGAATGATACTGCATATGTAATTACAACTTGCAACTCAATTTTTCCGCTATATTTTTGCATTCATGTTTTCTGACGCCCATTACTGAGGAACTCTTGACATGGCCCAGGAAAAAAAAGTTTTCTCCGATGTCGATTCACCCTCTATATTACCACAACAAAAAATATCTACGAGTGTTATCTACGAGTATAGATGCCCAGTAGATTGACTAAAGCTTGTAAACTGCGCCCACAGTGCTAATTCTCCAATAGAGTGTGACCAAGTCAAGGACCAAGTCCAGTAAGGGATCCTTATTTCTTGCCAGACCTTGCGAAAAGAAAATAAACTTGTTTGTTTGTAAAAACAATGCAGCCACCTACTTTTTCAGTCCTGCTCCAAATACTGGACCGCCTTTATGAAGCTTGCGGTTGAGCACATCACATTCACGATTTGCTAGAATTGACATACCTTTCGAAGCCTGGGCCTGGGCAGCCTTAAGCGCAGCAGCCTCGGCCTTTTTCTTTTCCTTGAACGCCTTGTCTATGTTTCGACATAAACTATCAAATCATGAGCAAGCCACATGGTGAAATTCAAGTACCCTCTTCGTCTTCTTCTTTCTTATCCTTCTTGGGAGCCTGCCAGAGGACATGAGTCTGGCCGATCTAACTAAAGGTGCGAAATTCATATACCTTCAACGGCTTGAGCTTTCCTAGAAATCAGAGCAAGTCAATAAATGAAGAAAACTCGAGTTATATCAAACAACTTGCCTCCTTGACGGCCAGACATGTCGATACTTAGCAGAAGAGATGCGTCGCCAAGCGCCCAATATAAATCTAATTAGACGCTGAAGCTTAACGATGCTTCCGGCTCCGGCGTTGTGCATCGCAGTTTTGTGCCTTTTGACTTGTACTTTTGGAGAACAAATACCATTTTATATGGCTTCAGAATGGAAAGTAGAGCTCTCAAGTGACTGGGATGTCCTCGGCCCGTTTCCCATATATGCTCGAGAACAACATTTCCTTGATCCTTCATTTCCTATCGATGGTCTGGCCTTTCTCGTTGCTTTATCTGCCATACTCTCATCATTACTGCTCTAGTATCTGCAAAAATAAACTACAATGCAACATACCCCTCATCTTATGCCGACGGAGGCCGAGTCTCATGGACTAAGGCGTCGAGCCAAGACAACGTATTGGAAGTAGTATTTCCCGAATCTGTGAGGTGGAAAGCACTTAGAGACATCGAAGGCTGGGCTGCGGTTCAACATCATGCTGTCCTCAAAGCTTCGATAACCGTATACCCTGATAATTCCAACTCGCATCCCCCGCGAAACCTCCGCATCCAACTTACCGGTGGATCCTATTTCACAATATTACCTTCATCTCCACAGACGAACTTTATCGAGGCTCCGAGATGGTATTCAGGAAATATATATGATATGGAACGTGCTTTGCCCCGCGTTGTTGATCTCCCGAGTGTGCCATCGGCAGACAAGCCTACGAGTTATGATATCTTTGTTAGTGGAGATTATGAAGTATGCAAACACTCCGTAAGTCATTCGCATATTGACATTAATATCCACAGATCCGTCTCTTTGGAGATCCTCGGGCCCAACGCAACTCTGATATCCCTGCTCAACGGATCAAGCTCGACGTGCAATTTGACGCGCATCACACCAAACAAGTCGTCTGGGAATCAACACAAGACGTCGTACCGAATTTTTTGTCTGGTTGGACGTTTGGCGATGCTCTTGGGGTAGGTCTCAGGGCGAAAGATGGTTGGTGGTCTGTAACTATGGTTCAATTCATGAATCCAGATATTGCAGAGGTTTAGTCCGAATCTACATTCTCTGAGTTACCGTTTCTCAACGCGTTCAAGTATAGTATCTCTCTCTCGTGATTTCGTCAACCAAATTACGCCTTGCACCGACACAGGCTCGGATCCTACCACTACGAATTGAACAACATAAAGCTCTTCCTCCTGATTTTAAATCTATTGACATCATAGTGACTTTGGAGAAGCTGAAACCCGATGTGTCAATTACAACTTTAGAGGTGGTAGTATCTCTTCCTATCACACACCTCGCCATGTGGGATGCATCGAGTTCTGCGTCGAACCCTGTCATCAAAGGATCCTACTTCTTCGGCGTATCAGACTCGATGCCCACGAACTTTTTGGCTGTACCACCGAGGTTCGAGGGGAAGGGGCAGATACCTATATTGGCTTTACGTGAGGGTCCTCTTCATTACCAGTGGAATCACACCTATAACTTAGTATATCATACCAGACGGTGCAGGGGTAGATATCTTTACTCCCACCCCCCAGGAATCATTCTGGGCACAAGCGCTTCCGAGACAGGATCGGAGCTGGGTAATTATTCCAAGTGGTAGAACTTCATGGGTGAGGCAGCAATGAGTATCCAAGTAGTACACATCTTAAACTTAATCCCTGTGCTTTCCCTCCAGGGTCTCGATTGGCACGGACCTTCCGCACAAGATGCTTGGATGACACTGGATGCTGTTGCGAAGCTCGTTCAAGACTCTTTATCGACATGGGGAGGAGAGAGGTGGGGAATACCAAGTCCGAACGGAAGGAGGCCACAGGCTATTCTAATGGGCCACTCTAACGGAGGGCAAGGAGCGTGGTATCTCAGTGAAAGGTTCCCAGATCGTGTTCTTGGAGGTATATATGTTCCCACTAATAATTTCAACGTCTGACCACCTTCACAGTCATCGCGGCTTCTGCTTACATGAAATCACAATCCTATGTCCCATGGTCAATGTCCCGTTCAGCGCATTTCGTCGATCCTTTTTTGGAAGCTATTCTCCAAACCTCGTTGACACCAGACAATAATGATCTTTTTCTGAGTAATTTACAGAAAAGTGTTCTTGCGTTGCATGGGTCAGTTCGTCGCTCAGTTATAACATCAACGCCAGATATTCTAATATTTCGCTTACCATAGAGACGCTGATGAGAACGTTCCTGTATGGCATTCGAGAGAGTTGGTTGGTGTCTTAGAATCGCTACGTGGTGATAATGTGGATTCGAACACGTCTCGTCTCGAGTGAGTGTTGTTTACTCTGTATAGTGGTAACTTTTTCATGTCAAGCTACGGCAGATACCAGGAACTCCCCAACCAGCCCCACTGGTTCCCCCTGATATTGAAAAATGACCCCGTTCAGTCGTTTATCAATGAGTTGCTAAACTCTAGTGATCGTAACGAAGACGGTTCAACATCGGAATCTTTCCGTTTAACAATCGCTTTACCAGCAGAAAGCAGCTCCATGCGAGGTTGGCGTGTCGAAAAACTTACTGTTCCAGGTCGATTAGGTCACATTTCTATCCAGGTTAAGCCCTCAACTAGCCATCTATCTGTCCACGTAGAGACTACAAACATTATTGAATTTTCTGTCAATACGAAAGTATTCGGCGCGCTCAGTAGTGATACCAAACTATGGATCGATGGAACGATTATGCATCTAGATGCGGAGATGCTCGGAGCAGCTGAAGTAGTCTATTTCAGGGCTAGGGAACATAAGACGTGGAAAGTATGCGCGTTCAACTGTTTTTGTTTTCGGATTCCAATAGTAATTTGATCCATAGCTTTACTCGGTACAGAACACACTACAACTTTCCGGACGTGCACAAACTATTTTATCATCCCCTTATGACTCGGAAGGACTACCTGCTCCGCTGGTATTTGTCGTTGCCGATCCGGCTTCGGACCCGGAGACGACGGTATCGCAGACACCTCATGCAATGTCCGTCGCTCTCCGTCTCGCTCATGATTTGATGTTGTATCATCGCCTCGACAGCGAAATTATCTTCAATTCCGAGGTGGGATTCGCTTCATCGAAGACCGAGTTGGCGTCTGTGTTAGGCAAAGGTAACGTTGTTGTTGTGGGAGATAATGCTGCAATGGGATTGCAGAGTACCTTGAACGAAATTTACGTGAACGATGATAAGAAGAACACCTTCATGAGTGTGGAGGAGTTCGTTGAAAAAGTTAAGGGTATTCGCGGCAGTCCTGAAGGTCCTGAGCTACACCCCGGAGAAGGTAAGATCCTAGAACAAATCCTTACTATTTCTAATGTATCCTAGGATTCTTGTTTCTCCATCCACACCCAATGAACCCATTTGCAAAAATGCTTCTTCTACAATCTACTGACACCTCTGATACCGGTCTTGAACGGGTGACAAGATTGTTTCCTATCCGCACTGGGGTTCCAGTGCCTGATTGGATTATTGTTGGTGGGGATGGCTCGAAGGGTGAAGCAAATGTCGTTGCTGCTGGATTATGGGATAGTGAGTGGAGTTGGAACGAGGCTATGTCATGGAGCTCGACACTTTGAGAAAACTTCCTTTGTTAGAAGTTAATACAATGACATACATAACCCTTGACTGGGCAAATTGGTCATACCGAGGCCTCGCGGCGCACGCAATGGCTCCCGAGGCCTATGACTTAAGGCGGAAGCAAAGACCAATGTGCTAGTGATCACCTGATCGCGAGAACTTCAATCAACAACTTCAAAATTTCGAACTCTCATCCAACAACCATTTACTACACCTGGTAAAGCTTGCCTGAACTTGCTCACTACTGACTCTCATCTTCAATCTCCGCCAAATGGAACCCCCTACCCCAAACTCTCAGACATTTGCCTTTTTTCCACGTACAGACGCGCTTCCAGGCGCCGCCGACAAGATTATTTCTACAGCACCGGAAACGACTGTCATCAAGCAGTCCTCTCAAGAGCTTTGTGAGAGGTGGCTCAAAACCGTCTCCGACGGTCTTTCAAAAGAGATACCACGTACGTTGATTAGATTGCTGAATGATGTCCGCAATACACACCATAGATATAGTTTCAGGCCCTTTGCAAGCTTTTCCGGCGGAATATAAGTTGGTTCAGAAGAAACGGCAAGATGGGAACCACTGGGATGCGGCCTTGATCGGTAAAGAATCTTTCGAAAGACCTGTTGTTCTACTTTGCAGGCTTACTCGTCGCTTACTAACCTTTAGGATCGTCGAGTACTGGACGCTGCAAATTGACAGGGTTCAGATCGGCCAACGAGTTTATGCCACATGCGCTGTGGTTATTCAACGATCCAACCCTAAACCATGATCTTTGCACTTGTCTAAAGCAAAATGAGACTTTTCGCTGTCAAAACTTCAAAGACTGCTGCAAGACCTTTGTTTCTCGTGAGAATCTCATACGACATATCAAGAGACATTCTGGAGAGAAGCCTTTCCCTTGTCATTGTGGCAAAAGATTTTATCGGTGAGAAGTTGTCATTCAAGTCTTTGAAATTTGAATTCAATACCTCATTCATCTAGCCTTGATGAACTCCGGCAACATGCTCGAACTGTTCATACTGACAAAGTTGAACTGAATGAAAACATGATGCGTCGGTTTAGTCGCTCTAAGGCTGCATCGATATCCAGAAAACCACTGGCAACTCCTTCTCAGCAAGATGGATCTAATCTTAGTGTTGCCAATAATTCCCAGCTGACGCACAGAGCTGAAGCTGGAAGTACAGGAAGGTACAGAGAGCATTGTTCCCATGCGCAAGCTGGTATCTCAACAGGCTATGAAGGTGCAGGATATGAAGGTTAGTTCTGTTTTCTTTTTCTTCCTGTTCCGTATAATCCACTAGCTCTCCTTCTAATTACGTGCAAATCGGAATCGGCAAACCTGCATGTATGTGTTCTTTGCAATGACTGGCCGGCAGTCACTGATTCATGGATTTTTTAAATGTTTCCTTCATATCTTTTCTGCATCATACTAAATAACGCTACTAAATAACTCTTTATTTGTAGGCTCTCATTTGTGGCACAAAAATAATCGAGTTGACTCTCATATTCAACAACATATGTCTTCTACACACAGCGGTATTCTTCCTGAGGATTTGTTACTCTCAATGCCCTCTTCCTTGATACCCTTTCCAACGCAAGGCCTCGAGTCTTCATTATCCAGGAACAGGACAAGATGTAGGGACAGTGAATCTCTATACAGCCACCTTGCTGGATTGCCGCTTAGCTCTTTGAGTTTGAGCACGCATGTCTCTCTCACCTCAGGGTTTCTAATGCCAACAACTCCAACCACCAATGGTCTGCCTGGTCAGCAAGTATCCTCAACTAATTCTCCAAACATAACAAGTCATCCATCTGAAACTCAAGCTCTTTTGAGGTATGACAATCAGATGGTGCCTCGTATCACCACCTCGTTCCGAAAGGGTGAACTAGGGTGGGCAGCACTACATCCACCCATTGTAGGTCCCACTGGTCACATCAGGTTGTGGCCGTGTATGATACAAGAAACTCTTACCCGACTTGCCCCAGATCAGCAGATCCCGGTGAATATACAGCCTCTAGGCCTTGAGCATCCCCAGACTCTCGATGAGAGCCGTGTCCTTCCTTACCAAGCGTACATGATTCCCTTGAGCCTGATACATTGTTTGCAACCTCAGGTTCTTCAGCAGGGATGGCAAGTTTGTAAAGACCTCAAAGTCAACTTTGAAAAGAGTGAAAGGACATTTCCTCCCTCGCCTCTATCGTTTGATACAGCAGCACTCCCATATGCAATCGCCCTATTCCAGGCATCAGAAAAGATGTGCTCCTTCGCTGTTTCTGGAATGTCTTTCCCGACTGGTCTGCTCCCTCTTCAGACTGCCGATATCAATTCCCCGCCCAAAATCTCATTTTTAGTTGCCAATGCACCGCTAGCGAATACAATAAAGGCCGTTTGGATTGCGGGTACATACATCCAGGCTGGGGACCTTGTACGTCTCAAGCGAACCAGAGAAGAACTAGCGACGGGGTCTGCTATACTTCCTGCTTCAGGTCAGGCACCATACTCAGCTCGAATGTCTTCAGCTATCCATCCGAGTCCACCAGAGCACTCTAGGGGTGGTGCAGGTCCAAGACCGTTATTTTTGAAGATATCCTCATGGGAACTTGACAAGCAGTCCAGGACTCTGAGAGCCATAGGAATACTGTTCGAAGTGGCCGAGCAACAAGCTACCAGTGAAGTCGCAGGAGGACAGCTCCAAGAGCCTACGGGCCTACCGGATGCTCATCCTGGATATTCGTTTCGTTCAATTCTATGCCAAGGATATGCAGCCGTAGTAGGCTTAGATGAGGTAGCAGGACGATACTACCCAGTCTCGCAGACGATACTGAGATTCTATGATCTTAACCCCACCGCTAACATCAACTTGGAAGATCCTAGCAGACACCGCCTACAAGCACTTGCTGGGTTGTCGGCTGACGATGACTGCTGCACACTACTAGATGCAAGGGTTTATAATCGCAGTACAGAATTAACATCGACGGAACAAGACTTGGTACGAATAACCACATTTCTTGAGAAGCTGGAAAGTTCAGTGCAGGGATACAATCAGAGACACCAAAATTCTTCCAGTTCTATTAAACGGGAAGACATTCGAATATAATATAGGACTTGATAGTGTAGTACCACACTTTTTTTTGGTTGTCATACTATGTCATTTTGGTATAGTGCAGGTCTTCATTACCCGCTTATAATAACACGACACTTGTTCATTCAAGTATTCAGCTACATACGTTGTTATCCATGAACAATCAGCACTCACCGAGTCGATCGCATAGGACAAGCCCTCCCTTCAAGTTCAGATTCAGCAATCCATTCCCCGCAAGACCGCAACAGTGTAGTGAGGAGTGCATAACTGACGCGCTGGGAAGCACCTCCCATGTATATGGGGGGCTCAGTACTACCAATTATCGCGGCCACTGAGCAAAGAGCATTGGAAGTGTTAAGCTGCGTCCCAATTATAGAAGAATTGAAAAATTATTACGATCTCCTGTACGGAGTATCATTTTCTTGCTCAACCGCAACGGGATCGTAAGCTTCGTCAGAGGCAATGGAACATCCATCGTTTTCTGAAATAGATGATAAACCATCTTTCCACCCTGTTTCCAGTGTCGTTGAAGCTCCGTGAAGCCTAAGAACGTCATGAGACCGATAAACAAATCAAAATCGAGATAGCGGGAGTTGGCGAGACATGGCAGAGGAAGCTAGAAAGATTTATGAGCAGCTGAGAGCGAACTTCGAAAAAAGAGACGTGCTGCAACGAATAGATGGCCTCCGGATACTAGGAAGTTGTTGGCAAGGTGAAGCATACGGCCTATGCAAGATCTGAATGAGTTCACAAGGGCAGAAAGCGAAGACTACATTGAATGCTTGCCTCGATCTGAAGGTTCCGGTACAAAATTCAACACAAGACTCAAGCTGATGATATCCCACTTGAGATGGTTCTGTTCTTCGTCCAGGAGAAGGAAATCTTGTTCCATAATGGACGGATGGCGAGAGTTTAGATCCATTGGAGTATTATCGATCCATGTCGAGCAACTTTCATAGTTATCTGGCTTCAAAGCCCCCACTTCAAGCAATCTGCTAGAGCGATAAGAGGGAAGACTGGGCTTGGAATCGTTACTCACCTAAGCTTCTTTTCCTTTTTATGCATTTCCTTGTCCTTGAGCCAACGAATCAGTACCTTTTCACTTCCCCCTCCTCTATCAGTTCCTTGACCTATCGTGCTCATTCTTTGATAGCTCTCCATTCCTCCCAGTTCTTCTATCTCATGTTCAACATTGGCCAACTCTGTTTTCCTCGCCAAATCACGGTCTGTAGCTTTTAGTAGTTGGGTTTTCCGCTTCAATAGGACATGGAATCGTCGAATGACTGCACGACTTGCTTCTGGCTTGCTACTACTCGATGTATTGGAGGTAGAGGCAACAGTAGCTGTAACAGGAATTTTCCGTTTTCGAACTTTGGGCATCGCTAAAGCGCGTTTCCTTAGACAACAACGTGGACACCGGAATGAACCACTGCTGTTCAATCCTCGCTATCAGATATCGGCTAATGGAGGGAACGAAGGCACGATGAGAGCAGGAAAGTAAGAACTGTGAACTTCCCACGACGAACTGCCAACCTTTGCTCAGACAGAAAGAATAATGTCTAGGTGTGGGCGAAGGGCTGGCCCTAAACTCGTCATTCACCTACACTAACGTAAGTAAGCGCAGTACAAAGTGCAACTTGAGAAGCCACTTAAAATGTAAAAGTACGCAAAGAAATAACGAGGTGCCACTACAATACAAGTTGTAGGAAGTAAGAATCTAACAAAGCAGGCATGCCAAACTGACTATATCAAGGAGAAAAGGGTCATGAAGGAGGAAACGAAGAGTGAGGGCTAGGTAATGCATTTTGCAGCTATACCTAACAGCTGAAAAATAGTCTAAGTGGACTTAGACGAAGCCTTTGCCACCACGTTTTAAATCGATCCTCTTGAAACGTTCATCTTCTTTCCTCTATCGGATTGTTAGCATCACGCCATGCACACTGATATCAGTTCTTACCATGTTGATGATACAGAGAGTAAAGAGGATAAGGCCAAGAACGATGGGCATGAAACCGTAGGCCTGTACAAGTGGGGGTCAACAAAACATCCCTCTTAACTGGAAAGATGAATCATACACTCCTATAACACAGGTCAGTGAAAGTACTTGTATAGGGGGTGATACTGTGAAGACGTACGAGAACATCTGATTGAGGGTATAGTCGGTAAACTTGGTGACCGCGTTGACACAAAACAAGTTATCGTTGTTCACATCGGTCGGATCAAGGGCATTCGTGAAAGCAATCTGGGCCGTCGTGCAGAAAGTCGACGGAACGACCGAGTCGGACCCATTGAAATAACCACAGCAGCTGAACTATAGTCAAGGCAAGTAAGATATACAATCCGTTCAATGCCATTACTGAGAACGTACCTTGTCCTGGATGAAAGCAATGCTGTTCGGAGGAAGCGCAGCGTACAGCGGATGGTAATTGTTTCGCTGACGCAGAGTCCAGATCCAGACAAAAGTTCCGACACAGAGAACGACGAAAGCATCTACGATAAGCATGTAGTTGAGAATGACAAGACCAATCGTGATGTGATTTTTCTGGACGATAGCAGCGATAGAAAAGACAAATGTGACCACAAGGAAGATGCCCATAATCAAAGCAGCTGATATGCAACGACTGAGTCTACTTTAGAAGCGGCATATTGAAGGTAGAAACGCACCAAGTAACTGTGATTTCGAGATTGTCAAATTCAGCAGAATGTCTGTCTTGCGATACACGATGGAGAAGACGATGGAGATGACTCCTGCAGCCAGCAAGCAGACATCGAATAAAGCCCATAAACCCATCAACTTTCTAGAAACCATCGGGACTACTTTGAAGGATTATATCTGGGCAAAAGTGAGGATGGTGGCAGGGCTGTTTGACGGGCGGTTCACTGACCGAAAAAGTACTGGGAGACAACAGGTTGTTTCTGGTGACAAAAGGCACTCTCAGAGATGCGCTAGAGGCAGCTGTAGCACCGGGCTTGTACGATTACTGGGAGAAAGGGTAAAAAGAGTGAAGAATGCGTTCAACGCTTTGCACTGTTGCGTAGCTGCAAAGTGAACAAGAAGGGTCAGCCCGACCTTGAATCGAAAGGAAAGAGTAAGAGGGAAAGAAAAGATAGAGTGACTTACCAACGGACCCAGCCACTAGTGAAAGAAGAATGATGGTTGATGGTCACTATCAACTTGGAAACACAATATTTATAACATGTGCTGGCGAATCTGGCCGAGACTTCGCCCTTGGTAACGGTACTGGGCCTGCAGTACAAAAATAATAATAGGGCTAAAATAAACTCTACTATACGAGTATTCTCTTCACAAAAAAGACAACTACATAGCTATTTTGACGAAAGTCCTCTATCATCGCATGCATCGCATCCGAAATGACTCAGCTCGCTCAGTTAAAAGTCACACTGAAATTTGACCCTGTCATTGCATCTTTCTCCACAACCCCCACATCTTAGACTGTTTAGAACCACAAATTTTGCTTTGTATTTATAAATCATCATGAGCGAAGACTGGGACGCAAAAACTGTTATTGGCTCCAAGAGGCAGACTCCCAAAGTTGCCCGAAAGGATTCAGAAATTAATGGTACGGAACACGTTTCTCGTCTCCAAATTTGTTTGACTTTTCTTCACAGCTGTATGTATACTATACTCAATGTCCCAATGATGCAACCTTAACTTTACTATAGGCCCGAAGAACAGGTGCTGTCGTAGGAACAGACAAGAAAACTACAGGTGGTGTTAACAAGGCACACCAGGGTACGTCCTCACAAGTCATTATACTACTCCTTTCTTATTCCATCTACAGGAACCGACCACCAGAAGATTGCTAAGCTTGACAGAGAGAACGAGGTTGCCCCGCCATCAAAGATCGCGCCCACTGTTGGTCGTGTGCGTTTACCATCCATTCTTTGAGTTCTTTCGACTGAGATATCTTCTCTGCCTAGGCAATGATGGCTGCCCGTTCGGAACTCAAGCTAACACAGAAAGACGTTGCCCAGAAAATCAATGAGAAACCCTCCGTTTTGCAAGATTACGAATCTGGCAAGGCTATTCCAAATCCTCAGATTCTCGGCAAGCTCGAGCGCGCTCTTGGTGTCAAACTGCGTGGTATGCTTATAGCGTAGCCGTTCCGTTCAGTACTTACATTCTACTAGGCTCGAACATTGGAGAGAAATTGGGAGGACCGAAAAAGTCATGAATGTTTTCATCTCTCTGACACGCATTCATGGCTTATAATACTGTGTAGTGAGGGACGTCTCTCGCAATCGTTGTACTAGATATTATTTTGCGCATGCTATCATTTGGATTTGTGGTCAGCGCGCGCGTTAAGCTTGAAGTATTTTGATGCTTTTTCATTAAGAAACATTGGTCAACCGGCAACAATGAAAACTTTCATCTCTTCTGCAGGTGCTTGATACAATGCGAGTTAATAGTATACATACAGCCAATTAGATGGAAAGCAAAAGAATGAACGATTGTTAGAAAAAGCCCAGCACACTATTGGTCATTTTCTGGTGTACCCTAGAGAATGAACAGTTGAATAACAAACACAGGGAGGAAGTCAGGACGACTCACATAAGATATATAATCAGGACTTTCGCAGGCTTTGTACTCGTTTAGTAGCTCTTCACAAGTCGCCCTGCAAAATTTTGAGACACAGAAAGAGCAAAGAACGGGCAGCTAACCTCGCATCATCGAACTCCTCCAACCCATTCTCAAACATTTTTTCCTTCTTATACTGTTCCAAAAATGCATTTCTCCTCTTGAGTTTATCAAATTGATCCAACATCCGTTTGAAAAGCTAGAGGGTCGAAACATTACCGTGAGTAACCAAAATAGACCCGACAACGATCTACGCACAGACGCAATACTAGTGTGATTCGCTAGCATTAACCCGCTAACGCGATGGTTTGTAGCGACATAAGGTGAACGTCTCGTTATGGCTACTTGTGGTGACGTTGGACCCCAAGGGATGAAGTTGGCAAGCTGTCTTTCGCGTATCCGGAGAAGGGATTGATGAACCTACGTATCGAAATGTATAAGCTGGTTAAACGGGCCCCCAGAATACAAACTCACATCTGTGGGATCGACATCCCCTTGAATGATGTTGAGGATGGAGATGTAGCAAGCAGTTTTACTTGGTGATGTAGATACCATGCGGTTTTTAGGCTGTAATAGCCGTCTCATTACGTCCAAGACCGTTGTTCGCCGGATAGGTTTGGCCTGTTGGACAGTATCACTGATGAGTTTACACGGAAAACACAGGACAGATAAGATTTGCCTTGTCAATCTGATCGCTGGTAAACGGCGTGTAGGATGTCATGAGGAAGTGACAACGAGGAGTAGGGATTAGTGAAGCGATGATACCAACCAAGTCGTTGTTCATGTAGCCTGGGTAACGGAGGGTTTGGGTACTAGCAGCCATGACCGTTGCTACCTAGAACAAGATAACTTTCAGAGCCTTTCCATCGAGAACCGCTTAAAGCCTACCAACTGATTTGTCTGGTCAAATGTCGGAGTTTGGACATGCAGCCGCTCAGATGATATTCGTGCCAACGCTCCGTTATCCAGAACCACAACTGAATCGGCATGGTTCACCAGACGCTTCAAAGTGAGAAGAGAGTTGTACGGTTGAACAACGACGTCGCCTTCTTGTGCATTAGGGAAAACGCTGTATGTTTGGATGAGTTTCTTTGGAAATCTATCATTCAGGCGTTCTAGGATGAATGACCCCAGTCCAGATCCTGTCCCGCCTGCAATTGAATGCGCAAGCATAAAACCCTGGCGAAGGATAAGAAAAACAGGTTCAGGCTACGACCAAGACTTCAATACCTCTAACGAATCGCTACCTTCAGCCTCACGATCAATCATCTCCATAATTTCCTCGTATATCCGTTCTCCCGCAGCGTATCCTTGTGCCCAGTTATTCCCAGCTCCTCCACCGTCTTTTGAGACAAATATGTTTTCCGGATTGTACAAATTCGCATAAGGTGAGGTAAGAATATTGTTGATGACCTACTGACTTGTTTAGAAGAGAAAACCAATAAAGAAAACTATCAGGCCTCACACGGGGTTCGAGATCAACCAGGATCGCTCGGGGTATATAGTGTTCATCGTCGGCTTGATAAAAGAACGCGTCTTTTCGGTCGCCAGGTTCTGTGGCCCATTCTTCGAGGATGCCTTCCTTGCTGATTCCATGTTCAGCACAAAGGCGTTGCCAGTACACAGATCCCACTGAGGGATTCAGTAAGTGTAAAAGGTTTACGGGATGTACATACTTTGGTTGCCACATTGCCCTAGCTGAACTGTTACAATCTCTCGAGGCATAATTGACGCGAACGTTGAGAGTGAGTTAAGTTGGTCACGTCACAACTGTCACAGTTGTCACACCGTGTTTGTGACAAAGACGAGCATGTTACTAACTGTACAATGGAACTCCTGTCAGTGGTATACAGTATAATATCGTTTATAATACATGTCCAAAGGAGCGCGACTACGATAGTTTGGTTAAACTCTTCTTCAATTCCACGTTCTTCCTCTCCAAAGACTCCAACTTCAACTCCGAATCCCGCATCTTCTTCATAAGGTACTGTGTCCTTCTCGATGAAGCATCTTCGCCGAACCAAGTGGTAGGGGTGTCTCTCCGAATCTCCGTCAATTTGAGTAATTCTTCTTCGCATGCCTGAATAGTAACTTCGGCACCAGAAATGAGTCGGTTGTTAAACTCGATCTCTTGACTCGCTCGGAATACCGGGTCTACATCCATCAGTCAGATACCACGTGGAATGTGAAAGAGAGAGAGAGATCTTACCGTTGACCAAACGCTCGAAGACCCATCTGAAAACCGGTTTTCCAGGAATGATAACAGAAGGTCGACCTAGAATGATTCGCGCATCAGATACAAATGATCTGAGACCAATACTCGTCGCTCACCATCCTGTGTGGCTATTGTTATCAATTCAGCGTGCTCCATTGAGCGCAGTGGAAGCTCGTCGCCCTTGAACGGGTAGTCGAGTAACACCTGGTGGTAAGGGACCTCTGAATTCTTCGACAAGAGGTTGAGTAACATCCACGCCTGATCCCGGGTCCAAGGTAAACTTTTCGCGTCGTCAGCGTCATCACCAAAGGCATTCTTTCTCAGTTCACCAACTCCACGACTGATGATGTCTTCTACAGCTTCCTTGACACTCATACCGGAACGAACTTTGTTCACAAGCTAGAGAGATTTGATTTTAGCAGCGGAGAAAGGACGGTGAACGTTGACTCACGCTTTCTAGGTCAACGGAACGACCACCAAGACGTTGCACAAATGTCTTTTCTTCTCGAGAGAGTGACACATTGACATCAGCTTGTTGCAACTTCTCTTGCACGAAAGTGAGAGCACTGGCTTCATCGGCGTCGTACAGAGCTACAAAATTGAGTGGCTTGGATTGAAGAGCTGGGAACACGCGATGAGCGCTCGTCTTCAGAAACACACTATGAATCTCACCTTTGGCCACTTTCTTGGAATTTTCCCTGTTATCACTGACAACGACAACATGCGCAATCTATCCAGGTTTTAGAGATGTTTTAGAAGGGATGCAAAATCACGCACCTGGTTCTCGGCAAGTTTGGCAGCCCATTGAGCAAGAGCATCCAAAAGAACCGTCCGACTCGAACCAGTCTTGCCAGCAAAATTCCGTATTACAACTATAGGTAAAGCCTCCACAGCCTGGACATCCACTCCGTCCTTTCTTCCACCTTCTGTGTCTTTTCGATTGTTTTGGTCTCCCGTTCGTTGAACATCTACGGAAGCTTTTTCGTTATGCGATTCTTTGACTTGGTTAGTATCCCTCTTTGTCTCGTTCTTCGTATTCTTCTGTATTTTTTTCATGACTTCATTATGTTGCCTTTTGTTGACGTTTCGAAGGCCCACGGCTACGGTATCCAGGATCTCTTTCAGCTGCTCATCGACTGAACGACTCAGTCCGGCTGCGAGAGCCCATTAGGCTTTGGAGATCTTTGTTTAGAACTGTGCACACCTTTTTGGCCGATCAACCCCACGCTTGCAACATCGATGAGTGAATTTATCCTGTTCATGAAGGAAAATACAGGCCAGTATCCGGTCTGCTTAGCAAGGCCGGCCACCAGTTGAGCATCGGAAGAAGCCTTGGAAAGCTTGTTACAGTCGATGACAAGAGATTTTCTGATTATTCGATTGGTGAGCATGGCTAACATAGAGGACAATGAAAATATACCTTTCAGTAGCTTTCAGGGTTGCCGCTATCATCGTGGTTTTTCCGCTTCCTTGTGGGCCATGGACAAAGGTCACCGTAGAGGGTACATCAGACAAGTATGCTTGAAGAGCCCTCTGAGCGTCTTCCCTCTCTTTCCAAACTTGTTTGTCGGCCGGGAAAGCTTCGGATTTGGAATAGAGTCTCTCTAACGTATTTGCTCGAAGCCATCGGTATATTTTGAATTCTGAGTGCGATTGAGAATTGAGAAACTAGGCAGTTGGGATCTCACCTTTGAGGTCAAACCAGTCGAGAAGTTTAGCTTCTACGAAAAGTACACGAATTGGATCGAAAACCTTATGCATTGCATAAGTTGACTAAGGATTGAACAAGTATGGGTAATCTTACCGTGTAGGTGAATGTACCGATGAGGAAGAAAAGGACGGGTAAAGAGATTCTGGGATGGTTTGTTATCCAGTCTCGAACGGCATGACCTGAGATGGGGTAGAGATAAGATATGCGTAGACGAGTCGTTCCGCCGGCGTTGGGTATTTCTAGGCCGTATATGACGTTACGTGCAACAGTTGCAGCCTTTACGCTCGAGAAGGCGACCGTGGAAAACCGTTGTGTGCCAGCAGGTGCTGGATCTGGGGGCGAGAGTGTTTCGATTCGACCATAAGGGCGAAATAGGTTGTACAGCGTCTCTTCGGGTAGGTCGGGACCTTCGAATGAAACCTTAAGCATTGGCGTGCTGTAACGGCTCACTATGTCCTAGATAGTATTTGTAAAGCAGCAGAGATAATAGTTGATACTGCTTACCTCGTTCCAAGGAGAACCTTTGACCCTCCACACATTTGCTTTACGAGTTCCTAGCCAAGTTGTTATTCCGCCATTGGCCATGGCCTCGTTTCGCATACTTTCTTCAATGTTCTTTAGGGCAACGTCTTCTGATTGCGGTGATGTGTATTTGAACCGAACAAAGACACCGCCGTCTTTGAAATGTGGATCAAGGGAGATTATTTGCAAACTATGAGTCTTGACTGCACTGAATCGTTCCTTCAAGTTGGTTAAAAGTGTGTCTTGATATGGCTTTACAAAATGACGACGAATACTATGATTCAATGAGAGCATGCTTCAAGGAGAGTTAGTAGGAACTTACTCGAATCTCGCTAGTAGAATGGGGAAAACTGAATCAATGAATACACATCCATCTCGTTCTTGTACTACCTGAAAGACAACTGAGATTTACACAAAGCAAGACCTCAGAGCGCTGACCTCTGTATCTTCTTTCACGGTAGAGAACGATCTGGAAATTGGAGGCGAGCGAAAGACGCGATACTGGGTAAATCCAGAGAGAGCTCCTCGCCGAAACATGAAGATTCAAACAGACGCCGACTTACATTATGAAGTCATTGAGATAATTAGCGCCCAACCAGTCGAAATTTTTCGCTTTGCCATCTCACGACGATGGCACACGCAGACCATACACGCGACCCATGGCAAGCAATCCGGTTACAAAGTCTACAGCGATTATCTAACATATCTTCAGTCCCTGGGTAATCTTGAATGACTTTGGGGGCGCGTTTGCAATGGGTTCCATAGGTGGCGGTATTTGGTATGGTATAAAGGGAGCTAGAAATGCGCCTCGGGTCAGTTAATTTACCTTCTGTATCTTGAATAACTTGACTTTTCATAGGGTGACCGGATTATAGCTGGCCTCTCGTCTATCAAAGCAAGAGCTCCTGTAACCGGTGGTAATTTCGGAATCTGGGGAGGTTGTTTTTCAACTTTCGACTGTGCAATCAAAGGTGTTAGACAAAAAGAGGATGCTTGGAATGCTATTCTATCTGGCTTTCATGACTGGTGGATGTTTAGCTGCACGTAGTACGCTGATTTTATTTTGCACGAAGACTTGCATCTCAAATGCTGTTCAGGTGGACCCAGATCTGCTCTTACTTCTGCGATCAGCTGTGGCATATTGTTAGGTGTATTTGAGGGAGTGGGTGTTCTTATTGGTCGTGTCTTTGCTGCAGGTCCACCATCAATGGCACCTTGTGCGTATTTCTATCGTCTTCCCTCTAAATCTTCTTAAAACTTACTCTAGTATCAACCCCTATGACCTCGCAACCACCATGATACTAACACTAATAGACTTTTCTCTTACATCTCGCTACTATCTATACCATACTGTTAATATGCTTAATTTGTGTCTGCATAATACAAAGCACTCCACTCACTGTCTGTTACGACGCGTCGAACGCGAGAATTTGTTGAAACCGAGTTTTATCCAGCATTGCGTTTCTGGCTCACGCTCTTATTCGATAGAACTAGGCTATTTGCTTTTCAATTGAGAGTGGACACAAAGGGTTTTTACAAGTGGAGTATTTCATCACATGTCTTGTGAGCATCCTTCCTTCCTTCTTTCACTGCCACTATAACTACTCCCTTGGGCATGATTCCTCCAAGCGTAGACGAAGTCGACAAGCAAATATATCTCGGCAAGTACGTCTTCTACTCTTCATTTCTTTCTATTATTAGTACTCCCCATTTGTTAACCGAGGCTTCAGTCTCTCTGCTGCATTTTCTTCAGACTTGCGCAACCAATTAGGAATCACCCATATTCTGTCTGTTTGCCCCGAAACTCTTTCATCCGTCGATTCAGAAGGCTTTAAATGCCAGAACATCGTTGTAGATGATTGCGAGTATGCGGATTTGCTCATTCATCTGCCCAAAGCTTGTCAGTTTATTCAGCAAGCGATTGATGAAGAAGGACGTATCTTAATCCACTGCGTGATGGGCGTATCGAGAAGTGCTACGGTTTTGGCCGCATTTTGTACGTCTCTTTTCAGCCTCCCCCTGCGTCATAATTCTCACTGTAAAATCTAGTTATGCAGTCCAAGAACATTAGTCCATCTGAAGCTATAGGGCTTATTCGGACGCGTCGATCTTGTATACAACCAAACTACGGTTTTAAACTTCAACTTGACGCCTTTGCTCAATGCAACTATCACCCTTCAGCCGACAACCCTGCGTACATCTCTTGGAAGCGTCGACAGGAACAAGACGTCACATTTTTCTTAAACCAGATGATTGACACCACTTCAGTGATACGAAATCAATTGTATCTCGCCAGGCACGTAGCACTTATCGAATATCATTGTCTAAATATTCAACTCCTTCGTTGCTCAGCGACTTTCCAAATGAAATCGAGTCGGCCGAGTCTCTCATAGTTGAGCTCGGTATCACCCACTTGCTGTCGATTGCACCCTCAACCGCTATTCCAAATGTACCGCATGTCCAACATCATCATATATCCGATGCGCAACAAGATCATGGAGTGCTTTTGTTGGCCATTCCAGAAACGAACAATTACATTAAAGAGGCGCTAGCTACAAATGGAGTAGTCCTTGTTTTCTCATCTCTGGAGTCCAAAGCTGTTCTTGCTGCTTATGGGTACTGTGCGTTGTGTTCAATCCCCAAGAACAGCCCCTCTAATAACACTTGTTAGTTATGTGTTCTCAAAAATCCTCTCCCAAGCAAGTGTATCAACAGCTGACTGAAGGTGAAGCCTTGTTTATGCAAATGCAGTCCATGTTTTTCTCACTAGATTGTTGCTAGTTTTACCTCTATTCCATCACACGTCCAATTTTACTGAGCAGCTGGAATTGCTTGATGCTTGCGCGGGAGTTCCTACTCCTGATCACCCATTAGTTAGCAAGTGGTTGAGCAAATTAGAGTCCGGTGGAACATCCGGCTGGTCTAGCAGGCGAGGTTCATCGACAGAGGCAATGGCAACGGCTCTTAATAAAACTGCTATGAACTTACTGAGCGAAACGGGCCTCGATTTATCCACTTTTAGCGAGACCCTTAACAAAAGCCTCTCGCGGTGTACATACGTAGGTGACAGCCTGTACACTCGGATGGAACGTATGGCGGACGATCTGCCCCCGAGATAGACATATCTGAAGCTCAGGTAGGTTACATCCAACTTATAAATGGCTGCGGCCGTTGTTCAAATTACTAGAACACGTTAGGTCTCCCAGTCAGCTCCGTCGGTAGTAGATTGGGCTTGAAGTGTTTGGCCTGCATAGAAGCCTTTCAATGACAAGTATATCCGAACACTTCCGCAAGCTTGATTATGCCCAATACCCTCCGATACCTCGATATCCGCTTTGAATTTTACACCGGAGGAGATCTATAGCTTCCTCGGTTGTCGCCCCCACTAATCGAGGTTACCAGCTTTCAAAGATTGACTTATGAGGCACTACAATGGAATTTTTCTCCCGCATACGCACAGGATACTCCTAACCGACACGAATGTTGTTCACCAGGAGCTGTCGAACGACGCACAGATGGATATCAGATAGATGTCAAATGGAGGGGACCGGTGCAGGCAGCGAGCTCGACTCTCGAAGAGAAGGTAGACAGCAAGGCTGGGACAGGGATGGTAACAGACCTCTAAAGTAAATTTGATAGTGCATCGGCTCTTGCTGGATCATGGACAGCTTCTCGCGTAGTCCCCACCTATACAGGAGTCGCCAAATCCCACGCAACCGATAGCGAAATCAGCGCACCACCCCAGGGTGTTATGCATATTAGTGGAGATCTATGCAACCAAGAAAAATGTATCGTCCGAGTCACTTTCCTCTGTCTCACATCCGTAAGACGATTCCAACCAACGTCCAAGCTTGAACTTGAATTTTAGGGAAGGACGGTCACCTTTAAAGGTGTTTGCACCAACATTTAACTTCGGTGAACATAGCCTTGGCTTCCCTTGGGGCAACCTTGAAGTTGTAGGAGCAGTATGGGGACAAAGTGACTGCTCCGTAGGCATGAATACGCTCTATGAACTGCAATGTCAAACAAAAAGAAATAAAAATCTTGTGGACACATCGTCACCGGAATCGATGGTACAGAACAATTTCAGTCATGAGTACTTCTAGCCTCTGCCACATTTTGACCGTGCCTATGTATCGTAGTATCTCGATAGTATATCTCGGTCCCGGTGTTCCTCCAGAGTCCAGAGTCAAAATACTAATAATCCTACTAAGCGATGACTCGAAAAACGTTTTTCCGGATGACTCCCCAGGCCTACTGGTGAGTAGCTGTCCACTACTTAGCTGTACGCAGGTCTACAGATGCGGAGGTCTCGGCGCTTACCAGTGACCCCCGCAAGGCCCGGCACTACTCACTATGCCAGCGCCAAATAATAACGGGCGAAAAAGCTAGCGAAATTGTATTTGTAATTAGTTGTCTTTTTCAATGTAAACAAGCTTCAAAAGACCCGTGGCCACACGGGAATTTAAAAACATTGATATACTATCTGCATAGTACTTCCAGGTAAACAATATTCCTGCACTGCCCAGTATCATCCACATTTGCATGTCTCTGTAGTATGTACCTACTTACACTTCCTCTTTGGGAAGATTTGCAGGAGTCGAAGTACTTTCCCTTCATGGGTTAAGCTCAAGTTAAGCTTGCTGCTTCTCTTCCTTGAGTCTGGCTGTCCCCTTGTACACGGGGCCCTGCCATAAGTATAGCGGAGCCAAGTATTTTATTACTACTGTTAGTAAATCTTTACCAGATAAATGCTCTTTCTTGAACCCTTAGGAAAACTTGCGA